>VZTX01030034.1:290428-304415 GCA_013400915.1 Pardalotus punctatus | reverse complement strand
AAAAAAAAAAAAAGGCAAAAAGCCCGACACACCATGAGGCAGCAAACAGATCCTTGGTCCTGCAAATCTGCAAATTGCAGAGCTGCACCCTCTGCCTTCACCCTGCACTCCCCAGTCATCCTCAATATACTGATTTGGTAGACAAAATCGATTTAAAGCAGCAAACAACTGCAATAAAGCAAACAGGCAGACAAAGACTTCCTGCCACAAGGCAATTCCTGAATACACTATTTTCTTTTTAATAAGGTTCTGAATTTTTTCAGCTAGAGCACATACGTTTATTCCAATGCAAATGATGCAGAATAAAGAACAGCATAATCCCACTCCATTCAGATTTTTCTTATCTAAATATATAGTTTATTTCTTCAGCAGAAGTTATCTGTCACCTCAAAAAGTATTATTTAGACTGACTCGACGACAAAGTATCCTCTGTCAAGCCTTTGATTTAGTTGATGAATAAAGGAATGTGATCCTAAAGTATCCCTAGGCTGTGTTTTTGTTAATGCCTGGATTTCCTCCGGGTCCATTCATCCTCAAGGTAGGTGTACTGCAGTCATGCACCAAAGTGTCAAAAGACCTTCTACAAAAGATATTGACCTATTTTAATCTGATCCATGTATAAATGCAATGGAGCTACCACTGGGAATAAAGTGAACCAAAGATGTATTTTTAACCCCTTTATAGCACCGTACACAGGAGGAACAAATGCACATCAATAACAAACATACCCTCAAAGACTATACGAGGATGCAGTTTGCTTTAAGCGGATCTCTTCCACTGATGTTATGAGTCATGTGAAATGCTACCGCTTTTCAAAGAGCCAGGCACATCTCTGTACTTTACCATTACTATCAGGTAATTTTGACTAGCTTTAAAAAAAACATAAAAAAATCAAGACATGCCAAAACAGTAGGCTTACCCAAGTCAGCTTTCACTCAACCAAACAAGATACCAATTTCAACTCAAATATAAAAACACCTCAACGCCTCAAACTGCAGAGGAAAAGAAAAAGCCATCCTTAAGGATGGAAATACCGCAGCATTAATTGCACGACAAAATTTTTGCATATGTGGGGGGTAGGCTGGGGAGAGCGAACGTGTCAAGAATCACCTTCTTGTGTTGCAGATGCATACTGCAGCTGTTTGCTGGCTTTCCACAAATGAATGAAAAGTGCCGCTAATTCTTCCAAGACAAATGTAACCGATTGGCTTTGTTGCCTGCTTGCCTCTGTGGCTTTTGAGACCACGCAAGTACGCTGCAGACGCAAAATCACAGGGTCTGGCTGTATTAACTGAATTACAGACAGCGCTGATGTGATCATCTTCATCTCTCTCTCGCGCTCTCTAATTATTTATCCAGATCAAGCCTGACTGCTGGAAAATTAGCTCTCTACAGGAGGTAACCGAGCTGAAAGGTTCTTTTTACCAAGAAATGATGGGCTGGCCTCTAGCAGTACATATGCCAGTGTTCAGTTGTAAGGAAATGTCACAAGATGTAAATTTGCAAGTGGATTTCTCATCCTCCCAGAAAAAGAAATAATACATTTTTAGAAGATATAAATATATGTGTATATTTATACAGACACACAAAATAAGTAATCGTCCAAATTCCTGAGCCCGAACTTAGAAGAATTTATTTAAAATGGAGAGAGAGAGGATGTATATTGGTCACATCTTCTTTTCATTGCTTTGCACAGTCAGTCTTGCTTGCCTGTCTATGAACAAGTTCATAGTATTTCACTTGCACAAGGTTTTCACTTCTTGCCAGCAACTGCAATGAGACCAAGTTTTAGTTCTGACGCTTAGGGGGAGAAAAGACAGCAGCATTTTAGTCACTGAATCAAACCAACCCACAGCAGAATGAACAAAGCATAAAAAACCAGAATAATAGGGTTTTTTTAAGCTCAAGATACTGTTTCAGCCTGCAGCAATCTAAAAGCAACTGTGAATGTAATTTTTTTAAAATTAAATAAATGGAAAATAAAAAGTGTTAAACCTGCGAGACAAACAAGGGTACTTTAAAAGGAATAGCTTTGAAATTATTTTCCAATTAGCGAGACTGTCATTACAAGTCAATTTTCTGTACTGCACGCGTATATCGATGTACACATTTTTAATACACTTTAATGCACGCTTTGGTCCTATTCTAGTCACATGTAGGCCAGTAAAAATTTTAGTGCTAGAGAGCTTTAACTTATCATTTGAAACATTAAACACACAAAACATGGACATTAAAACAATGCAGCACTATGAAACAAATATGCTGATTTTAATACCTACATCCTTCGGAACTTAATTGTTTGAAAAACAAAAAAAGAAACAGATTCCAGGCTGAATCTCTCCGCTTGCTGCACTTGCAGCAGTTTCAGCATGTCAAGCCTTCCTCGATCTTTTAATTGCATTGGGTGTTATGCATGCCAGGGATGGGTGAGAATAGTTGTCAACCCACCTGACTGCAGAACAAAGAGCATTTTTTCTTCCAGCATTTGTTACTGATGCTTGAGCCACACCCTGCGTCCTTACAGAACACGCTCTTTCTCACATTTTCCTTTTTCCTACCCACACAGAGAGACTATTTCTCCCAATAATAAAATAACAGCCATTCTCTAGAATTACTACGCTGGGTTTCACCATTTTTTGAATCCCCTACCGGTTTAAGGGAGGGAGGGGGACTGCGGGTGCTGATGCAGCATCCCACAGCCTGGGTCCCCTTGCCCCACTTGGGATGCTGCTGGCAGATGAGGGGCCTCACCCTGCTCACCCAGCCACAGGGGAGGGCAGAGTCTCCAGTGCATTCGAGGGCAGAATAATTAAAAAAAAACCCTAACCAACCAACCAAAAAACCTCAAAACCTAATGTTAAAACAAGAGGGAAACCCCTTGCCTGGCTCCCCTACCTATCAGCCCCAGGGACCTGCTTATGGGGTCAAAATGCTCTGGGTGGCATTAACCCCTAACAGCTATTTACCAAACCATGTGCTCCCTATCACACCCAGCCAAACCTTCCAACAGCTGGGAGCTTGCGAGGTTGAACTCCTCCGGTCTGGCGGGTCCGCTGCTCTGCACAAAGACCCCTCTGCCTTTCATTTCTCGCCTACGTTCCTGTTAGCACTACAAATCACACACACTGGTTGCCACAGAACCAGATACAAGAATGAAATCCCTTGTAGGCTGGCTACACAACACACAGAAACCTACCGTGGTTTTTTGAGATTTGTATAAACAGGCATATTCCTGACTGGATCTATTTATAAAATGACCAAGCAATGTAAAGCTAGATGCAGACAAAGCAAAAACTGGTACCTGCAAAGCAACTCCCATCCCTTTTCCAGCCTGTCGGAAAAAATCTCCTCCATCACCTCAATTATCTATTCCAAAAAGTCTGGAGACAATCAAACACCACAGCTTCTAACACTGTCCCCACCAACCATTTCATGAGATGTAGCAACAGCCTGGCTGTGGTTTTGGTGGCTCTATACCAGCAGGTGGGCCCTAAGCACCTTTAGAGCCCTCAAGGCAGCCCGGTCCCTCTGCATTTCCTGAGGCACAAAACTTACACTTTCTGATCTAATAAAAGGAGCAGGAATGGTGGCTTTCACCATGTTTCAGGGCAGGTGGAGTTAAGGAATGGTATGACTTAGCCTGGATTATTTTTGCAAGCAGGAGTAGAGGGATTACTTACTTTTTTATGTCCCTGACAGAACACATGCATCCAATATGCTTCCCAATCCTAGCCCAGTTGGCCAAACCAGCTTAAGAACAAGCAACGCTATGGCCTCTGTGAGGTTTGGTCCAGGGCTTTTTTTGTTTGTTTTAAAAAGAGCTTTTGTTCAGCTGTTCCTTGGTATTTGATATGTTATCATCCACCAGCCACGCACCACCGAAGGGAAGCCGCAGTGCTCTTGGGCTGTGGCTAAATTCTGCGTCAAACAGAAAACCGTTTGACGCAGAATCAAAGAAACTGTTGCCACTTTAACCTTCGAGATGCAGAAAAATAAAACCCTTTTAACTTTTGATCACATGATTCTTGAATAACCGCAAAGCCAGCTTTAAAAAAGAATCTGTATATCCCTGGACACATTAGACTGCCAACTGCTGAGTGTTCTCATTACTATTTTGAAATAGGGTGTGGGTGGAGGTACCTACTAAAGCTTTCTACTGCTGCTGCCACCATTGCTCCTAATGGGGTAGGTGTTTCCAGAAATCCCTGCTCCTAAGGAGAACCCTGAACTTGCATCTGTGCCTCTGCTGGGACGCATTGAAGACAGGAGTTTCTTGCACCATCTGTTATTTGCATCGCTGCTGCATGGCGATGCCAGCCTGTGACAGCACCCAGCCCTGCTGCAGGCACAGCAGCAGCCCGGGAAGAACAAGGTGAGCCACGAAGGGAAGTCAGCAAACCTGGGATGGCCACTGAGAAACAGGCAGGCAGCAGAGTACGTGACACTGATACGACTGGGCAGGATCTGACAGTCACCATGAGAAACCCCACACTTCCCGTGAGACAGCAGATTAGTGGCTTTTAAGGGACCTTGCTGGTGAAGGCTTCACAGTATGGGAGCATGGGAGGAGGGACTCACAGCCCAACTCCACTGGCTTGCTCCAGCTGTGAGTTCCCGCACAGTTCAGTTGAGCCTCACGAGTATTTAATACACAGTGGACACACATGGCACAAAACCAGCAGCTTCTCTCCCACAGCTGGTGGCAGGGACCAGAGGTCCTGCCTGTATCTCTGGGGCAGTACAGCTACCAGAGAGCAGCAGAACTTTCCCACACTCATCTGTGCAGCACGGTGCACTCTGCTAAATGCCCCTTTGCACTCAAATGGAAGTGTTTGCTGAATTTTCCTGGAGCCTTCAACTTGTTTTCCTGACACTGGTGGATTATCTTTTAAACTGATCAACCCTGCTGAAGACTTAGGCAAATGGGCTTTACACAGTCACTTTTATGTCACTGAAAATGTGTCTGAAGGAAAACCAGGAGGTCTCCAGAGTACTGACACTGCATTAACAGATGACAAGCCCTAAAATAAAAAAAGCAGTACAGAACAGCACAGCTCTCAATATAACAGGTATGTGAATACTCAGCACCTTTCTTAGAGATGCTAATGTTGAATGTGGGCAGTTTATCCACTTTTCGGCATAGTAGCTGTACCTGCTGAAACCAAAAGAAGAAAACCATCAGATTTTAATGGGAGTAGAATTGAACTAGCAAGTGTCAGGACTTGTTAGTTTTTAGGTGTGCTGATAACCCCATTACCATTCAACCTTTGCACCCCTCAAACAGGCTGTTTGTTGCTCAGCTGGACACCAGCCTCCTGGTGCATGAACAGCAAGAGGATGCTTCCAGGTTCCCTGTACCCGGTGCACCCACAAGCCCTGGTGAGTCCCCTGCAGCACCTGGGTGATCCACCAGTTCCCTTTTCTGATATATGCTGCATCTTCCCTCCCAGAAAACTCACCTCCCACCAGCTTTCCCTGGAAGGAATCTTAATCCTTCTGACCTTTCTGAATACAAGTCCTTCCGCTCTTTATTTTCTTAAATAATCCCTATCTCCAGTTGTGATCAGGCATGCTTATTTTTTCCACTTTCCATTCTTCATGCAAATTTCAACCCTCTGTGCAAGTGTAAAGTTGTTGCGGTAGGTCTTTCGGAGTCTTTACCTCTCTCCCAACCTCCTTTACTTCCTTCAAAATCACTTTCCTACTTAAAAAAGCCTGCAAGCTGTTTCTCGACCATACCCAATCCTCCCATCACTTTGTCAGGAGTGCTGGACTGTCTTTTACAGTCAGAGACAGTGATGGTAAATGACAGCCTCCATAATCCACCAAGTGCTGCTGTCCAGGGGCGAAAGTCACAGGCAGATGTGGAGCCTTCCCACTGAAAGCACTGCAGAGGGAAGAAGGCACATCACTCACAGCAGTAAATCCCATCCAAACTCCGGCTGCTCTGCTCCAAGCATGTCAAAGCCCCCTTTGCAGGCTACAGAGCACACAGTACTTCTGAGTCTTCTCTTGCCAGCAGATTTTGCTTCCACTTAAAACACAAAACAAGAGCAAAAGCATCTTCCTTTCACCAAAAGAAGGCTCCTTACAACCCTGTACACTCCCCACTTCAGCAGCTCTGATATCGACAGCCAGCTGGATAATGCATTCAAGCACCCCGGGGATCAAACCCTTTATCCAGGAAATCTGTCCCTGTTTGCTGAAGGAGCCCCTGGTGAGGTTTTGAGGAGTGGAGATTCAAGCCGTGCTTCCCACCTCAATCCTAACTAAAGTGGCTTACGAAGCAGGAGTGCCAGCCAGAAGCAGACTGCACTTCTTCCCAAAGAATCACAAACATCTTTACAAATATTAGACCTCACGACACACTTGGAAGAAGTTGATAAACATAATTTCTACCACCTTACCCATTGCTGAAGAAGCAATGCCAGAGGGAAGCTTATCTACACGTCCAAGGTCAGGCTTGGCATCTGTGACAGATTGAGCTGTCTTAAGTCCCTGCACATCCAGCCTTCAATCCTAGAATTAGACACCAGGCAGTGCCTTTAACTTCTAAAGAAGAAGCATTGAAGGAAAATAAAAAATTTTTACAGCCTAGCTGGAGACCCACTGGAAGACTTGATGAGGTTGTACTTCTGAAATCAGCTGCAACACCATCCTCCCCTTTGGGAGCAAGTTTTGCCCTGCCAGTACCAGCCCAAGCTCCTCATGCTGAGCCCATCCTCTATGGCTCTCAGAACCAGTAACAAACCAGACTGGGGTGGGGGGAAAGCACAACAAAACTCACATTAGGAGTGCCAGGGTTTTGTCCAGTCTTCTGTCTGGTCCTTCCTTGACTCCCTCAGACACACACATCAGCCAAGAACAGAGACTTAAAAGTACAGCCACCAGCATCTTCACCAATACTGTACCTACCACAGCACGCCAGAAGTATTCCCTCTGGCTTCCAGGGAGCCCACAAGCCCTGAATGGTGACTTGCAAGCAGAGCTGGTGCCAAAGCTCTGGTACCTGCTCTGGCACAACGAGGCTGATGATCGCTGCTGAGCTGCCATAGGACACATGTGGCATCAGTCACTAAGTGCTAGGCAGAGATGTTTCTTCCTTTAGGCTAGACTAATCCTGTTCTGGCAAGCTGGCTAACTCTGAATTGGGAAGCAGGTGGTAAGAGCCTCTTTCCTGGTGCCTTTTGCAAACCCTCCAATCTCGGGAGGATGCCATGCCAGAGGAAGGGGCACAGGCATGACGTGGTTGCGAGCAGGAAATGCCTCAGCTCAACTGCAGTCAATAGCACCATTCCCCCAGCAGCGCTTTTTGTCTCTGCCTTGCTAATATTTGTTTTAAGAGGTCTTGATGAGTCAAGCTGCTCAGGATGAAAGTCCACAGCCTGCCGGCAATGTGAGTGAGAACACGAAGCCTGTGCTAACAGAGGATGCCAGGAGTGCAAGGTGCACCTCAGCTGAGCTGGTGGGACCACGAGCCAGCAGCGATGACTGGGGGCAGAGCTCACTGCTGCAAGCCCAGCCAAGAAAAATGAAGGCAGCCATTTTCCTGCAGAGTGCTCCAAAACTGTCGGTGGCATTGTTACCTTGATAGTTAACTAAAATGATAATTTACAACCTTTTTTTTCCCAGTTGTAGGCTAAATGTAGACTAGATCTGTTTTCAGAAGGATTCTAATTTAACATCACACTTCAGTAAATCCTTAAGATTAACTGTTTCTTATCTGTCAGCTTCCAAGACAAACACAGGTTTTCAGCAGAACCAAGAGCAGCCAAAAACTCAGCCAAACCTATCCATCCCCAAGTGAGGGCCACAGGGGGTAGTGTGACCCATCAGGACACCATGGAACCTGAGTCCAGCTTTGCAACTTCCTGCACACAAAGCCTGCATCTTCCTTCAGGACTTACATCCTTCATGTAAAGAAGACTGAGAAATGAAATCTATTCAGCATGGAAAGCAGTCTTTTACAAAGAGAAAAACCACCCTTTTCCCTCATCTCTACGTTCCTTGTTCAGGTTTTACCTTTTTATGTGTTAAGAAAAATTAAATTCCAAATTTGCAAGAATTAATGGCATTTTGCTGCATTACAGAGGACCACAATCACTACAGAGGATGAACAGCATGAGTCCACAAGAGCAACTGTGGCTTTATATCAGCTAAAGCAGTCACCTTTTTTTTAAAAATCTTAAAATGGATGGTTTTGCTTTTAAAATTTTAAAAAAATAAAATTAGATCAGACCCTTCAGTTGAAATAAAACAACAAAATCCAAGTCTCTTGTTTAGTTAGAGAGGCCAAACTTCTTCCAAAACAACTCTAATTTTAATTGATTTATATGCAAGACAAACAGCTAAGAAGAAAAAAGAACAGATTCTCTGCTATTTTTCCACCCAGTAAGACCCGCTGGGCAAACAAACTCGTATTCATTATTTACCTTGGGGCAGGACCCCGACTCCTTAACCAGGTTAAGGGCCCTATTGTGTTAATCTTTACATTAGTGCAGTGTAATGTGCCTCATAATTAAACAAAGTAATGTCAATCCCTCTTTAGTAAGGGGGTTGGGACAACACGACACCAACCCCCTCCTCCCTACATGGACACTGTGGTATAATCTGCCACCTCCTATAAATGCTGCCATTTGTCTTTTCTTTAGATGCATTGCAGGAGTATTTCCATATAAGCCTTATTATAATAAAAACGACAGTGTGACAAACAGCTTTGCAAATAGGTCTGTTGCTCCAACAAAGCACGGACACAACACACTGATTTGCAGAAATACCCTGTAAAATTCGGAAGTGCTACTAGTTGATTTGAAATCCAGTAAATTTAGGTGGTTGCTTTATCTTCTTCATGATGATACCTACTTCCTTAGACAAAGCTGAAGAAGTAGAGCATGTACTCTATTCCTGCAACTGTTTCCCCAATCCCTTCCTTCTCCTCCCCTCCAATTTACATTGATTACAGGTTTCAAAGTCTTAGAGATTAATTTTTAAGTTCTATTTAAAATGCTGATTTTTACTTGTTTTCTTTTCATCTAGATCAATAATGCTCAGATGATAAATATGTACCATTTAACATTTATACTTTTTCATCTTATTGAATATCCTACAATAAGTGTAAGAGAAATCAGTTCCTGGATAGCACTTTCATCTCCCCTCTTTAGCCTATTCCCTGTTTTATCTATAACACAATACATAAGCCTGATTGTGTTCTATTAATGCAACCACCCGTTATAACATTCAGACATTAAGTGCAGCAGAAAGGAACTGCATCTTAAAATGTTCACTGCTCATTAAAAAGTTTGTCTAATTTTATGATGACAGTTCAGCGTATACATTATTCTCTGAGAAACAGTGGCCCAGTGTTAAGACATCATCACATCAGTTTTCTATTCAGTCTTCACGGAGAGATGAGAAGCCACCATTTTCTTTTTGATACATGCAAATTAAATTGTTTGTCTCTACAGAAAGAGTAAACCACAGAGAATTCTGCATTTTAGTGGTGATACTGTCACCTAGCATTAAAAACAAGTATTAATTTGTAAATGAACCTCCTCAAATGTGTTCAAAGGAAGTAATTAAGCATTTAATGTACTAACAAACCAGCACAAATATTAGTTCTGTTTCCAAAGTATCTCACAACCATATAAAATTCCCCTCACGCTGATGATCTGCATCAGAACAGACTCTTCTACACCGTTTTCAATAGATGCAGGCTTACCAGAGTCTTGCACAAGCTATACAATTTATACTGTTTCAAATTTAGCAACACATAAATAGCTGCTTACACATATCTGAGACTATTAGAGTTGATTTTACATTCTAGAGCATTAAAAAACAACAGCGTCTTGCCAGTATCCTGCTTACGAAATGCTACAAATTCTTTAATAGTCATGCAGTATTTTCAGCATTTAAAAAAAAAGCTCAAAATCATTTTTCTAGCAAGAGCATTTAGGAATGCCTTACCTCATTAAAATAAAGTTTTAAACAATGTCTACATTTAACTTACATAATGCACTGGGTTTTCTGTAATTATCTAGTAATTCCAAGTATTCAGTAATACAGGAGACTTAAAGCACAGCTTAGGAACAGGAAGATTTGTATTTTCCAGCAACCCTGTGAAACTCTGGTGAAGTTAATTCATTGCACTGACAAGAAAAGAAACCTCAAAAACATTCAGGCAAAGTAGTTTAGCAGCTGTATACAGGGCTTTTCTTTCACTCGAGGCTTTAATAATTTCAACAGGCACTATTTCACAAATCATCTTTCAAACTCTGAACAGCCATGCTGCGATAAGAACCAAAGCTGCAAGAGTCGTGGCTCTCCAGTAATGCACAAAAATCCCGGTATGCAGGGTGGCGACTGAAAGATACATTCATTAACTTTGTTTTCCTGGCTTTAGAAAGGTCAAGTGGCATGCCGATTGCCAGTCAACCACTTTGTTTCAGGCATTTTTATTAGACAAAAGGCTTACAGTTAGCACTGCATTGTGCCCCACCCAGCTGGCTGAGAATTGTCATCTTCTCACTCCATTAGGCTGTAGGGCTGTATCACAATTTCCTAATTAAGCATTCCCTCCGATACATGTGTCAACCTTATAAAGACACTGTTCTTTCCCTCCCCTCCTAAATAATCTTTTGGCTGGTCAGACACGAGGAGAAAAAAAAACAACCCATGAATGAAACAATGAAGGAACAGGATAGTACTGACCTTTACTTGTAATAATATCTTGCATCTCTCCCTCCCTTGCTGGTTTCTTGAACTAGAAAACCAGCTCTTTAAAAATTAATTACTGGAAGGAAAAAAACCCAACCCTTCTTCAAAGCACCCACTCCTCCCCAAAAACAGGCAAGCCTATATTGGCCAATTTTTTATTCTAAATATATTTTGAGAACGAGGATTTTTCCACGCACACATCCTGCATGAACCTCACTCTATCTGCATATGACATATCAAATGTAATGGGCAAAATAAGATGAAGTAAACAGTACTCTTTTCTCTCCTTGCACCATGCATATGTATTGACACTACGCAAATGCACAGTATGTGAAAAGAATGTTAAAACTTTATACTTATGAAATCTAAGTTATGAGATTTTCAATAAACACATGAATTTAACCATTCATAAGAATAGTAAATGACAAGTTTATCAGGAATGAATGTCATATTTACTTTAACCACTATTTATGTGATTTGAGGCAGCCAAACCTTATCATGAAATACCAAGTGCACACTGCGAGAGAATATTGAAGACACTGCTAGAGTACAGAAAACATTTTCTGTTTTTAAAACAATTTAAAGTAATATAACATTCTCCCAGCTCTTTCTATGTACACTTGGGTTAACTAAACCCCTCATCTCATCTTTTAAAATGCAAGCCTGATTTAGACTGGCCAACAACAATATTATGCTAATACAAATCAAAATGGAACATCTTTTAGCTCAATGGATTAAAGAGAAAATAGTCAGGTAGGACACAGTTTTCATGAGAAGGCCAGATCCTTCCCTTCCTTCTGTTTCTAAAACTGATCTTATGAGCACCCCTTATTTCCATATTTCTACTATTTCCCCTCTTACATCTCCAGACAGCCATCGCGTGTATATGTGTGTAGCAAGAATTTTCAGAAATGTGGACTTCTTTACAAGGTAAAATGCAGGCATATTGAGAAGAAACCTGACTTCTTGCACTAATATTTCCCAGCATGTATTTGACAGAATTCTATTAACCCACAATTACTTAACCCATGGTGAAACGCGGCCAACTCTTCCCTTCTGAAAGTGCATTTAATATGTTGATGTTTCATGCTGGTAAGACAGTTTTTATTCTTATTAAATAAAAAACACTATTTTCACATTAAATAAGTTGATTTTGTTACCATACCTTAATTTTGTTTTGCAGTTTTCATCTGTTCCTTGACTGTTGAGTGGTATTAATGGAATCCTTGGGGTACCTACCTTCCAACATTTTAATGGCTCAAGCAAGGCCATAACATTGCCACAAATTAATTCAAATATATCTCATTAACAGGGGATAGGTGCTGATAATGTAAGCACTGAAAACACAGGTAAATTCTTTCCTAGTTACTATTTTTATTTTTTTTTTTGTATGAAAAGCAGAGCCTTTCAGCTATTACCCATGATGCCCCTGAACCAGAAACATCTGCAATATGCTACGTTCCCTGTTTGTCGCAATCAGCCCACCTATTTAAAGCGGGGGGAAGAAACCATTAATCTACCAAAATACACAGACACACATACACACACACACACACGCAAAATTCATAGAAAGACTCTT
The DNA here is from genome assembly GCA_013400915.1 of Pardalotus punctatus. Lineage (NCBI taxonomy): Eukaryota > Metazoa > Chordata > Aves > Passeriformes > Pardalotidae > Pardalotus > Pardalotus punctatus. Next base: position 292,123 of record VZTX01030034.1, on the reverse strand, counting down.
TTACTTACACGTTGCCCTGAGCCCCATGCACGAAGGTAGCTGTTTCAGTGCCAGCCATGTTGAAGACCTGCAAGACCCAGGTATTTGTGAATATGTTATTTGTTGGCTTTATGACTTCCAACAGTAAAATATCCCCCGCTTCCCCAGAGCCACCTACGATTTTCCTAATGATGTTCTAATTTTAAACGTGGTGTGTGAGAGACAGGTAAAGGAGAAACGTTCTAGGTATTTTAACCTCCTGATGCTACAGTTGTAATGCAAGAATGTTTAAGAAACACCTGAAATGTGCCTTCATGAGTAACTATTTCCTTCCTGCTGAAGCAGAAAGGGGAAAAAAAAAGAAGCAAGCCTTTGAACCATGCAGTTCACACCTTCAGAGGTAATGACCCTGCTTGGTTAGGATAAATGGTAGGACACTCAAGGTGATGTTTGAAATCAAGGTCTCCTCAAACACTTTTTTCCCTCTTCTCCCTCCAAGTAGGTCACCCCTCTCAGCTGATTTTGTGTAATTGGTCTAGTTTGTTAAAAAAGCAAAAAGAACCCATCCTGCAGCATATGCTGCCAGGAGAGCTAGTGCCCTACTGCAGAGAGTGAGGGCTTGCTAAAAGGGAGCATCACCCGCTATCGCCATTTTAGGCTTCTTTCAGGTTGTAGCAACCTGGATTTCTCAAAACTTCAGTAGAAGCAGCACAGCAAAGGCGTTTCTTGGTGGCTCCCTGCTGATGACTGCACCGAGCTACAGCCTGGCCACCAAACCACGACTGCACGAGGGCAGCCGAGCTCTCCTCATCCCAAGCACGCAGCGCTCAAGCTTTACCTTGGCATCCCCCCTCCCGGGTGACAGGGAGATGTGCCGCATCAGTGCAGAAGCCTAATTGTTCATTCCCCTTGCACAGTCTCTAGGAAGGGGTGGGTGCTCTGGGGCGCTCCCTTGCCCGGGGAACAGGCGGCACTGCTGTTCTGGAACCTTCCTGCGCATGCCAGCCCAGTGCCTGCATCCCAAAATCTGCCTGGCAAAAGCGCGCTCCTGGAGAGTGGCTGCTCTTCCCGGCACACCAGCAATCAGAATAGGGTTTTTCCATATACTGTATTTCCCAATGAAACCTTAAAGTAATTAATTGTGTGTTTGCTTGCTCCTCGTGAGCTACCTAGTAGCTAGAATGTGATGCCCTCTAAGTTTCGAGGGATTTTGACTAAAAAAGACCAACAAACACAACCGAAACCAAAAACACACACCCCGACAACCGAGGTACAGCAGTACCCTTTTCCCCGCAGCTGCTCTCAGGGACGCGGGTCCTGCCACCCCTCGCCATTTAGCACCAACTGCACCGTGCCCGCAGCAGCCTCCGCATCGCCCCGCACCGCACCGCAGCTGGCGGAGGCAGGGCCACGCGCAGCTTCTCCGCGCCAGCCCGTGCAGCGGTGTGGGAAGGGCAGGGAGCCACGGCGAGTCCCCCACGCGAGCATCCTCATCGGGCGGCGGCGACGCGGTAGCCCGGCCCTCGGGATCGGGGCTTTGTTAGTGCCACTTCCCATCTTACGGAGTTCTAGAAACTTTCCGGGAAGCGCCCGGGGCGAGCGGGGCTGCGCCCGCGGGCTGCCGTAGGGCAGGTGCCCGGCCCCGGCCGAGCGTCCAGCCGCACCGGCACCGGGACCCCGGGGCGGGCAGGACGAGACGCTCCGCTCCGCATCCCG
>VZTX01030034.1:189344-290126 GCA_013400915.1 Pardalotus punctatus | reverse complement strand
GGGGGCGGCGGGGGGAGCATCGCGCCGCGCCACGCCACAACGCGAGCGGGACGTGCGGGGCTCTGGAATGCCGCGGGAAGGGGCGGGGGGCGGATTGGGAACGGCTCCGTTCCGGACAGCCGGGTCCCTGACAGCCCCTTCCCCACCCCCGTCCATCCCGACGCGCTCCTGGCCGGCGGGGGACCCCGCACAGCATCCGCCGGCCCGCACCGTCGGAGGTGCCGATCCCGCGGGGGCCCTGCTCTGCTCTGCTCTGCCCTGCCTCCCCCCGCGGGTCGGTACCGATCGCTGGGTAACGCCGCCGCAGTGAGTTCCCCAGTGGCCGGAGGTACCCGCGGCTCGGGCGAGCGGGGGGAATAGAAAGCAGCCTGTCCAGGCCTTTCCGAAGTGGGCAGAGGGGTTGTGCGGGGGGGCACGGCGGGAGGAGCCGCCTGTGCCCCCGCACCGCGCGCTCTGCTGGCGTGGGGACAGTGCCTGCCGTCCACGCCTATGGTGGGATGAGTTTTATTAAACACACTGACTCCGGGGTTTTCTCTATTGAAAAAGCAGGATCAAGCACGTTCTCATTGAAAGGGACTGTCAGCCTGCAGTAAGGGTGAGCTGACAGCTCGCTTTTACAGTGCGGTGCTGGTGAACCTCCACTTCTGAAGATCAGTATTTGGTGCAGCCTCCTGCGGGGAACACCCGCCCTGCCAGGGTCCTTGTCTCCTGCCTGCTGCCCACGCGGAGTGCTGGAGAAGCAGCAGGCTTGGCTGACACGTGAGCCCCGCTACTCCCCACCTCTGAAATCTGGTGCCTGAGAACACCGAGTTACTTGACTCAGGCTCCTGACCCCTCTTCTGGGCAACGGGGCTGCTGCTCTTTAATGTAGCATCTCACCACACCCACCCCCCTGGAGAATACACCCCCACATTCCACCTTGCTGTGTCTGTGCCTGCATCCCGATTTTGTGTCAAGCGAGACTTTTGGACAAACGAGAACTGGGACGAACTTCTGGGAGCACCCACCTGCATCAGCAGGGCACTGAAGCACATAGCAGGGCTCAGCAAGCAGCTGCGGGCTGAGCAGTGCATCCACAGCCCTCTACTGCCAGGGGAAATTCTGTGTTTAAAACAGAAAAAACCCCATCACTCCAAACTGCACTCCCTCCTCCAAACACCCCATTTGCTCCTGTTGCCAGACCAGCTAGTAGATGCCCCTGCCCTGCTGGCATTTTTTCCTAGGGTTTTTTTGGGTCTACTGATGTGCGGGGGGCAGGGGACAGGTACCAAGTGAAGCTCCAGCTCTGCGCTTGCTTGCTCCATTCCGAGTGTCCCTGACCTGCACCCGCCCCCCTCCCCTGGTTCCTCTTGCCTGTCTGCACCGCACAACAGGGCTGGTGGGCAGCCCATCACCCTGGGCAGGCACACGCCAGCCCCTCTGCTTCTGTTTCCACGTCTCTGCAATTACTATTAGCTGTAGAGCTTTGTGCTCCCCATCTTTGCGGGGTGTGATTGTCATGTGGCTCCTCCCTGCAAATGGCACGTTTTTAGGTAGTTCTTGTGAAGTGCACTGGTGCAGAGCTGCCACTCCTGTGTAGGCTTATATCCTCCTTGGGATCAGAGCCCTTTTGGTGGCATAAAATATGTCTAGACTAATGTGTTTTCTTCAGATCAAGTCCTTAGATCAAAATGTGTTTATTTCCATTGGTGTTTTAAATTTTCACAGAGATATTTTCTTAATATTTATATTTTATTATTATTCATTTAATTGCCGCAGCCTTTATTCATTTGTGTAGTGTCTGACAGAGAGGAACCAGAGCTGTGTGCTGGGTTGCACCTTTTTCCCCTGATGGAATAGGTACCCTTCACATTAGTGAATTAGCATCTTTTTCTCCTGGAAAACTCTTAAAGCTTTAACCTTGCGGCTTACTGCCATGTAATCATAAAGCTGTGTTTTTCCTGCTAGAAATTTCTCATAGGAACTTGTCTCTCTGACATGATCCACTTACTGTTTTTTCCTTGTCAAGTGCAGGCTTGTTTTTCAATAAAAATAAAAGCAAAGAGCTAATTCTGAAATCCTTAGTCAGACAAAGCTTGCACTGAAATCAAGGGGAGTCTTGTCTTGGTGTAAAGATTGCAGGTTGAGGATCAAAATCATTACAATAAAACATTGTCACAGGAGAAACATCTCCCACTTCAAAAATAAACATCTTTGCTCCAGTTAGCTATTTATGTAGCTGCAGGAGACTATTGATTTAGGAAAGCTTTCTGGTGCACAGATGCTCTAAACCCTTAGCACTGCTAAGAAGCAGCAAAGCTGAGGAGGAGCAGGTTACAAAAGAAGTATAATATAAACCTCTGCTCTCTTCTGTTCCTGGCAGTACTCAGGTAAAGCCTCTGCTTCACCTTCACCTGAAACACCCCTTTGCCATCTCTTTGCCCTATCTCATGCTCAGATGTTCCTAGCCATGCTGCATAGCCAGTAGAATTCAACATTTGCCCGTAGTGGGGACATGGGGCTTCAGAGCCTGGCAAAGGCACTGAAGAACGAGGGCTGCATCCCTGCTTGAGTATGGTACACCTGTAGTTTCTCCCTCCTCACCTAAGAGATTCTTACAAGAGAGGCTACAGAAGTTTCAGTAATTGTTCCAAAATAAGAACCAATCTACTAATACATCACTAGCACAGATCAAGAAGCGGGGTGGACAGAGAGAGAGGGGGAAAGCATGCACAAGCAACCTGAGCCAAACAGAGAATCTGTCGTCATATTTGTATCAGTTTCCCAAATTTCTGTAGTAATGTAATCATCCCATTATACTTACCGTAGCAGAATACTTTCAGAGTTACTTTTGAATATGTTAGGTTACATTACATAAAACAGAAAATTTTAAGTCTTTAAACAGTGCTATAAAGTGTTTTCAAAGAGTCTGACTCCAATGCCAATGAATAGCAAAGCTTCAAATAGCAGAAGGAGCTGATTACTTTTGAGTCTTGCAACTTACAGTATGTAAAATTGCTTTAAGGTACATCCCTAGGAATTAGGCTGGTGACTTAAGTGGGAAGAGTTGGGCTGAAAAACTGTTAGAATTATTTTTGTGGGAGAAGATGGAGTCTTTCTCACTGCTTCTGCCGTAGACTTCACCAGGTGTGTAAAGAACTAAGTGCTTTGTTAAATAATGGCCACCAGGAACCAGCCTGTTTGGCCTCTCCCCAGAAGACATTGCTACTCTAACAAGAAATAGATAAACTTGAGTCCACAAGCAAATTTTTTTTTTCTCAAGGCAAGGCAAGTATGATATTTCCGCACTAATGCAAACGGATGTTAACATAAAAGAAGCTGAAACAACAAATCACACAGAGAAAATCTAAGTTGCTCAGCCTTTAATCTATTTAACATAAATAACTCCCATAACTATGGTGAATAGGGCAGTTGATCAGAAGTCCTAGTATGGAGGCTTGGAAGTCATGGTATGAAATCTATTCATCTTACATCCCACATCTCAAAAAATGGCAATATCTGGGTCTGATGTTCTGAGAAATGCCTATGCCACGTAACTCCATTTAGTGGCCTATTTATATAGAGCCTAGCTCTCTGCTGAAGTGAAAATACTGTTTTGGCGTAGCTGGAGGATGCGAAAGTAAGCCTTTAACATCCTTTGGGGGCAGGCAGATGCGGTAGTTCAGCCAACAGGCAACCCTCATGACATGTTCAGAGCTGCCTTCTGATTACCCAGACACTTCAAGCTCCTCTCCAAAATGCAGCCTGCTTTTTGGAAAGGTGAACCCTGATTTATTTGCTGTACATGAGAAGAGGGTAAGTGCTGTATTACCCCAGTCAGAAGCTGGCAAACCCCATTTGCCCATTATGGCCCTGTGCACTCTTGTCTCTGAGCAGCGGCACTTGACTTGAATAGCCTTAAAAAGATGAAGGGTGAACTTGTGAGTTTTTGGGGACAGATGTTGTAGATTCAGTTTTATTCTTGCTCTGAGCTGTGGGCACCATTGCCTTGCTCTCCTGTCAGCCGCCAGCCCTTTCCCCTGCAACAGTGAGATAATATTGCCTTGCTCTGGCACGTCTATTTAGACCTATTAGGACCTAGACACTGGTCACCACAAAATAATCATATACAAAACAGGGCCCTGAACTTAGCTGAGAGATCAAGGCATAGCAAAAATTATTTGCCCATCTAGTACCCACATGCCTGGAGTAATAGCAGTGCTAAAAGCAGCAGACTGCAGCCCAGACCTTCAGAGGCTTGCCAGTTTCCCATAGGGCTTGGAGAAGAGATTGCCCTCTGCTTCTCCCCCTCCACTCCAGAAGGGAACTTTTTTGGACCCTCTTGCAGCAGATGTGCGTCCAGCAACCCTCTGTCGGACAGGACCTAGGAAACCTTGGAAGAGATTTCCACGTATGGCTCCAAAGCTGCAGAATGGCCCAGGGGACATCCCTTGTCATGTCCTTAAGTCCTTCATCAGGGAATGATGGAGCTGGGCCATTGTCCATAGCAAAGAGCCTACAAAAAACTAATTTATTATTACTGTAGGATGTCTGAGTTGAATTGACTGAAACTAAGGAGTCAATGCTCATCATTTCCATTGGGTCTGCCCATTCATTTAGCAGTAGAAAATGGCCAAGGAGGGACCACAAATCCCACCATCACCTTGTAACCTTTCAACCTTGTAAAACTTTGGTTTAACACATAGACTGCTTCTTGTGCTTTCCCATACAGTTTCACATGCAATGTTTGTAAGAAAGAGTCCTTTGTATGCCGCCCACCCTCCAAAATGCAAATCCCTCACTTAAAATGAGAGCAGTGGGCAGCTTGCAGACTACAGGTGACATAAACCGGAGCTCAGGGGCTCATGATATCATAAGATGGAATACAAGCTGCAATGTTTGCATTTAAATTGAGCTCTCTGAACAAGTGCTTTGGAATTGTTCATAAACAAGGGGTTCCAGTAAAAATATGACTAATGCCATTACTCATCAGGAGTGGACCTTCCACATAGCCATAGCCATCAGTGGCAGAGTTCCTGTTACCTTCAGCAGGAGCAGGTTATGTTTCTGGGAGATTTACTGCCCTTACCCAGTGTGTCAAAACCGTCAAGGTCCACAGTATGTGAAATGTTATGCTTAATAGCAAAAGAAAAGACTGTTTTGGGACATGAGGAAGCTGATGTGAGAGGGGCAATAAAAGAGTGTATTAAATGATGATGCCTCTTTTGAAAGGAAATTCACAGGCATCTAGGGCCATTACCTTTCATATCCCAGCAATCAAGAAATTAACCTTTAACCCTTCTCTGTTGACCTCCTCTCCTTTCTCTTTTTCTCTCATTCATTCTTTTTTCCTAATGACTGGAGAAGATAGATACAGTCTATGATTTATGCTTCTGAAGGCTACAGTCTGCCTCCTTCCTATACCTTCCCAAGCGCTTCAATGTCTGTGTTCACTCTACTCTAGAAAGGGTCAAAGCTTCACTCAGATTTACTTCCATGTCATACTTACCAACACCTGGATTGTTTATGCTTCATTTGTTCCTAACCCCGTGTTACCTAATTACCCCTGACCTGGGTATAAATCCTACTCCCATCTTTGCTGTCACCTGGAGGTAGGCAAAGCACTGCAGGTGTTGGGTGCCCACAATTTCAAGGAGAGGTTGGACCCTTTGGATTTGCATAGGGTGATGCTGCACAGGGAGTACATGGAAATACACCACAACCCTGTTACAAAATCAAAATCAGGAGTAAGAGTTGCCTTTAACATTTGATCCCAAGGGAGAGGAATAAGGAAATGACTGTTTTACCTTCTGATCCCAGGAAGATGTGGCAGATACAGTATCAGATAACAGGTTTCAGAAAAAGGGTGACAACATCACTTCTAAGCACAGAAAAGGTGACTATAAAGCCAATAAACAGTGGTTACAATTCTTCAGGTCTATGATGACTGCATAAAAAAATCTCTGAAATGCTGTGAGTTAGCAATATTAGCTTTATCAGAAAAATAACTAGGAGAGCAAGACATGGCCTCTTGTCATGGAAAATAGAAATTCTGAGAGAGTAAGGTCTGAGCAGCCTTTGTCTGCAGAGTGACTGAAAGTCCTGAGTCATCACACTGAATTGTAAGCCGCCGGCTGCAAATCCAGCACTGAATTCCTACCTATGTTCACTGCATGTATTGGAAAAGAAATTTTGCTGACATAGCTGCACTTCACTGTGTGCCAAAATGTGAGTTTCTCCTATGTTTTTGTTTTCCTTGGAGGTTTCCCCTCCCGGCCTTCAATCATGTCCCTTACCAAGAGCTAAGACTGGCATAACTAATCCCCAGACCATCATGCTCCAACATGTGGTGACTTGGGTCTTTCCTACACACCTGGTTTTTCAACTTTTTTACCTGAAGAAACCAAAAGGTCCTTCCCTTTAAGCCTTGCTAAGGTCACACTGGTACCGTTCAGCATCTCTGTAGTCACCCTGAAACTGCGTGCTGATTTAGCCTTGAGTGATGACTTTTCCTCCAAAACCATCTAAGTACTTGCCCACAGAAATGAAGACTGTGTAGGCATCGCTTGCAGTTCCTGATGGCTGGCCCAGCTTTGCAGGGAAGATATATTGGGAAGAGGTGATTTTTGTAGGTTATTGGATGAGGGTGTGCTCGGCATGATGGAGGGTAGGAGTCTGCTTCCCTACAAGAGCTGCACCATCTCTGCTTGTCCCCTCCTCTTGTGCAGACCCTGCCAGCTCACAAGGCACCATTCAATTTATTTCCTCTGGGCCCTGTCAGAGGATTTGCTGCTATTTGCAGAGAGCTGCTCTGAAGCTCCTGGGGAGGTGTACTTTTAGCTGGTGTATTTGCCAGCCACTCGAGGTGACTGTCTCTTCCCCTGGCTGTGGCGGCCCCAGCACACTTTGCTTTTTGGTGGGTGCTCTCATCCTTCCAGGAACTGCAGCAGCGGCACCTATGTGTGGGACAAAAGGGTGCCTTCTGCTCTGTCTGTGACCAGGAGAGCTCGAGAGACGATGTGTCAAGAAGCTGGTAGAAATAGAAACAAATGAAGGCAAACCCCCCTCCTATTGTCCACAGAGGCTATTTTTGGTGCAACTATTTTAAGGGTTGTTCTCCTGGCATTCCACATCCTGACATTTCAGCACATTTGCCTCACCTACTGTCTGCATTACTGGGTTTTCAGCTACAGATCATCCCTATCAAGTCACTGCAGTGATTTTTTATGCCCTATCTGTGTTGTACACACAGTGCCATCAGCACCTTTTATTTATAAAACAATAACTCCAGGAATAAAAGGGGCGTATCTGCTCTCCCCCTGCCCCCAGCACTTAGGAGCCTCAGCATCATTTTAATATTCAATGTATGATGCCTTAGTTGAGCAAAACACACTTTGTGCAGGAGCTGTTTAATAAAATAAAAACATGTTCCAAAGTGACCCACATGACAGGGATAATTTAGTATGCTGCTCTTCATGCTTTCTGTCTTACTTTTGCTGTTTACAGATATTTTTTTTCTCATCTGTTTGCATGGGGAATAGATGCTGACTTTGTCCTTTTCGTGAATAAATCTCTTTTTAGCATGTTGGCCAGCACAATAAAAAAATTATCAAACAAATTAGAGCTTGAACCTGCAACCTTTTCTGATGAAAAGAAAACCTGTTTGTGGGCCAGCTCCCTGGCTTGCAAGGGGCTTTTTCTGGAGGAAGAGCTGCTCATGTGAGCTACACATACAAGGTCTCAGAAAATTTGTGCTGCAGAGCTTGACTGTCAGCCAAAGCTGGAGGCGGCTCAGCAAAGGGAATAAAGGTGGTTGTCAGAGACGAGTCTCAATTTCCTTTTCCTCTGCCACCTGCTGCGTTGGAAGGACCAAAGGTTGCTGTAATTTATACCACAGCTTAAGGTCTTGGTGGCATGGTTTGCCTCCAAAGCAAGAATTATGTCTGTGGTAGCTTTTCCAGCAGGAGAAATTTTTAATGCTGCCTCCAAAATGACATGGTTCACAAAGTAGATTGATGGGAAGAAGTCCCCACAAAGGCTGTTAAATATGAAGGCAGCAGCTGAGCCTCAGGTACCCTGTGAGCTGTCAGTGTCTGGAGTGTCTAAAGGAGAGGCACTTCCCTACATTGCTCTTCTGCCCTTAGCCATGGGGACCTTCCTCTGACCTGCTGTGTCTCTCCTTGTGTTCAGAGCTAAAGCCAGTGATTCCTAGCTCCAAGTTGCAGTGTTTACATTTGGCTACATCCCAGAAGGCAAATGGCAAGGAATGGACAGGACATATCGCCCCAACTGCCATACACTAAGTTTCCCTCTTTCCTCCTGCCTTCAATGGGAAAGGACTTGTACCTGTCCTTGTGCAGGTGTTGAGGGACCAGCACAATGCAGATGCTTAGGACCTTCATCCTCACCAGCTCAGTTGGAAACAGATGCCCAGGCCAGACCAGTTTGGCCTGGCTCGGAAATGCCACCCAGCTTCAGCTTCAGCCAGGGGATTTTGTGTATAGATCAGGAGGTTGTGTAGGACAACATCTGAGAGGCAGCAGAGCTCTGTAGCTGAGGTTGTCCCCACCCTGTGCCAGCTGCCTGGGCAGTGCAAGGCTCCCCAGGTGAGCTTGCAGGATGTGCAAAGCACCTTTTCTTGTGCAAGAGAAATGCCTTCTCAGGGGTTTTAGCCCAGACAGCATCCATGGGTTGTCTGCTGCCTTGTTCCCCCCCACTCTGGCACATGTTTTGCCAGGTTCCTCCTCTGCATGGTGAGGAACAGCTTCAGCTTTCTTAGCCTTTCAGAAGGGGAAAATTTTCTTCCCAGAGGCAATGCCCAGTTCACAGAGTTGTGGGCACTGACTGCCCAAGGGTGGAAATAACAGGATAGGAAATGTGAGTACAAAGAACTATTTTTATCAATGGATGAATTGTAGTGGGTGCAATAATAAAAAATTAAAAACTAGTATGACTAAACCAGGCTTTCAGCAGCCCTGACTCCCACTGTGCTGAAAATGGTATCAGCCTAGGTCTTTTATGAGCTGGAGCCTACCAGGTAAGCAAAGCTCTGCTTGGTGTCTTCCCTTGCTCCAGCAAGGATAGTCAATAAGGGCTTTGTGTTGTGCCTGGCAGGGAAACGATGAAAACAACCGCATCTTCAGCCAAGAAAAGCCTTGCAAGGGTAAAGATGATAGGATTTCAACTAAGCAGCAGAAATGCACTTTGGTATGAATAACTTTATAGGCTAATATGCCAATGCATGCAGCAGACGTGGTGCTGCCAGCTAGTGTTGGTTGAGTGTATCCAACAGCAGCCGGCAGACTTTGGACACCAGTTTTGACACGTGTTGGTGGTCAGGAGAGTTTTAAAGGGTAACCCAGAAAATGCCAGCAAAATCCTATGAAATAATGCTAGTTTTACAGAACTGAATATGCAAGGTGGATTATTTAGTAGGAAAAAAAGGAAATAAAATCCAGAAGGCAATAATTCAAACAGTGACAGCTGACTGGACGTATGTCAGAAGGGGAGGCTAATTGAAGAGCCATTTCTGCAAATACCCAAAATGCAAACAAAAACAAGAGTCTCCTGCCTTTTGCAGTGCTGCCAAAGGTCTTCAGGCACAGAATTAAGTTCAGGAGCAGAGTCATCAGAGCCCTCCTGTATCTGAAATAAACAGGTCCCCAGATCTGACCTACCATCCAGAAAAATCTGTCTTCCTCCTCTGAGTAGGCAACCAGGGCCCCAAAGAGCATGAAGGAGGTGAGTCATGGTGGTTGTGTCCAAAGCCAGAGGGCTACTTTCATTTTTTCTTGCTCCCTCTGCCCCTCAGTGTAACATACTTAATCTCTGTGTGAAGCACAGGATGTTCATGTTTACCTGAAGCACATATTTCAGAAAGACTTTAATAATTCATTGAAATAATTAAGGGTGAGGAAATCCATAACTTTCTGTGGCAGTTTGCTCCCACTGCCCATCAACCCTAGTGCTAAAAGTGTGTGCCATATTTCTGATTAAATGGGTCTGATCTCACCATCCAGTCTTTGTTACTTGCTGTCCTTTTCCTCCACGAGGTTAAAAAAGCTCTTATATGCCCAGTATTTTTCCTCCCTTAGAGTGGAAAAGGCTGCTGTCTATCAAATCACTCCCCAGTCATCTTTCTGATGAGCTAGGCAGATTGAACTCCCAGCCTTCCACCAGAGAATCGCTCTCTGGTTGTCCAGTTGGTTTGAAGCTCTCTTTTTTATGTGGTTGGTGACTTTTTCCAAATATTTCTGGTAACATGGATGTCAGGAGTACACTCACTGTTCCCAGATTAGTTTCACCAGAGCTGCATACAGATATGCTTAGTTGCTTTCTTCATTTAAAAAGAAAAAAAAAAGTAGGTATTTCATCCTTGGCCATGGGGGTCTCTGGATTTCTTTGAAGGACCCATTCCGGGCTGTAGACATTTTTTCTAGAAGCAACTAGGATTTGCTCCTTCTGGGTATGTTGCCACCCCTTCTTTCTCAGGATACAGATCCCTCCTCCTCCGATTTTGGAGCTGGCTCACCTGGCCTTTGCTAAGAGTTCATTCAGTCAGTTGTCCTGGCACTTGCTTGATCTTGGCCATTTTTTAAATGTCTGTTTCATTGAGAAAGCAAAGGGATTCTAGGGTGCATAGATTAACAGCTTTTATTGGTTCCCTTTCTCCTACACCAAGACTAACCAGCATACATGAAGTGCAGGAATAGCCAGAGAGAAACTGAGCACAGAGAGCATTGCACCATGTCCGCATCACCCAGGGAAGGAGCTCTTTGAACAAACATGGTTTCCCAGAAGTCTAGATGGACTTTGCAAGGCTTGGGAAATCAGAGACAATATAGGTGTTCGGGTCTCAGGGGAAAAAATTTGGAGTGCAATTTGGGATCAGAGCTGGGAAGCGCAGCTCTCTTCAGAAAAAGAGGAATAGTTTGCCTTGTGGATAACCACAAGAGATAATGAGGGAACAAGTTGTGAGAAATTTTATGCTGAAAGTTTTTTGAATTCCAGTGAGTTTTTCCAAAGACATTTCTTCCAACATCCAGGAGACAATTTGTGTGAATATGTTTGTGATTACATGATCAGGGAAGGCTGTACATGAAGCAAAATCTTTGCCAGTGTTGTTAGAGATAATAGCATTAGGGAGAAATCCCAAGCAGGGATAATTACTCAGTGTTTAGTAGGCCTGGTTATGCAAGCTGCCAAAAAAGTAGTGAATGTGAATACCTCCAATGAAGGACTTTTCTTAATGATGATTTTGTTGTTGTATCACCATCATGCATTTGTTTGCTTGCAAAGGAGGTGTGTGTGCTGTTTATTTCCCTCAACGGATGTACAAAAAGAATAAATAAAGCTTGGTGAGCTGAAGTGAGGAAAGATGAGCAAGTCAATAAATCACAAAGTCATTAAGAGCTGGGAGCAGATTTTTTATTGCATTGTGAAATGCACAGGAAGCCACTGAACACTCCTGCACACAGGGATGAGTCCAGTCACGTGCATATTAAGAGATGAGCCGTTGCATTTTGAAGATTAATGTTTAGTGAGCAGGCATCATAAAAGAGGACTTTACAGGAGTCAAAATTAGAGGCTGTGAAGAGGTAATTGCTTGCTGTGACCACAGACTTCACAGTGGAGCTGGTTTCCATATGCAGGGAAGTTTACTGTCTCATTCGTTGTTGGGCCATGGTGTTGTGGAGCTGCAGAGGAGCAGGATAGCCCTGTAGGGCAGCCTTGGTGACTTTGCTCACTTTGGCTGAGCGAGACAAGGTGATGGAGAAGAGGGCGAGAGGAGTCTTCATCCCCACCTCCAGAAAAAGAGAGTCCTTCACTCCCCAGGGTCCATACCAGATGGATTAAAGTAGGGTAGGCAAACAAGAAAGAGAGTCTTCTCCCTTCGCCCCCAAGTCCCCTGCCAGGTAAAGCAGAGAGAAGGAGGAAGGCCAGTGGGCAGGTGGTGGTGCCCATCTTCGGGCTGTTTAGCAGATAGCTGGGTTATCATGTCTGGTCCAGGTGTCCACCAGGTGCAGCAACAATGTACCTGTAGAGCACCTGGGTGCTCAAAAGAAACTGGTGATGTGCAGCTTGTTAGAAGGAAATTAGAAGGAACAGCCAAGAGAGTAAAATGCTTGCGGGTGGTGAGGAGGTTTTCTCAAAAGGCATCTTACTACCGAGTCACAGTAAAGGTTTTCCAGTTATCAGAAAGCGTTCTAAAAAGAAATTAAAACAGGCAGAAGGTAAGCAGCTGGATAGATTGTCAAAGATGTCCTTAAGAAGTGTAGGCTGTGTCCACACCGGGGAAAGCAGAAGAACAAACAGGTGGAACCCATAGTAAAAGCAGCCAAAATGGATTTTTGTGGAATAATATTGTTGCTGGGCATAAAACCCAACAATAAAACCATTTTCAACTACATCAGGAAGAGGCCACTTGCCAGCAAACACATAGGGCCAAGAGATGACTGTGGGGTAATGGGAGCACTTAGAGATGACAGGACCGTAAGAGCAGAGGCAGACAAGATCTCTGTGCTGGTGTTTGCTGGAGAGGAGCCTCAGGAGACCTCCCACACCACAGCTTTTTCCAGCTGGAGATGAGCAAGAAACAGCCTCAGATTGAACTGTCAGAAGAGGAGGTTTTAGAACAAGTTGATGAAATGAATAGCAACAAATCACTGGGTCCAGCCGGGGTTCAGCCTGGGCTCCCAAGGAGACTCAATTACAATTCTGCCAAACTACTGACTACAATGTGTAACCCCTGCCTTCCATCAGTCATGTGCCAGGAAATGGAGGTGGTAAATAGGATACTCTCTTAAAAAAGAAAGAGCTTTTGAAAACCACAGTCTTGTCTGTCTGCCTTCCATTCCAAGCAAATTATCAGGCAGTGCGACGAAAAAAGACCGAACAGACAGGCTGAATTGATAGTGGAGGTCTGTTAGAGTCCTTCTGAAGAGCTGGTAGGTTTGTGGGTGAGAGAATGACCCTCTGGACACAGTGTATTTGGCTTCCCCAAAAGATGATGACAGGTCTTTCACCAAAGTGTCTGCTTAGTGTTTAGGAAAGCACACAGATGTATCCCTGTAACAGCAGTTCTGATGATGTGCCCTGAGTTTTGCTCTCACCCTTGTGTGTGAGCTGGACCAAGCTCTGCAGTGGCTGAGGAAGAGGAGAGTCACCTGCCCTGTGGCACCTGCCCAACGTGGGCAAACCTCACTATCTCTTGGAATTCCTCCTGGGGATGTGGAGTCAGTAAATGTTATCATCATCATCATCACTGACCGCGTGCCTTAGCTTAGTACAAGCCCCATAGTGCTATGTGATGTACCGAGGCAATTATACAGAAAAATGTGTGTTCTTGCCATTAAATACTACAGCTACAATACATACAGTAAATGCTTAGAAACAGTATCCAAGACTGGATTTGATTCTTCTGTGAGGGATGGTTTCATGTCTCGGCTGTTCCAGAGCACACCACCAGGGCTAATGATTGGGTTGAAAACCCTTTCAAACCCACATCCTTCCCTGCAGCACCATTGCCTGACCACCCTTTTGCTTATACAGTGCATTATTCCTATATTGTTCTTGTATTTATTGGATTGCATCTGCTGTTGGAGAAAAGATCCTGGGTTTTCCAAGTTGGTTTTGAACTCTAATTTCAATCTGCATCCTACTTGTTAACCCATTCAGTTTGGGCTTATCTGCAAGTAAAATAAATATCTAAGCTAATAAAAGAAATACAGGGAATTCCCATTTTTGAGCTGACAGTGGCTCCTGTGTCCTGACTGGGGTGTACTGGAAAGGAAACTTGGAATGCTTCTTCTTTTTTGGGATTTGTTTGGTCCTGTTTTGCAAATTAGAGTGAAAGCCCACTGCTTGAGGTTATAGAATCAGCTGATTCTATAACTGCTGATTGTTTGTGGGGTTTAAAAGATTAAATCAAACAAGGAAGCTGCTGGATGTGCATTTAAAAATAAATTTTTGGTTTTGCCTTAGAACAGTGGTGGTATATAATGTGATGATTAAAATGGAGGATGAGGAAATATGTTGCTTTGAACGATTTAATCAGTTATTTCCATAGGAGCATGTCAGAGAATCAAGGACACTTGATTTCCCTTCATTGTTCCACATAACTGAATATATTTGGGTCATTATAGCTGAATAAACAAAATAACATTCTTAAAAACAAACAAAAAAAAGAATAGTGATAGAAGGAGCCGATTAAGCACGGCTTGTTTCTAATCTTCTGGAAAATCAGATTTAACCATTTTCAGAGTCCTTTTTTCTCATTGATGAACTGGGGATTTACATGGCTAATGTCTATTAAAACACTTAAATACCCTTTGCCTCAATGGGAACTGACAACGGGAAAATAAATCCTGCCTGCAGCCCATTCTGTTGTATGAATTGAGCCTAGGAATGGTACGGTTTCTTGGTGGGGTATCGGCTAGGGTGGGAAGCACAGCCAACGTTCATATAATAGGTTTTCATCTCTGAAGGCAAATGTCAACATCAAATTACCTCTGGGATAAGTGAGACCTCCTGAGGGATCTCAGCCATATGTGGAGGGGTCAGAGCATGAATCCAATGCCCACATTTTAGCAGACGTGAGATCAGACTGGCAGCCACACAGGGGAAGGCCGAGGAATGCCATGAGAGTGGGATATGGTCCAAATCAGGAAATTTTTTGAATGTGGAAGAGGAGGATCAGTGATTAGAAATCAAGTTTTCTGTCCTGAGCACTGGGGGACAGTTGTAAATAAGTTTCAGTAGCTGTTTTCTCTGTTAATAAAACAAAAGATGTAAACACATCCTAGGCTGCCATCCATCTGAAAGACATTTTGCATCACATACGTTTTATGAATATTAGATAATGGAGGAATGTAACAAATAGCCATTTTTGTCTCCCTCTTGAATACCAAATAACGGTTATTAGTATCTGTCAAATAAATAATGTGAATAATTTAACAAGACATCACTATTGTGCAAGAAATGATATCCCATTCTATTAAGCTTTGGAGTCAGTTATTGTGCAAAGATAATAAATACATGCAGTAGCTACAGAAATTATGCCCTAGAAATCTACTTCAAGTGTTGCAATGCTTTAAGAAAAGGAAACCATTCGAGCTCTCTGCACACCATACAAATTACGTGCCAAATCTTCTGCTCGTGTCAACTGGCGAGGCTCCAGCTGTTCCAGCTGTGCTCTGTATACAGTGCCCTTCTGTATATTGTGATCATATATGTGCACACCTTCCTAGCTCCAGCTCCTAAATAAAAGTGTATGTGACCTTATCATGTCAACTTGCCTTCTCTGCTGAACTTTTGAACCTTTCCCAGGGAAATCTGCCAGACGTTTTGCTCTGGTAAGGAGGTTCCACAAATCTGCATGGAAGTAGGGGACCAGGAAGGGAAGACAGATCATGTCAATGAAACCAGTCCATGCCATGTGTCTACAGGAAATCTAGCTTAATGCTGTTGGTCAGAGAGCCACAGACATAAAGAAAGGTATAAGATTAAATATTAGATTAAAAGGGTTTCAATGATCACTTGGAGGTGATGCTCCTGGAAGGCGTCGACCTCCCCCTCCCAAGCAGGGCCACACTCACCTGCCCACCAGCTCAGGATTGCATATCAAATAGCTTACAACAATTTCAATGAACTTTCTAGACTCCTGCTTGTTGCTCATTATTCAATCAATCAAAATTACTTGGAAAATATTATTATTTAAAACTACTATTTAGGACTGCAGAAACTATTCTAATTACAGAAGACATTGGGACCACTACCTTTTACTGGTATTTTATATGATAAACCATTCCTTTCTGGACATAGAAAAGTCTTACATATTTGCATTAATGTTTTCCATGCTGGATGTTTACTGCTCACTATTTTTTTTCTCAAAATGAAGTTGGGGAAAAACATATATCTCTCAGCGGAAATTTGAAAGCTTCAGGATGAGGACTGACAATTTTTTTGCAGCCAAGACCTTGTGTCAAGGACATGCTTTTTACCATCCCCATCCCAAACTTGTTTAAAGTACAAGAATATGAAAAAAGCCCTGCAAACGTGGGATGCATCTGCTTATTAACTGCTTGTCCTACTGACCACATGGACATTATCTGATGCTAAATGATGGGATTTAATTTTTAGCACCTTTCTAAAGAAAAAGGATGCAGAAGACTGCATGAAAAAGTAACTGTCTTAAAGCTTATATAAAGGAAATGCCTCAAACATTGAAAGCTGCCAAAACTAAGACAGCCTGGACAGCTGTCATTTGACTGTGGTACATCTAGAGTATCTTGGGGACAAACAGTGTTCTCTAAAGGACAACTGGGCTGTGGAATGCAACAGATTGGCACTGTGTACACAGTGGGCTTGCTTCTGGACTTGATCAGAGCTGTGAAACAAGTTGAGTGGTTCTCTGCATCTTATTTCTTACATCAGCAGAACGTGGGTTGCACATGGCTGCTGGGGGCAGAGAAAACCTGTTCTATGACACAGGCGAATCCTCACCTGGAATCTCACCCTAGCCTTGTTTTCTGCTACAGACTCCCTTCATAATGGTGGAAAGGCACATGAACCAAGCTATTCGGAGATGGCAACTTGCATGTTTTGGTACCCAGCTTGAAATCGCAGGATTGGGCTTGCAGGAGTACTTGGCATGCACAGCCGCATCTGAAATCAATAGAAGCTGTTTTCTGAGCCTATTAAATGCTGTAGAAAATATGATGTACTATGAAATGATAAGCCTTAGGCATTTCAAACCCTCCACCCTGACTTAGTAGGTAGTTTGGAGCATTTGCTCAGTGTGTCTTGGTTCTCTATGCATAACCATCTCCACTGATAATTCATCTCACCAGAAGCACCGTGAGAGTCAGTTAAATGTTTGTGAAATGCTGATACCACATGCTGCAGCAAAGCCCAGGAAGGCATGAATAATTCTACTTTCAGAGCAGGGTGTGAACAGTGTGCAATAAATAAGACAGTCATGCACTGATGATGAGGACAAGCAGGATTTTGAGGAGCAATTAGTGAGGGAGGGGTCAAGTGGAAAAAAACCTCAGTAGTATAGTGAGATAATTAAAGATGTTTCATTATCCACATGCCCATAGGAAGCGGTAACAATTGCTCAGACAACCATGCAAAATTCAACACTCGTTTAGGAGATCTTGCACAATACCATTCACCAATTGCTTTTGTATTTGTAGAGGAGATGTCTGAGCACATCCCCTTGGTCTAAGAAAGCATGATTGTATCAATATTCGTATTTTTATATCAGATGAAAAACTGACACCTGTGTTTCAAAGAGCATCAAGGCACAAACATCACCTCTGCAGCCAATGTTAGATGGCCTCCTGCAACTGCTATTTCACATGTAGTTTAATGATGTGGAAATAGGGAAAACCAGAAAATGCACCATAAAAAACCCCCACCAAAACTCTGTGGAAGGGTGTTGCTGTACTATAGAGATACTGCCTACAGATGATGTCATTGTTGTGTTCCTTTTCTCTTCCTTGAACAACCTGGATGAAAAAAAGAAAGGAAAGGAAAAAAATAAAGAGAAAAGGAATAAAAAGCAGCATTGTGTGGATATCTTCACTGACATACGGTGGGGCTGAGAAGCTTTCCTTCACAGCAAGAGTTTCTGTTGGATTTCCCACTCTTTTGGGAACATGTGAAAATAAGGCACATTTACGAGCCCCATTCAAATTAACATTTTCAGCTCAGTTTTCAGGGGCATAAAATGGTTCCTACAGGCATAAAGTTCTGCCTACAGTAAGATATTGATTCCATCTAGCACAGGAGGATACAAGCCTGGAAAGGCTGCTGAGGCTGCTGATTTCCATTGTTGTATCAGCTCTTGCCCCAAGTAGTGGCACGTTGCAAAAATGTTATTTGAGAAAATTACAATAATGTTTTCTGATATCTGCTCCAAATACACAAAATGCAAATTGTTTTGAAAGAGATGAATAGTGTGTTGCAAAGCACCATGCAATTAAATAATTGGTTGTGAACATCTTTTCTTATTAAAATGAAGCAATTGTAAATAACAGAATGATATTTAAATGAAATGGCATGTAAGGCCAGTAAGAAAGATTTCCAAGAAACATTTGTAATTGCATTATCTCTAAGTAGAAAATTTATAAATTATAATGAATTATACAAATGCATCCTGACATAAAAGGGAAATGTTTGATCAGGAGGCTGAATACATAAGGATTAAATTCTTTTTATTGAGGAAGTTTGTCCTGCATGTATGCAATATTCATAAAATGTGTTACAAGTTTATAAATGGAATAGATATTTAAATACAAATTTAGTATGGAAGGTATATTTTAAATATTTAATGGAACAATTATGCTGTATTAACACTATGTTCTTTATTTCTTGGATTAAAAATTCACAGGGATTTTTATCCCTCACATATTTATTTGTCACAGATTTGATTAGAGTTATTCTCCATACATTTTCTGAATCAGCTGAGTACTAATAATTTTCACACACATTTTAGAATACCTGTACTTTCTTTTTCAAATGTATTATAATGTATAAGGAAGTGGACTCCAAGCCTGTCTTGCCACAGATCTCCTGTGTGCCTTTTGGGCAGTTAACTGATCTTCGCTTTTGCACTGGGTGGGTTGAAGACTCTATGCCAAATATCTTCCCTGTCTGAACTTTCTCCAAGTCCTGCATCATCTTAACCAGCTAACTGGATTTAAGATGAACCAGCAAGTGAAGCACAGCAGTCCATGCACAGGCACAGAGTACAATCATGAAACAGAAAAGGAATGGTCACAAATTCCTGGCTGTTTACAGCTTGGAGAATGAAACACTGTTCTGACTGCTAATGGCTGCTGATCAGAGCAGAAGCACCTCTTCTACAAAGACAGGCTGAGAGAGTTGGGCTTGCTCAGCCTGGAGAAGAGAAGGCTCCAGGGAGACCTTAGAGCATCTTCTAGTACATAAAGGATCTACAAGAGAGCTGGAGAGGAATTTCTTACAAGGGCATGCAGCAATAGGACAAGGGAGAATAGCTTCAAACTAACAGAGGTTAGGCTTAGATTATTAGGAAGAAATTCTTCTCTGCAAGTGTAGTGAGGCACTGAAACAGGCTGCCCAGAGAAGTGTGGATGCCCCATCCCTGGCAATGTTCAAGATCAGGTTGGATGTGGTGTCCCTGCCCATGGCAAGGGAGCTGGAACTAGATGGTCTTTAAGATCCCTTCCAACCCAAACATTCTATGATTTTATTGCCTTTTTTAACTTGTGGAAAGTTAGGTTGGGAACCTGTTGAAGGGCAAGGAGTGATGCCAACAGGTCTAGTATCTTTGTGGCTTTCCCACCAATATCTCAGTGATGGTATCAGAGAAGTTAGAAACTCAGAACTGCAGTGACATCTCGCGAAGAAGCTTTTAGAGAAGGATTTAACACATCAGCCAGGGCAAGCATTACTGGCAACCTTCATACAGGATTTACCCAAAGGTGGTGAAAACATCCTGTGAAACAGAGACAGAACTCAGTGTTCCAAGGTCAAATTTACTGATAACTTCACAAAGATGTTTCTACATTTTGCTTTGCCCAAGATATCAGTGTAATACTTGCAAGGAAACTGTTTTGGAAAATGGCTCTCTGGAGTGCTACTATGCTGCTCTGTGCTCTGGAGTGTAACAAGGCAGAACTCACATCTTATTTCAGGCAGTGTTTTTCTCATAAGAGAACTGATCTCAGATTATCTCTGAAGACAACAAAATGCTACCTGTAGCCATTAATTTATTTTTTTGCTGTGGAATAAAACAAAGACAAACTAAGTGGTTTAATTGATGCAAGACCCGCTGCTCAAGCGGCAGGTTTTATCACATTATCAATTTAAAGACAAAGAAAGAAAATCCTACCTTAGCAGAGCCTAACTTGGGTACTGATAGAGTGCTGTCAGCATTTGCAGTAAAGGACTCAGAGTCTGACAACTGAATTTATTAGAAAGAAGGATCTGGGCTCCAATGGATTCAGGCTTGATGAAAAATTAATGGGTTTATAAGTCTCCTTTGAGCTTTTTGAAACATTAATACCTATTTTTATTTGTATTACCTTGGTTTTAATGATTATTCCCTTATATGTGAACTGCGCATAAATATTTACCTTGTCAGCTGTCCACTCCCTCCACCAGTGGAAGGATCCTGGCATGTCCCTGTGCTCTGCATCTTCTGCTGGGCTCAGAGAGAGTGTCTAGCTGATGTGGCTGTATTTTTGCTCCATTCATATGATTAGTTTAAGAATATATATATAGAATAATTATCTGAATGTAGTGTGACTTGATGGAGGACTGCTTTCTAAAATCAGATGAGTTGAGCAAGAAGTGTCATTTGTACTAATCTGTCTGAAACTGGGTAAGTGTGAAATGTGCTGTAGGGAGGAATTATCTCTTCTGCAACATTACAGGCCAGGAAAAAAATCTGTTTATTACACAAAATATAATGCATTTATAACAAAATCTTAACTTATTCTCACTCATTTCTTCTAAGTTAATGTGTTATTAATAGTGCATTTTTGGATGTAATTTGAGGGGGGTAGGGCAAACTATCTCTAGCACTGCAGCCACTTAGCTGTAACAATCACATTTTCTTTTTAATAGAGTAAGTTAATTTTTAAAGTGATCTACAGAGGAACAGATGGGGGAACGAATTCTCTATGGGTATCTCCTGCTACACCAGCACTCAGAGCACAGAGCAGTGCCTAGTGCCAGGCACATCTACCTTGCAGTTCTTCCTTCCCTTGTTCTCCTGTTATCTTATGTCAGGTGGCCAGAAATGGAAAAACAGCCTCTGAAGGTAAAAATTCCTCTGGTGTCTGAGTAATCTGCTTCACAAATTCCTTGCTGGGCTGCAGGATCCAGCAGCAGGGTCCCATCTTAGGGGTTTGTCTGTGTCTGTAAGAACAACAGGCCTCCAGCAGCAAGGGAGGAACGAGGAACGTGGCTGCAAAGGGAGAGCTGGGAGGGGCGTCCCTGGCCCACTGATCACAGTGAAAAACACAAGAATAATTAACTGCTTCCTCATCTTCTATCTTGTTTCCCTGCTGACATGTGGACTGCTGCTATGCAGGAAGCAAAAACCCCACTGGCTTCAGTTAAACTGGGATTTCACTCCAGATTTCATCATCCTATTTCCTCATTAATTATTGCTCCACTAGTTTATTTGTAAAAGAAAACATCAGCCATAAAGCAGACTTGAACTGCTGGTTTTCCACGTCCTGTGATTTTGGAAGAAGGTCTCGATCAATGGGAACTTGGAGCAGCCAGTCTGAGTGGCTCCCCATGCTCTTGCAGTGTGCCCTATCCTCTCCTCCCCATGCACACACCCTACCACCAGCAAAGGGGCTGGATAGTTTTAATCTAAATTTTTTAACTGGAAAGTCTGCCTCAGGTTACCAGCAAGAGCACGGTGTCAGTTCAGGCACCCAGTTCAGAGCTGTGGCAGGGAATAACAATCCCACTACTAAAGGAGGAAGGGCCATGAGTGGCTCATGCTCCTTCAGGGTGCCAGATCTGTACTAGACAAGAAAGAAGAATCCTACAACATATAATTAAAAAATCTTTAATAGCAGTAATTGCAGTAGAGGAAATAGGACAGAAACCGATAAAACTCCCACCCTTCTTATTGACTCATCTTTTTCTTTAAAATGTTGCTTACACCTGCTACCAATCTTTGAATCTCAGAGAGCATGCAAAAGCTGAACATTGGTGTGTGAGATAAATGTACCCTAGCCCATAGATCATGATGGTGTGAAACATTTTTAACCCTTCTATTAAAGTGATTTACATAACAGGTAGAGCTGATTTTGAGAGATCTGAATTTAGACATGGAAGAGATTGATAGGGGAAAAAAAAATCTCCTTAGTAAAAGCTGGTGCCTTTTTGATTTCAAAGAATGAAATTGTTGTCTATTGTATTTGTTACTAATGACAATAATGTTGTGTTCATCTGAGAAATTGAATTCCAGGCATTCAAAACAAGCAACTAGGTGCCCCAGAGCTGTCCTGTAATGGCACTGCATCTGCCTGAGCTCAGACAAGGAAAGGGAGTGCTGGGAACAGGTGGGAAGCAGCACAACCAAGAAGGAAGCATCCCCAGCCTGGAGAAATGCCTCCCGTGATACCTGGATAGCACGTGGACACACGCCATCCCTCTGCTGCTGGACAGGCTTTCGCAACATACGGATCCCAGACAAGAGATGACAGGCTGCTGTGGGGCATCAGTGACGTTTCTGGGAAGATGTCTCAGGAGACAAGGATTGGTGTGACAGCTGCTGATGCGCTCAGCCCCTGCTGCCAGTGATGCCCAGTAACATGGGCACCATGCAGGGCATCTCCTGGCCAGGATGCCAGCCATGCTCCTGGCTCCCTGGGCCTCCCACGGGAGTCTGCCACAAGCAGCAGCATTTCTCCATGTGACCAGGCCCATCCTGGGCTGCTGAGAGCCACTGCTGATACTCCACAATGAGGTGTGCAAGCTAGTAGGGTATATTTACACATCTGCTCCTTTAGGATTGAAATTCAGGGATCTTGAGTTGAAGTGTCAGCTTTAAATTAGCTGCTCCAAAGCCACCTGTTTCTGTAGTTACACAAGGCTGGGTTTCGTTGAAATGTGCTTTTTACCCCTAGTGAAAAAATTTTCATAATGTCTGTTTTGACTCTGAAACCACACAGCCTAAGCAAAAATGAAACACCCTCTCTGGAAAAAATGCAGTTATCTGAGCATTTTAGAGTTATGACAAGAATTTCGGATTCATGCTGGGAATCTTTCAATTTCAATTGAGCTTTCCCCCTCCTGACTTTTGCACTAAACAGAAATCTATGCGCTCATGGAAGATTAATTTCATAGAATCACAAAATATCCTGAACTGGAAGAAACCCACAAGGATCCTTTTGTCCAACTTCCTGCCCTGCACAGGACATCCCAAGAATTGCACCATGTGTCTGAGAGCATTGTCCAAACACTCCTTGAATTCTGTCAGGCTGGTGCTGTGACCACTTCCCTGAGGAGCCTGTTTCAGAGCCCAGCCACCCTCTGGGTGAAGCACCTTTTCCTAATATCCAACCTAAACCTCCCCTGACTCATCTTCATGCCATTTCCACAGGCTGAACAAACCAAGTAACTTCAGTCACTGCTCCTATGGCATCCCCACCTCAGCTGTTCCTTGTATGTCTTCCCCAGCATGTTATTTCACAGGGTGTTATCGGTCTGGATGGCCCAGAAGTGCCTGGGCCAGACTTCCAAGTATTTGAGATGAGCTCACCTCAGAAACAGCATTATATTTGAGGAGATGGAGATTTTAAAATCCAGATTTACTCCTAGCTGTCTCTGGGCTCCCTGGGCCTCCAGCAGAGCTGGTTTGCCTTTTGGCCAAGCTGAGGAGCCCTCTTTAAGGTAAAACACACTAAATGGCCTGGGACTATGTGGATTAGAAATGAATCACTCTGTCAGAAAAGGACCTTTTAAAACAATTGCAAATTGCTTCGGTGGGCATTGCATTAGATTGTGCTTTATATGTGACCAATCAATATGTTTGTGTATATAAGTATGTAAAGCTGCATCAGTTCCTAGCAAATGCAATATTCATGCAGGTGTGGTGTCATGGGCATCTCTTCCCATTTCACCACAGCCAGAGAAAATCTGCAGTAAGTGCAGGACAGGAAATCTCTTATCTTGGCTGCTCAGCAGAGAGGATCCAGGAACAGAACAGGAAAAGACTGATACCTTCAATATCTGATGGCTTTGTGGGAAAAAAAAATGACACCTATTCCAATTACAGTGGTGGTCTGACTTACATGAGAGCTTTTTCCAGTTTTTCCAGTGGTGGCATTTAGCAATGGCAAAAAGAGATTTCTTGTGGAAGGGTTCAGCTCTCAGTATGAGTCCTGGATATCCGTGGACAAGATGTGGTTAGTCATTGACTTTTCTTCCTTTTCCATCCAAAACTATTGGTTCTTCTAGCACGAGTTAATGTTAATGAGAATGTTAATGTACACACCAAGATTGATGTGCACAGAGATAAAAATAAGAAACAATATGCACCTCATTAGTATTTTTCCCTCTGTAAATTAATTTCCTGTTTCTGTTACATCATGATTCTCTACAGGGAAGGTCTAGTTTTTTTTTCACCACTTTGGACCACTCCTCCAATGTATCACTAAACCACTTTTAAAATGCAATTTAGCTGGCCTAGTTCCCAACAGAAAAAACACCCTATTTCCAGCCCCTACCAGTTGCATCTTACATATTCTTCAGGAATCAGCCAAGGGACTTAAAGAGAGAACCCATGTTATGGGTGCCAAATCTCTTAGTTTATCATTAAGTTGATAATACACTTCAACCTCATTACTATTCTATCATTAGGATCTGAGTGGTTTGAGTGTTTGACTAAGTGGGTTTTTTTTTCTCCTCAGTGGTATATGAGATGCTGCCTCTCAGCAAGGTGTCCTGAAAACCTTTTCTTAATGAACAAGTGATTAAAAGGCTTAAGTGCAAGCAAGCATCCAAAACAAGCTTCATTATCACAGAATGAGCCAGAAACAAGCTAACCCTCAGCACCGCCAAGAGCACAGAGGTCCTTCACTCAGATGCTCTCGATGCTCTCTTGTTCTCTCTCAGTGGTAGCTGCTGGGCAGCGTCCCATGGGCAGCCTGTGCTGTGGCCCAGGATCCACCATGGATGTCTGGCTTTGCCTCTGTCATGCATAACAAAGGCACCCCAGGGCAGAGCTGGCTTTTCCCTTGTTCCTGGGCTGTCCCTGTGTCTGGTCCCAGGCAGCTCAGGAACATGCTCTGAGCATCCTGCTCCTACCCAGGATGCGACTCCTTTGAGCTGGCTGCCAGGACTAGCACAGACAGGGAGTGAGGGTGAGACAGAGTCCTCAGTAGTTTGTACTTCTTTGCTGTCTTTCACAACATCAGATTTTAGTATTCCATTTATTTAGTGTTTTGTGTGGAGGTGCAGTGAGATAACACCTGGGCTTCAGCATCCCTACTCAAGGCATGGAGATGACTGCCAAAGGAGCACATATGCAAGGAGTGTCAGCCAAGGAAACGCAACTTTCCCAGAGCGGACCCCATGTCCTTCAGAAACCAGGGGAAGTTTGCCAATAGATGCAGCAGAGATGAAATGTCACCTCATTTTCCTCACTAGGTGTGAGAGTTGTGCAGGCATACTGGGAGTGCTGCTTCTCTGAGGGATCCCTGGGTGCTGCCAAGGCAGCCTGTGCCTGGTGTCTGCTTGTTCCCCAGTTAGGAATGAGGTGAAGAAGAAGGCTCTGGGAAAGAAAGGGTGAGTGTTTATCACACCATGCCAGGGCCTCCAGGACCTCAGCATAGAACCAGTGCCAATGATGTGAATCTGGACAGGGTCCTTCTGGTGGCACAGGCTGCTTATTATCTGAATGAGGAAAGGTGGAGAGACAAAAATAAAACCTTCTCCCCGACCTTTGTTAGAAATTTCTCTTCCATTTGTTTCTATTTCTGCCCTCTTCTCATTTTTTCCAGGAACTGAAACAGCAGCATGAGCTGACACTATCTGTCATTACCCACATCATTTTCTGTGACACTGCTTCAGTTAACTGCCCTCACAGATGTCTTCATGTTCCTGAGCAAAAAAAGCTTCATTTCCCCAGCCCCGGAGAACCTATCTGTAGGGATGTGATCAACTTGTCTGCCTTTGATGCCCCATGGAGTTTTCTGGCTGATGTGTTCTGTGGTGGCTTCATCATTTTCTATTTCTTGCTGACCCCAAAAGATGTGGGCTCCAGGTGCCTGCACCATCTCCAGCATCACATCTGAGTTTCACCACCACTGAGTAAATCAAGTCTCTGACCTGGCCTTCCCAGCAGCTGATACCCCGTGGCTGTTTTAGTGTTGTTAAGCAGTTGTGATAATCGCAGAAGCAGCTTTCAAGCGGCTGCCTGAGCAGGGATCCTCACTAATGGCTGCGTCTGTCCAGGGCAGGCACAGCGGTGGAGACCTGAGGAAGATCCATTCTCCTCTCTGTACCGTGACTGGAGAGGAGCAACTCAGTTTGCCGCCCTTTCTCTGCTGGCTAGTCTATTCTGGAGCACTTTGTTTATTGCAATTCTTTTCAGTGACCTGAAAGTAGCACCCTTGGCTCTGATTTAGCTTGTGGTTTCTATATAGATAGCATCTAGGCACTTATGACTTCCTCGTAGGTTGTCATTAAGGACTGTGTATTAGTTTCCAGCACTGCCAATTTTCTTCCAGAGGCACCTCCTCTCCTTCCAGTCATTTGAGATACTGGCAGAAAAGGAACATTTTGCATTTGCAGACATAGGGTTATGACCTTGCTTCAACTGAAGAAGACTTTTGACAGAGGAGAGGTTAGTACAATCCAGGTTGTAATAGACTTATCTGGTTCCAGACCTCGGTTAACATCTCATTCCTCTTCTCCTGAAGAGAAGAGACAGTACAGCTGATCTAATATACCTTGCCCACGGCTGTGAGCAGAGTGCTGATTCACTGGAGAGCAGGGAATCCAGGAGAAATACTTTATTAACTTCTCACCCTGCTGGTAGTCTAGGTGGAGGGGGGAGTGAAATGGAGACTTAGAATTAAAAGTCTGATAATTTGCCAGGGAGATGATGACAAAAATCAAAAGGGAAAGCACATTTTATTTGCAAAGTTCAAGAAGGGTATTACAATCAAGAAGAGGAAAGCAAATTGAACTATTAAAAATAAAGCACTTGGTAGGAGCTCTTTGAAAGGGTGGCTAAAAAGTATTTCACTCAAACTCTCTCATGACACCGCCATATTCCCCTTTTCCCTCCATCTCCACCCTCAAGTCATATCCATTAATTGGATTACAGCTGTTTGTGACACCAGCCTGGCTGCAGCCACGGTGTGGCTGAGTGCAGGAAGATTCAGGCTGTGCAGGAAGGAGCTTCTCTGGCTAACTCTGACATCTGATCCCCAAAACCAGCTTCCCAGTCCCCGACCCTGTGCTGGGCTGGGTGTTGCAAAAAGGTTTATATCACAAGACAAGATGGTTAAAGTCACCAGGGAAAGCCAGTTGAATATTATATTTTAATGCCTTGATTTGTAAAGAGCTGAGAACTTTGTCTCCCTCCCCTTCCAGGATGGGCAGACCCAAAACAGCAGTGATGGGCAGGGGACAGTCAGACCCTCTGCTTAGTCTGGTGTGATGATGGGGAGTTGGCAGAGAAAAGTACAACTTTAGCTCAAGCCTGGCATTTTTACTCTCTGGTGTTCTTGCAGGGATGCTCTGCCGGAGCCTGGGAGCAGAGCTGCTGCCACTACTGCCAGCGCCATCACCCCAGTTCTCCTCCTCCTTCCCAGCCCAGGGTCCTCTCTGAAAGCTCTAACTGGTGACACTGCAGGGGTTTCTACTTAAAACCTGAAAACCATTTTATCAGCTTTAAAGGAACAGCAGAATGTCCTGTGAGAAAGGTGGGCTCTCTCTAACACGAATGCTTTTATAATCATCGCTACCACAAACTTTGAAAAAGACTGTGAGATTGTACAGGTATGTATGTATATATATATATACACACACATATATATACACACACACACACATATATATATATATGTATAATATGTATTTGCTTCCAATCCATCAGGCTGCTGCTTGGGTACCACTACTGTGTACAGCTGTAATAGCAGTACCAACACAAAGCAGAAGTGAGCTGTCTGGTACAATTCTACTTAAATAGTACTCCAGCCTCACCTGTGATTTAGTTGCTGAGCCTGAAAGAACTGAGGACGGGGATTCCAGGCTTGGTCTTGGAGTGGAGAACAGGGGAAGCCGTAGGGAAGAGTTGGGAGCAGTGTGCACTCTGCTGTTGCTCAGCCATGGCCCCAAAACCACCTACACACTTCACCATCAGAGATTTTCCAGGGAGATTGCAAACTCCCTGAAACTCATCCTTGCCTGGAGCAGGAAGCCAAATAAAAGCTAGGACACTAAACAGTCAGAGAAAACCTCAGCCAGGCCAGTTCTCAAATGTAAGCTGCTTTTCTTCAAAAACATAGCATAAATATTTCAGCAATTCTTCAGATAGTAGAATTACCCAGATGGCCTGAGATAAAAAAACGATCTCAAACAAACACAATGCATTAAATTGCATTGTATCAAATTGCCTCTGCTTGCCAGGTACGCACCAGAACTGTGGGGACGGCAGGTTGGATTGCATGGGTAGGTCAAGTTCTTCTGTTGTACTAAACATTTTAATTGATTTCAAAGGCCTATTAATTGCTTTGGTGATGCAAAGAGGCCTATTGACTTAATTCTGACCAGTGTGGGGAATGCAAGAGCTGGGAGAAGGGTAGATGGAGATGGTACTTGTTGGGGTTAGAACAGGGATCAGGCCAGTGCTTCCTTTTGGGGTCTTCAGCCTCGTGGGATGGGCAGTCTAGGACATATCTGATAGGGGTATCAAGGAAAGGGGAACAACACTCCTCTCAGCCTACCACCAACACAAACACCTGAAAAAAACTCATTCCTGAGCTTCTCGCACAACAGAAGAAAATGTGTGAGGGAAGCAGAGGCAAAGCCCCTGTGCCCAGCACACTCTTCAATGCGAGCACGGGCACACCATGTCACTGTGCAGCAGGCAGGCTCCTGTCCTTGGCACACTGCTTGTGTGCCAGGGCTTTGCTGAAGTGAAGGTAAATGCAGTGCACAGGATTTGGGAGAGACCTGGCACAGGGAACTAGCAGCAAAGCAAGAGGAAGGAACTGGTACAGTGTGAGATAAAATGAAGAATGGAAGAGCTGTGGGGTGGCAGCAGTCTTATCATGTTTTTAAGCCTCAATCTAATTAGAAGAGATACATAATTAAAATGAAGCAATTAACTGTTTTGTAATTAAATACAAAAATAATTAAGTTGAAATTGAGCATGATAACATCCAATTGTCAGGACAGGGTTTATTATTACTTTAATCTGATGAATTATTTTCATTGTACTGCTGATTGCATTCCTGTGGAAAGAAATCAGTTCTTTCTGTAAGAAGGGACACAAGTTGTTATTCCATGTCCTTTGGGCTTCTTGAAACCTGAATTATGATGAAATGAGTATATAAACTATGATTCCACATTTCCACAGAAAGGGCTGCACTTTTGTCCATGCCCCAAGAATTTAATATTCTAATCTATGATTTCCATCATACTTGTTAGCAGCTATTTGGCCCGTGTAAAATGCAAAGATCTTGGCTTAAATATTTGGTCTGTCGCTGCATAGATGGTGATGCTCTGTATGGTATTTCAGATCAGAAGAAATACATATGCAGACATGAAGTCCATTACAGTGCAGCAAGTGAAGGAACAAATTTACAACTACATTTTGAGAAGTAGACCCTGAACCATCAATGTTTATCAACCTGCTTCTGTTTCTCTGTGCTCATGCATAAGGTGTTTATGTGCTTTGCTAGAAAAGGCCAATAAAAAGTGGGGTTACAAATGCCCAGAATAAGTGTAGGCCACTTATGCCTTTGCAAAGGTTTGAGTCCATGGATTTAGACTTCCCACCTTGAGCAGAGGATCAAAAAAGTGTTTTCTTCTTCCTCTGTGCCAACAGTGACAACTCAGTATCGCTCATCTCAGAACAAGGGCATGTCTTGGTGCCTTGCTTGTCTTCAGTGGAGCTGCAGTGATTTATGAAATAACTGAAGTCATCTGGACAAAACACAATGAAGAACAGTTAGAAATACTGTAAGGATGGAGATCCATCTTTCATTTGGACATTTTCAGCTGACAAATTTCTTGCTGGTGTGGGGATTTAGGACATTGGTAGTGTCCTTCATTGCTCTTTACTTGAAGCATATTGCTATTTGTGTAGCTTTTGGTCTTCTGTACTACAGGTCTTGTGCTTGCAACAGTGATGGAGTGAGCCTTGTCCTGTGTGAATATATATTAGAAGTTTGCTGGACTCTTCCAGACTAAGCATCTATTTCAAGCATCTGCCTGTAACTGAGGAGAATGGTGACCTGTGGACCTTTTTGCAGCCTCAGTTCTGCACTTGAAAAAAAATAAATAGAAATGTGGATTTATCTGTGAAAAGAGTCATCTCAGTTAAGATCACAGGAACTGCCAAATTTTTCAGCCTCATTGGAGATGGGATACTAGGCAAGCCTGGTGTTAGATGCCTCAAAGAAAGGCATAAGACAACCAAGATGAGCAGATGGCTAATGATCTTCTGCTTCTGCTCATATAGTTCTCTAATATTCAGAGTAGTGTAATGCACAAAAAAACCAGGTAAAGACCTGTTCCAGAATCTGTTGTCCAATTTAAGGAGCAAAGTCGATGGTGGTGGGTAATTAATAGGAAATCTGTACTGCAAAGAGAAACCCAGCTGTGATAATGGATATAAAAAGAAGTATGGTAGTGGTGAGTTGCGTAGCTCAGAAAATACCTATCCTATAGTAAATGTCATCTGATTGTTCAAGAAAATTATGGTCCTCCCCCACAAGGCTGAAAATGTGATGCTAAATTCACTTATAGACACCTCAGTAATACTGGAAAGATGGCAGAGAGGGGGAAAACCCATAAATGAGAAACAGAGAGAAAGTTGAACAAGCTGATTTATGGGGAAAGATTAAAGTAACTAAATGCACATCTCTCAGATAAATGACATCTCAGGGGAACGTAATTGCCGACTCCAAGGACTTGAAGGATTGGGCACCTAGGAATGAAAAGATTCCCCAGGGCCACGCAAGGCTGGGAACTATATAATGGGGAGAAATGGGTGAAACTGCACAAATGAAAATTCAGGTGGAGGCATGAGAAATGGTTCCTTATGGAGACATTTCATGAACTAAGAAATCCTCTCCTAAGGGGACCAGTAAAATCTTGGGTTATTTAGCACTAGGCTAGAAAAGCACTTCAAAATGTACTAAAAGGCACAAATCTGCATCTACAGTGGGTGCACTGGCTAAGTTATAACCCTTTTCCATCTCTATATACTATCTCTTTTGGTTTTTTCTTTGTTTGTAACAAAGCTGGGCTATTTGTCCGTCTTCTACAGCATCTGCCTGCAACCCTTTGGTCCTGTGCACTCAGCATCACTGGCGGCCCAAGCCCTGTGGAGCCCCATGTTCTGATGCAGCAGATCCTCTGAGCTGAGTCATGCCTCGAAGGGAGCTGGTGCCACACCGTGACGAGACGACTTCTCTGCTTTGTACCCTGCAAGAAGAATTGTCACTTGCTAATTGTATAGCATCTCTTACTTCCACATAGTTCTGCTGGCAGCAGCAGCAGAAGTAGCAGTCTGCTGGCACATGTCAGTGGAGCCAGCCCTGGGTGACAGCCAGTTACACATATGCAGCAACAGGAACAAAACTCTTGACCTTCACTTTCAAAGACATGGGTCCTCTGTGGAAGGACCCACACAGTTAGCTGGTCCACCGTATTTTGAGGAGTTAGTGCATGCAATTCAGTAATAGATAGCAGAGTGTATAAGTAAGTTTGATTACCTCTGACACCAGATTGCAGAGTCATTTTAGGTACATTGTAATACTTAGAACACAAATTGATCCAGGGCATAAAGTTTTCCAAGAGGCAATGGATTAAAAATATTTCAAAATAAAAACAGAACAAGGGTATCAGGACTGTGTTGTGCACTAGAGAACAAATACAGGGGCTCAGACTTTATCCCATTATTCATCTACTTTTTTGATGGCAGCTAACTGGAGCTTAACTGGTCATCTTTCTCTCCAGCAAGCAGAGAAGACACAGAGGCAGCTTCACAGCTGATACCTGAGGAACAGATGGTTCCAAAGCTCACCACTCATTCCAGCAGCTGGGGGCAGGTGCTGGGGAAGGGGTTATTCTAACAAGTTAGACTGTGCCCACACTGAGATCCACCCCAGCAGTCCTGCTGGGGCTGTGTTTTCTGGTACAGGTCAGGCCAGCCTTTACTTTGTGCAGGTGACAAGGACAGGGATGAGATGTGCCATCAGACTAAGACAGGCAGAGGCAGCTCACTGCTGTAATCACCCTGTGGGTAGAAAGTGCTCATTGACTTAATCTGTGCTAGGCAATGAAGAACAGCCGGACAGAGATTTTTACCTCTTTGCCCTTTCTGTCTGGTTTTTCCCGCTTCTAAGTTTTTTACATGAAAAAGAGGAGATGGGGCAGAATGAAAACGATGTCAGCATCAAAAGGATGATAGTCTCTGCATGGATGTCTGCATTTTTCATTCTTACAGGGTGATGCTTGCATCAGTCGATGTTTGCAATGCCCAAGAGCGCCTGTTACCAGCAGCCAGGATCCTCTTGACTGGCTGGGAAGAAAGCAGTGGCATAAACGTGTCAATAGAGCACCAGCAATTTGTCAAGCAGTTATAATGCACTAATCGGGGGGGTGGAGGGGAGAAAACTCTGCCAAGACTCAGCCAGCTCAGAGGAAGCGCTGCTTGTGCGTGCACAGCGCTGGGGCTCTTTCACATGTAGGCAAGCCAAAAAACTTCCCAGGAGCTGATCAGTCCTGGGACTGAGGAGGCAGCATCAGCTGCCCTGGCTTCACTGGCTGGCTCGTGGTTCCTCTGCCTCCCTGGTCCCCACACAGCTGCCCTGCACTGACGAGCAATGCCGTGACCCCTGGGTGCCCCAACAGCAGGAGATGGTGGCAGTGAGTGTCAGGACGGCCCTGTAAGCCGGGAGACAGGGACACTGCCTGCAGTTGTCCTCTGTCTGTCTGGGATCAGCTCAGAGAGGGTCAGGAGTTGGGCCCATTTAGAGACAAGTTATTTGCCATGAAGTACCACTTAACACCTGATTTACTGAGCTTGCCAGACATAAGAAAAAAAAATTCCAGTCCTTATGTTGTACTCTCCTTGTTTTTTTGTTAATGCAGCAGATTTCAATCAAAAAAGGCATTTGAACAGCATTGACAGGCAGAAATAAAAATATAATCATGCAAAGAGGTAGCAAGGGGAGAAGTGCTGCAGTCATGTGGAAAACTGTGGGGCATACTTTTCCAAACCAGACCCCACAGTCCTTAAAGATGCCCAACGCTCCCTTGAGATTGCAAAGAAACCTTTGGAAAAAGAGATCTCTCCTGCATCCAGCGTTGCCTACATTCCTCTCCTCCATGGTCAGAGCAGATAGGCGCAGTATTGATTCATTACTTCAGGATTTTTGGGGGTGGAGAGGAGGCTGTGCTGCATATTCCCCATGCTATCTTATCATTAATGCATTAAGGAGCTGAACAAGCAATAAGGGCAAATGGACTTCAAAACACAGGGAACTGTCTCCACAAGGCTCAGGCTGATTTACGGCAATTACATCTTGGCAGCATCGCCAGAGCCCATTAAGCCCCGCACCTGCCTGTAACTTGAACATCCCCCAGTTTCAAGGGGGCACTCGCCATTAGTCACCCCGGCACTGCCATCAGCCCTCGTAGTCTGTGATGGAAGGCAAGATGTAAAACAATGTGGGGAGGATTAACAAAAAGTTAATAGGCTGCAGAGCGCAAATTGATCTGAACTTCAGAGTCGGATACTGTTTCAGATGCCAGGATGCTCTGCTGGCCTCCTTCCAAGGTCTGAGGGGAAGGGATTGGAGACAGAGCCTGGAGCCATTGCATTTGACTCAGGTTTTCCTTGTCTCTCCGCTTTCTCTTTCATTACTAAAAGTGGACTGGCTGCTCAACTATTAATTTTTTCCCCCTGTTTTTGAGTTTTTATTGTTTTAAAAAGGTGTCTCTTTGTGACACCATTACTTTGCAGGGCATCTGTATACAAATCACCAAGTGAAAATGTAGCACTGCTGGAACCGAGGGGAGGGTATGTGCAAAGCCCACTGAGGGAGGATGCTGCTTGCTCTGAGGGCTGGGGTGCAGGAAAAGTGGGTTTGCCACGTGCCTGCTGTTTGCACTGTGGAGGGAAAGCGATAGTGGGGAATATAACAGCAAAAACACAAACAGGGGGATACTCCCAAGCATTGGTGCAACAAGGATGTATAAGAAGTCCTGTGGCAGATCCCAGTGCTCGGACAGATGAGGATGGATGAGGTTTGGGGGGAAAAGGCAGTGAAATATTTCATTCCAGATACCACCAGCACAAAAGGCCTTCAGAGGAGTTAAAATTTACTCAGTGATCCAGAAGTGTTTATGGCCCACGTAAAATTTACCAGAAAAATGTCAGATGTCAGTGGATTGTATTAAATGTAAATATTACACAACTCGCAGCCTCCGTTTCTTATTGCAGCTTGGCACGTAGCTCTCGTGGATCTCCTGTTTGAAGGGGAGTCTCGGGAGGTGCTGCTACTTGGCGGCAGGTCTGGAAAGGTTTCAGCTTGAGCTGTGAGAGCCCGCAACTCCCCTCACCCCCAGGAGAAACTGCCAGACCTACTGACTGACAACTCTTACGGTGGCAAACGTGCCTGCTTCATCAGAGAAGCCCACCCTGATGCATCTGTGACAGACACTGCTGCGATGCTGATGTCCATTGCCCCCAAAATATCTGTGTGATCTGGCAGCACCCTGGCAGAGGGAGGAGAGGGCAGCAGAGGATGCTCTCCTGGGTTTACTGTTGCTGCCTCCAGTCTCAGAAGGGACTGAGGTGGGTACTGGCAGTGGGCAGTGTTTCCTCCAGGTGGTTCAGGAAGGGAGGAGAGAGCATAGGGGCATTGCTCCTGGCTGGGGAGACTCTCAAGAGCATGGTGGCAGTGGGATCATGCAATCATTAAATGCACTTGCATTTGATGAAGGGGAAGCACTTTGTTAAAGCCATCCTTGGGCTTGGGCAAGTCCCATCAAGGCTGAGTGCAGGCACAGTGCAGCTTGCTCCAACAATTTGTCTCCAACAAGCCTGAGAGACATCTGGCTTGCTTAAAGTACTGCTGGACATCTACTCTGTTTTGGGGCTTTCATCAATTTAAAAAATAACTGCTTCTTTGGGCTGGCTGGTGGAACTCAGATGCTGTGTTGTGTACAGGATGTGGCTCAGGGCTTGGTGCATCCTTTCAGTGTTGAGATGCCTTGAGGAGCTGTGATGATAAGTCAGAACAAGCAGCTGGGAAAGGGATGCTGGGAAAGGCCTCCATGCCCTGGAAATGCTGTTTTGGGTTGCCCTGTTGTTCACAGTGCACGTTATTGTCATGGTACCTCACAAAAAAAAACAAAAACAAAAACAAAAACAAAAACAAAAACAAAAACAAAAACAAAACAAACAAACAAACAAAAAAAACCCCCAAAAAAACCCCTAAAAAAAATCACATGGAAGAGTTTTTTCTTGCTTTCTCTTCAGAATATGTGAAGGAAAAAAAGAATCCCAAACACTTTTGTTACAACTTGTGTCATTTAAACCTGCAGTGGATTTCAGTGTACTTTCCCCCTAAAGGATTAGCTTTGACAACATTGTTCCTGAAAATCCCTCTACTGCAGTCTCTGGGAAGCTCACTGAGACAGCTCACACACACAAAGCACAGGAGCCTGGCCCATTCCCGATGTAAGATAAAGGAGGTTCACAGTCATACTTCTACTATAAAAAACATAAATACAACAGGCTTTAGGAGGTTCTCACGACAACTTAAAAGAAAAGTTTCTGGGATCTCTTTTAGAGATAGAAACATTTTTACTCTGTGCTTTAAGCAGTGAGTCAACTATTTTTAAGTCAGAAGAATATATACTAGTACTATCTGGAAACAGTTTCTGGAAAGCGGTTTCACTTTCAGTAGGCATGTAAACAGAGATGATCCACAAAGACAATTTATATCTGGTTTTTCTAACACGAGAGCCAAGACCTATTAATGGTTCATTCATGTGTTTTTCAGGAAGCTGAGGAACCCTGTTGATATTTGGAGGAGGGAGAAATTTCCTGAATGAGCACAATCTTTCTCTCCAGTCATTACTGCAGAGCCGTGTTGCAGATTTGGCTTTGAGAACAGATACTTCTTGTGCAGACCAAAGAAACAAACTCGCTAAAACCGTAAAATGAGATAAGCACGTGCAATTCCTGCTGATATTCACAACAAGCTGAGTCGCCGTGTGCTTATCAGAGACCTTGGCCTTCATGAGAACAGCAAAATGTTTAGTCATCCCCTCGATGTTAAGGAGCTGAAAGATGCCCCAGCAGCTCACTGCTCCTCTTGGCAGGCTTAGGCTCAAGCACATGCAGCCATTCTGCATTTTGACTTCCAGAAGAGTATTTGGAAAAAAAATGCAAATGTTTCCTGCTCAAGAATCCCAACTTTGACAAAAGTCATTAAAATTCTTTGAGGCATTATTCAAATATTTTGACCTGTCTGTATATAACTGTGATTGCTTTACCCTGAGTAAAAACTACTGGGCATGCGCAGGAAATTTTCATATAGTGTTTAGGGCTTTCAGACTTGGAGGTATGAGAAATATGCTGGGAGCCCCCATGGACACTTCCATTTTCCTGACGGAGAAAGAGCATGTTTTTTCCTGTCTTGTTTGACATATGCAATAAGAACACTTTGCTTTCAATCTGTTAAAAGCAAGCAATTGCTGCAGTGGTGAGAAGATCTCCTTGGATGGACACAGTTGAAAGGTTAGCAGTGTTTATTGATTTAATAATTCTTATTCTTTCTCAACAGATTATCTTTCCAGAGACATTAGCAGAGGCAGAGTCCAGAAGTGCAGAAAAGCATCTCTGATATGTTAGGAAGGCAAAGGACAGAGGGGAAAGGTGATGAATTGCTCTGGTCCTGACTTATTAAGCCCCAGGCACAGACTGGAAG
Organism: Pardalotus punctatus; assembly: GCA_013400915.1. Classification (NCBI taxonomy): domain Eukaryota; kingdom Metazoa; phylum Chordata; class Aves; order Passeriformes; family Pardalotidae; genus Pardalotus; species Pardalotus punctatus. The sequence goes on along the minus strand of VZTX01030034.1, from coordinate 253,437 downwards.
ATAGAATAGAAAATCCGTGTACCTTTTTTCTAAAGGGAACGTTTATAAGGACAGTGTTTATGTTGGTTTTTCACACTGAGGTTGTCCTCCACTCCTTGTTACATACTGGATAGTCAGTCACTGGTGCAGAGAGCAGGTAGGGAGAGATCTTGTCTCAGGACTCCCTTCCCCTGTGAGCTGACAAGCTCATGGTGACCAGGGAGGAATCTGAGCCATGGAAAAGTGCTTTTCTAGAGGTAGAAGTGTGGTATTGAAGCCCCAGAGTGTGTTGGTCCTGAGCAGCAGCAACAGTCATATGCCTGCAAAGGTACTGTGGGCTTCCCCAAACCAGACTCACTCAGCCCACTGAAGGGATGAACAGCCTGGCCCTACTACCCTGCTTTCCACTGCCATCTGGTTACCATTTTTTGTCATTTTCAGAACACCAGAGGAAATGAATGACAGCCCTTCTTGTTCTCTTTGGCCCCTTCCAGCAAAGAAAGGGGCAGAAGTACCATAGACCTGGGAGCTGAACAACCTTGCTTGGAGCAGGCTGAATGCCCACGCAAGAAGTATATCCCACCTCTCAGGCAAATCGATGTGCTGATTTCTGTGATCTCACTGTATGTTCTGAAAACTCCTTTTCTGAGCATCCAACCCCTCCTCTTGATGTAGGTTTGCTGTTCTGCACAACAGACTGCAGCCTGTGGGTCTTCTGCACGGTTTTCGGAGTCAAAGTGGGCCAGCTCCTGAGTTGCACTCTGTACCCCCACAGCCATGGGCGTGCTGAGACCTTTAATGGGTTGCTAATTGCTCTGATTACAAGTCAAGACCGAAGAGGAATTGTTGGATGATGAGCTCCCTGGCAGACAAGAAGATACCAGTGGAACATTTTTGATGAATAATTCAGTAAGCAGGAATGGGAAATGAACAAGTCTTCTGTCTGCTAAAGGGAAGAAAAAAAGACCAAAGAAATAAAGAAGAAAAGACATGTCCTGCCTGAGCAAGGCAGACCCCTCTGAGCCTGCGCTTCAGCTCACGAAGGGCAGGACAGCCCGGCTTTGTAGGCGGCGGCCGAGCCCTTGCGTGATTGCACCACACCCAGTTACAACACTTCGAGTAGTGGAATCAAACCCACCTCACTGCAGTGATTGATGCAAGGGCGAGCTCCCAGGCTCAGGTTCTCATGTGGTATAAATCCCTCAAATCTATTTAGCTGAAGGAACATACACTAGTCACAAGCTGGCAAGCCATGGAAGCTAGGATAGAGTTTTTACTTTGGGGGAGGGCATAACAGGTGTTTTCAGCTTTGTGTGAGTAACATTGGAAGGTCTGAGCACAAATTTATTTCTCCAATATGGAGAGGAACTTTCTTCAAGTGTGGATCTTCTTTGTTTCCAGAACAGAGGACAATGTGTACATACAATGCTGGACCGGAGCATTCGCAGTGAGGGCTGCTTTTATTCTGTGCATCTACTTCAATGTGGCCATAGGGTGTGACAATAGCAGTGCAGAACTTTCTCCCCATTCATGATGCTGGAGTTGTGATATGTTTTTTTCGCTCTTTATAGTTTCCAATTACTCCTCTCGCTTTCATGCTGCAGATACAAACGAACTTAATCTCTTTGCTATCGAAGATCTGCTCTCTTAATCCAATGGTGGCAACAGCAGCAAACATTTCAATTAAAACTGTGTTCCACAAAATAGATTTACTCATTATATTGTCTCCCTTCCTTTGTAAGAGAAGAACTAATTGGGAGCAGCCATGTGAAGGACTTGCATCCAGAAGTCTGCAAATAGAAATACACTGATTACTCTTCCAGGAGGAGAGGGAACTGCTTGAGCTATCAAAGCAAACAGTCAAGATGGGAAGCAGAAAAAGGGAAACCAGTGTGCCAGGAGTGAAAGACTTCTGTCCAGTTTCCTCTGCCAACCCTGGACCCATTGCAGATGATTTCTCCACCCTTCTGGGAGGTTACAGTGCTCCAGAATGTGGAGGAGATTATTCACTGGGTTGGTACAAAGTTGTCCTGGGTAGGTGGGTCTGTAAGGACCATCTTGGACCCTTGCTTTGGCACCCAAGCCCCAGGGCAATTCCCACCATCTGCTGCTAGAGTATCCCACAGAGTGGGAGCAAGGGAGAAATTTCGGGGTTAAGCTCTATTTTCTTTACCAGTTCATGTGCTTAACTTAGTTACCTTCTGCAGTTTTCTTCCTCCCTTGGAGTCAAATTCAGGTGCCAGTTCATTTGTGCAAAACCAATATGATCTCATTTGAGACTTGAGTTGTTAAACACAGGACACAGGACTTCGCATCCAAGCATCATTTTTTTCTTGGGGAAAGTAGCTCATGTGAGGGGATTATACTAAACTCCACACAGCTCTTCTCACAAGCAAGTGCAAAAATAATTCCTCAGCTTCATTCACAGCTATATCTAGAGAAGTTAAAGGCTTGTTAAGATGAAGACCAGACAACCCTCTCCTCAGCAAAGAAAGATTAGTTTCATTTGGGAACCTATTGAATTAGTGAATCAAACAATGAAATCTTTTGTACTGAAAATCAGCCAAGTTTGCCATGGACTACTTTCTTACCAGAAAACAAATGAATGGCTGCAGCAAGGTGTGTTGCAGTCATTCCTCTCGAGCAGAGCAGGCGGCACAGATCCCTACCCAGATGCCTTGCAGCAGTGCAAAGCATGAACATGGGCATAGCTTGCAACAAGCAGCTGTGGGATTTTCTTTCTCAGCTCCCCTTACCCCGAGGCAGATAGGCATCACAAACACCCTGAAAGGCTGTGGTTCAATTTACCCTCTCTTTCCAGTTAGTTTTAAGCAGGCTTTTTTTAACATGGTGGTGGATTAGCTAGTAAATGTGTGCAATTCTTGGTGGAGCTCATCTCTTATAAGGTCTAGTGGGATCTAAGAAGCAATAATAGGGAGAGGATTAAAGCCCAAAGTTTCAGTGTCCACCTGTAGTAACCCAGAGTTATTAGATGATGGACATTAGGACTCTTATGTCTGCCTTTTACAACATCAAGCACTTTCACCATTGTTCACTCTCCTTATTGCACACTCCTTTCCCCAGTTATTTGTGATTTGAGTTGCTGTGCTGTATTTAAAGGCTCTCCTGCAACCTGTTCCCACAGTTTGACCCCATATACTTACCAATTTGTCCATCATGGAAAAGATATGACACTTAGGAGGGCAAACTTTGCAGGATGGAGGCCTTTGGATGGACATCTTTGGTCACTCCAGTATTATTGAGGAACCTCATTCTGCTGATGCAACCTGAGAAGATGGAAGGATGGAATCAGCAAAATATTGCAGAGTGGACTTAAAATCTTCTTTCTTGAAATCTTCTTCATGGTTTTTATCTCCACAGTGAGATATCACAGACTCCATAACACTTTTCCTTTTAAATCTTGTTTCAATATCTTAAACAGGAAATATTGGGTTCTTTTCACTGGAAAAAAATAGAAACTCCCCCCTCAAACGGGGTGGGACTGAGGCTTCAGACCCTAGTTTTGCCAAAGATCCAAGAAAGCTTTGGATAGAAGTTTCCTTATTAATAGATCCTGCTGGATATGGCTCTAGGGCTATATGTGACAGTCACAGACACTGACTTCAGACTCTTAAGCATACAATCCTTCTTTAATGTACTTGCATTGTTTCTCACTAGTTCTAAATTCAGTCTCTTTGAAAAGCGTGTCTGTGTGTAAGGGAGCACAAAGATGATTGTAAAGTAGCAAAATATTAAGGAGGAGGCTTATGTAAAATCTGGGAGATGCCAAAGTATTCTTGATGCAAATGAGCTTGCAAACACAACCCATCTGCTCTGCTTCAATACTTTCTTGACAATTCAGTATGTTATTTATTTAGGTAAATCATTTTCTGACCTTCCTCTTGCCCTCCTTCTCCAAGGAAATAACCCTGACCTTTTTTCTTTGCAGGGAAATCCTTAAGAGTGGCTTCTAAATGAAAACACATTGGAATAAGAGCAAACACCAAACATGCTATAAATGGAAGTAATTCTGTATCAAGTGGTGCCAAAATCTTGCTAAGCATCACAAAGAGCACTTCTGCTCCTAAAGAGAAAAAGGAGACTTTGTTCTTTCAGGTGATGCAGAACAGTAGTAGGAAGGATTCAGTAACAGACTGTGCTGGTTTTGGCTGGGGTAGAGCTAATTTTCTTCACAGTAGATGCTATGGGGCTCTATTTTGGATTTGTGCTGAACACAGAGTTGATAATTCAGGTATGTTTTTTTTATTTCTGAGCAGTGCTTGCACAGAGTCAAGGTCTTTTCTGCTTCTCACACCAGCAAGTAGGCTGGAAGTACATAAGAAGTTGGGAGGGGATGCAGCTGGAACAGCTAACCCCCACGGAACAAAAGGATATTTCATGTCATAGGGAGTCATGCTCAGCATATAAAGTGGGGGAAGAAGAAGGGAGGGGAGTATGTTTGGAGTGATGGCATTTGTCTCCCCAAATAACTGTCAGATGTGACGGAATCCTGTTTTCCTGGAGGTGGCTGAACACCTTCCTGCCCACGGGAAGCAGTGAACTAATTCTTTATTATGCTTTACGTGGGTGCACGGATTTTTCTTTACCTATTAAACTGGCTTTATCTCAACTCACGAGGTTTACCTTTTCTTCCCAGTTCTTCCCCCAATCCCGCTGGTAGGAAGTAAGTGAATGGCTGTGTGATGCTTAGCTGCTGTCTGGGGGTAAACCATGACACAGTGGTAAACAATACGTGGTTCCAGGCAATTTCCCCCAAATCTCTGATGGGCTTTATGTGCTAAATCAACCCAGCCACAGCAGAAATGATTCCTACATTGCACTAGGTAGCGAGGTATCTCTTATGTGCCCCAATTTAGGCACATCCCATGTGCTCTTCCAGGCACCCCCAAGGCTGGAAGCACCAAGCACTGTGAGCAGCAGGGCCATATGTGCCATCTAAGCAAGGCAAAGGACAGCCATGGTGATGCTTAGATTTCACACTAGAGATGAGGGAAGACTTCACCACTCAAGCAGAAACATTTTCAGAATCGGGAGTATAAAAATAAAAGGGAGAAAAAAACCCAACCAAACTTTTAGAAGTCTCACAGCTGCTATTGCCGATCATGTGTGTGACTCAGAGGGTAGACTGTACGCTATAAATGGAAATGGGTTACTTATAATTTGACTGATAATGTCTTAGTTTTTGTAAGAAAAATGTCTTTTGAAGAAATACTATAGTGCGGTGGCAAGCTGTACCATATGTTCTTTGCTGCAGCTGACTTTATAATACATCTCAGCTACACTTTAAACTGTATAGCACTGATTGCATTGTAACTCCTATGTCCTCTGCAGATAAAGTTATGGAAATATAATGATTGCGTTTCAGATACATGCCAGCGCTGTCTATATTATTTCAAATCGTCAGACAAGAGAAGAGCACCTGCTTGCCTAGGCTTTCCCCGCTTGTTTACTGCCTTCTGTACCACAGTGAGGGAGGCTTGCAGGTCCCCCAGAGAGAGTAAGCACCAAAAATAAAAATTCATGCTCGCTGGAGCCATGCTTTGACTATGTAGTACTTTGTGGCAAAGCATGTATGCCTTATGCCCTCACACAGGGCAAAATTAGCAACTACAGATGCCTGAGCCTTCAGAGGGCTAACCGGGGAGCAGACAGCCAGGAGAAAATCCGGAGGTTTCCCTCCCTGACCCTGAAAGAAAATAGGTCTGGAAATGATGGTCATTGCATCCCAAATTCATCTCAAAATGTTTTGTCTGTTGGGAAATTCCTTGGACAATCTTCTGCTGTACCTCCGGGAAATGCTGATATCATTTGCCAGAGCTGTGCTCTGGCCAGCACCCTGTGATTATTGGCCTATTAAATTTTGATACTGTGAGAAGGCTGAAGCCACCTGAAACACTGTGGCGTGGCCTCCTGGCACTGCTTTGCTGGATCAGAGCTAGCAGAGCCCTGCCTCTTTCTGTATCTGGATAGCACTGCAAGATGTCTATCTGCACTTGCAGCCTGGCTGTGTGCGGACATTTGCAGGGAAAACAATTTGTCACTGTAAAGCATCTGTGTGAGGGGAGCTGTAGAAAAGAGTTGAAAAGTAACTTTCTCCCTGAAGAGTTTGATGCAGTGTCTTTGGTTGGGATACCAGCAGGCCACCTGCACCACTGCTTTACACAAGGTATTTTAATGTAGGGCTGGGCCAAATAGCTGTCACTCCAGAAAATCTGTCTGCACTATGCAGTTGGTCTCAGTCCTGGGCTGTTCAGCTGCTTCAAGGGCTTAACCATGCCTTATGGCAGGGAAATGAGATAAAATCATGAGGCAGCAGCAGGCATCACCACATAAAGAGTCCTTAAGTCCCTGTGCCTTACCCTTTGCACACCCCCACTGCCCCCGTTGATGCTCCTCTACCACCCTTCCGTGGTCCTGCTCATTGTGCCAGATCTTGACAGTCTTTTCCCTGGCTGTCCCCACCCCATCCCCCTGCCTTCCTGCAATACTTTTTTCTTTCCATAACACTGCAGCTCAGGGACTGGGCTAACCTACATCAGCCAGGAGTAACCAAATTCCCAGGCAAGGCAAGTGCTCAGGCTATGTTTTTCCAGCAGTCGCCAAGGCAGGTTTTCCTAATTCCTCATGTACTAGGATAATGTGCCCTGCAGTCCCCCTGAGTATAGTGGCACTAGGCACATATTACTTCAGGAATTCAAAAAGGGACGATTACAAGGGCAGAGGGCTTGTTCTTTCTGCACCTTTCTCAGCAAGGTTGCCTTGAAAGGTTATAATTTAATCCACATGCTGATTGCAAATCATTTTATATAAGGTCACTGGTGAAAAAGCAGGAAAAAGTGCAGTGAGAGATGGCAAGAGGGGATGGTTTATACATTGCAATGTTGCACCCCTCCTTCATATACATACATATACATCAGTCTGAATGCACTGTATCTACACTGAATGCTTTATGGGATAAGGAATGTACTGGCTAAAGGTTGAGAGGAAAATTTAATATCAGATTTAAACCATGACTCAGTGACTTACAGAGAAATTCTCGATACGCTGGATGGGTCAGCACCAGAGTGGGAGTGAGCGTGACTCAGAGGCGTGGGGAAGGGTGGTGAGGCACAGGGAAGGGGCCAAGGCTGGGAGAAGGGGGCTTTGAGGGCAGCAGGGTGGGAGGAGCAAGCCCCTGGAAAGCTCTCTGGGCTGGAAGGATACTGTGGGAAGGAGGTGAAGGGCAGGTGAGTGCCAGCAGCCATGGCAATGGGTGATGAGCAGATACTTTCTGTCCTCAGTTGATGAAAGCTCTCATGAGCTCCTAAAATTTGGGAGAATGACTTTAAGAGCAAAACAAAAATGAAGTGTGTGTGGGAAGAGTGCTGGCTTGGCAAAGGAGACTTGAAAAAAACTCCCCAACAAAAGGTGTTGCAGTTTGGTTGCGTCAAAATAATGTATGGGTGGAAATGCCACATGATGGGAGAAGCAGGACAGGAACGAGGGCACTAGAGCCATGCCATGCCTGCAGCCTCACCGTGTGCCATCTCTTGAGCAGTGGGATGGCATCACTGGAGCTCATCACTGCCTTGCCTGCAGTTTGCAGCATCTGTGATTTGGGGAGACGAAGGTGATGCCCTTCCAAGGGTGGACCTCTGTCCTCCTGGACACAATCTGGATGCTGTCACAAAATGTGTCAACAGAAATTTTAAAAAAGGAAGGCAGTAGAGAGTCCAGACCTTGAAATGCCCTTACATGCCCTGTGGGGTCAGTGCCTGAGCTTGAAATAAAAATTTCAGTAAAGCTGACCTAGAGATGGGAGTCTGTCAGCAGGCTAGACATGAGAGGCTGATTGGTCCCAAATACTGTGAAGAGATGATGCCTTACCCAGCTCAGCCACTCCAGGTTTCCTTGGGAAGCAGATGGGAGACAGCCAGGAGGTGACCTGCACAGCGGTCACCCCCAGGGGTTAGCTACACTGCTATCAGCCATGGGGAGATATGGACTCTGGAAAACCAATGAAGGAAAATCCCAGTGGAAGAGAAAAAGATCTGGAAGGAAACTGGGCACATATCCCTTTAATGTTCACATGGTCCTTGCACGGCATGGAAAGGAGCGAGCAGGTGGAAGTGATGCTGAGGCAGAGCCGTCTGCTGCCAGCAGCATGGGAAACACGGCTCAGCCGAGTGCTGCATGGAACCAGACTGCTCAGCAGTGGCCGGGAATGAGCCGTGAGGCTGCTTTTTGAGGACACTGCTTCAGTCTGCAATGTAGATTGGCAAATATTTAACAATTCTTCTGCCTCCCAGAGACAAGTCAGGACATGGATCTGAAGGAATGAGTGGCTGTTGGCTGTTGAAGGGTAGACAAGTCAGGAAGGGAAGACAAGATCTGTTTGTTGAAGGTGTCAGTCCTTTCTGTCTCCTATGAGGTTATTAGCTCTGATCCACTCCTGACATACAGTAGGTGCAATTTTATTGCCATTTGCAAATAATTAATGCCCATTGCTCACTGTTTTAAGCAATTAGGTGAACACATTTGCTTTAATATACCTCAGATGAAGTATGGTAAGGGAGAATAGTCTTTAATCAATATTGACCAGATTTCATCAGCATAGTTTTACTCCTATCCTAATTCCTTTGGCAGGCACAGAGGAAAGAGACAGGGAAAGGAAATCCCACATCACTGTCAGGCCAGATACCAATGCTTTTCCAGACTTCCATTATTATTACCCAAATACAATTTTTCTCATTCACCTCTGGTGCCAGTACTGGTGCTGATGGAGCAGCCTATGGAAAGGACTGGTTCAGGTCAGCACAGAGGTTTTGCAAACATGCTGACAAAGGCGTTTTTCCTCCTCTGCATGCACAAAGCCACAGCTGAGTCGGTAATTGACTCTTTTTGTTTAAAGCATCATCTTCTAGCTACCCAGGAAGCCTGGGTAGAAGCCCTGCATTGTTACTGTGGCATATGAACTGATCCCTCACAAGTCCTGCTGTCCTATTCCATCGGAGCAACAGGCAGAAGCCTGTTTGTTCCCTTCTCTCCCATCATTGAGATATCATTTACTATTAAGACACAGAGGACCAGAGACCTCAAAGGCAGCAAGGGAAGATTTACAGCAGAGTGGCTGTCAGTTGCTTTAGTCTAATTAAATGGCTCCTGCCTCCTTGACTCGGTTCCAGTGCAGTGGAGCTTGACTTGTTAAGCATTAGGGAAGTGTCCTGGCTGCTCACTGTTACTAATGCCTCGGCTCCAAAGTGTGACTCTTTGGCTGAAATAAGCTGTAAAAACCTGTTGCTGCCTTCCCACCCCTCTTTGTGGGCATCTGGATGCCCCTGCTGGAGGGTGCCTGCACCTGGGACAGCAGCAGCAGACCACATGGAGTAAGGGGCACCACACACGGGCAGCTGGACAAGGGGCCCACGGAACCACTGCCGCCCTTGAACCCTCTTTGGAGGTGTAGGCACTTTTCTGCTTCTCTGCTTGCTTTTCAGAGTGGACAGTGGGAACCTGGCAGTAGAAGAGCGCTCTGGAGGTGAGGACCAATCTCAATGTGGTCCCATGAGGTCCTCTCCAAATGACCCCATGACTCTCAGGCAGGTGCTCTTCCCCTCCTTGCCCAGAGTCACCCTGCCTCTCCTGGGACACTTCCCAGCCTGCCCTGCCATTCTCCAAATTTGAAAATATCTGGAAACAGAGCTGACTGAGTTGCTCACAAGTAACTCACCCAATAACCTCAACCCATTTTTTTCATGTCAATGAAGTAAGGAACAGGTCACAGTTCGAGTAAGTGTGTCAATTAGCCTCAGTCCCTTGAATTATTTTTGATTACGGATTATTATTTGTGTCTCGTTAGCAAATTGGCTGGCATTAATCGTCAGAGCCCACGCCACCCAATTGGCTGTTCACATCATACGTTATTCCCTCCCTTCCCTGATTGGATTAATCAAATTTTATTAAACAGCAGCCTTCTTTCTCCCTTGCTTGCAGATGATGCATGAGCATTTGTAGCTACTTGGCAATTCTGTTGTGAGACAATAAAAGAGCTTTTCAAAATGCCAGGAGAGGAAATACAGTGTGAATACTCTTGCAAATATTTACTTGTGCTCCTATTTGCAATATTTTATTGTGTAATGGATTTAATGATGCTATTTATCAAATAATGATGATTGCTGTCTTTAATGAATTCAAATTTAGCTAAGCAATTTCCAGAAATATCTGACAAAATTAAGAGAAAATTCCAGTGCACTAAATGCAAGAGATAGGGGAAACCATTATAAATAATTACAGCTATACAGTGCTTAGATATTGCACAAATGTGTGTTTCACAAGCACCTTAGAGGAAAAACAAGCAGAGAGTTACCTCAGATGCAATCCCAAATTAGCAAATGCTGTACCTCCACCTCGTCAATTTGGCAGTACCCAGTCAGGACACAGTGGACTGGACTTTTCACTGCAAGCAGGTCCAAGCAAAGACAACCACATCCAAAAGTCTGTCACTTCAAGACAGAGCTGTGATGGAAGCTGTATTTTAGAAACCTGGGATGGTTTCCACTCCTTTGGGGTGGTTTCACAAGCAGGGCTGCCTCATTCCTGCAACCTTCCCAGGTCTGCCCTGGCTCCAATGCCACCCCTTTCTGCCTCATGGAGAAAGAGGAAAGGGGTTCCAGCAGTAACGGGGTTGTCAGGCTTAATGCACTGGCCAGCCAATGGTCATGGAGCTGTGGCTGATGTTTATTCTGCCCAGACCAAGGGAGTGGATGTGGAGGCATTGTCTTTCCCTACTTCTTTTCTGCTCTTCATTATACCTCTGAAGCTTCCAGCACCCACAGAGATAATTTCTTGCCATCTGACATATCTTTATTGGAAAACAAGAACTACAGAATATGATGAATTTTGGAATTACCAAAAAAAAACCACCGAAGAATGTAGTGAAACCTTCCTGAGGTGGGCATCAGCTGTGTTTTTCATGATTTTCTTTGAAGGATCTTCAAGGATGTGTTCCTGAAATACTGAAGACAAGGTCAGTCTCTAAGTACAGCCCCTTTCCCTGGAAGCTGACGGCTGGACATCTTCCCATGACAAAAACCTGAAAGGCTCTATCAATATAACTGTTGAGTCACTAAGCTGACAGTGGTGGGCTGCAAAAGTCCCTCAAAATCTACAGGATCTAGGCTAGGTGTATGAAAAAGAAGCAAGGAGGACACATTCTTAGCCTAGTCTGAAGGAACGCCTAGAGAGTGCCAGAGAATAGGACTGTCTCCAAAACACCCGAGTTTCACCGAAATCAAGCACACTCCTCATCTGATTAAAATGGAGGCACTGCTTTTTTTTCACATTGCTATTTTGACTTGTTTGAATATGCAACGCCAGCCTCTATTTCTAAGAAACACAGTAAATACAGATTCTTGAAGAGCCAAGATCCTCTTTACCAGTTCCAAAACACCCAAATCTTCAAAGCAGGAAATATTTCCTCCAGCTGTCCATGCATGAAGTTGATTTATGACTAGTTTTCTGTTCAAACCACTGTAATTTTGTGAAATGATAGCAGTATTGATTCCGGCAAGAGTTTCACTTTGCTGAAACTACCAGGCCAGAGGGACTAAATGGAGCCTTGGAGCGAATAATATAGCTTTCCACTTTATCAATTTCATCTGTTTTGCTCTCTACCTTCACTTAACAGCCTACATCTCTTCTTTCCTTCCTTCTTTTCCCTTTAAGGCACTAGTCTTCTGCTCTGGTTCACAGCTATAAATGATTGAATGTATTTTCTTACCTGGGAACTCTGAGCAGCATCAAAATACAATCTGAGCAATGAATAGACTGTTTGACATCTCCAAGTGGTTCACCTTGCTGTGTGGGAAGCTGATTTTTGGCTCAGAAATTCACTGAACTATGGAGGTGAAAGAAGAAAATTATTTTTCAATGGAAGAAGATATTTCTAGTTTAGTTTTTATTAAAACAACAAGCAATAATAAATATTGAGAAGAAAAATTAAATTCATTGGTCTGGGCTAGATTCTGCTCTCAGTTACATCAAGATGAATGAAGATAAACTTTACTGGAGACAATTAAATACCTTGGCATAAAACTGGTCTGAAGACCAGTTCTACAGATAAACAAATCCTCACCTACGTAGGAGAAAAAACAAAGGGGAGTTGGATGACATTTCTGGACCTGTAGCCTCAATGGTGATCTAATTTTGAGAGTAAGTAAGAATTGCAGATGAGTTCCATATACATTCCATCCACACTCCCTGTGTGCAGGTGTGGCTGGGCTTCCACTTCTAATGTCAGAGTGAAAAAAACCCAGAAAATACAAATGCTTCAGTGGCACTACTAATTCAGCCATAGGCACAGCGTATATGTCAGCATAAATCTTCAGTAGCCTTGCCAGCTACTGAAACTGCTGCTTCTGCATTTGCTTTCTCTGTACTCACTGACTTAAAGAAAGAAATTTCAGAAAACCAGAGGGCTTTAAAGGTGTTAGGAACAAATGCCACTTAGAAAAATTAAGAAAAAGATAAATATCCTATTTTTCTTGGCATGCAAACAACATAGATTTATTTTTGCAAATGGACCATCCAAAGCTCTGTGAGTACATAGGAGGGTTGAAGATTTTGAGGGTTGAAGTATTCAGGAAAAACCCCCAGAAAATAATGTAAATAGGTTCTAGCATGATCAAATGACACTTTGGATTCTATCACACGGTTTAAAGCAAAGCTGAGACTTTTTCCCAAACACTGTATGCAGCGGTGTGGCTCCAGCATGGGGATGTCACCAGCCAGCACATGGAGTCAGGTTTGGAGGTGCAGGTGGGCTGCTGCCTCCACACTGGTGCTGAACATCCCTGTGGCAGCCATAAAAACCCACTGTCTGCAGCCCATCCCCACAGTCCCAGGGAGAGGAAATGGCTGAGCAGCTCCTGATGTGGAGAAAAAAAGTGCACATCATGATGCAGAAGGGAGAATGCTTCTGCTTGAGAACCAAGCCAAGCATGAAATTAATATTTCCTTTATAGTAAAAAAAAAAAACCAAAACCAAATAAAAAACATAAGAAAGCCTGTACCATAGCAATAAATGTAAACTTGAAAGCCTACGGACAGGCTTTGAGTCTCCTTGTGGGAAGGGGAAAGCTTTGGCTGGTTCACTTCTCTTCTTGGCGATCAACATGATGCTGAAGAGGTCTAGGATGTGCCACACAGTTAGATTATGATACCCAACTTGCTGCCTGGGTGAAATTCCCAAAGGTCTTGTATTCTCAGCCCCCTTGGGAAAACTTCACCCATGAGGCATAAGTAGGGGCTGTACAAATCCTCAGACCCCCAGGAATGGATTAGGAATGGACCCCTGCTGGACCACCAGCTGCCAAAAAACTGCAGAAAGGTGGTGGGGCTTCAGAGGGGCTTTCCCTTGGAAAAAAACGAAAATAGTTTTGCTCAGGGCTGTGCATCAATGGGTTTTTTTGCTTCTGTGGTGGAGTTTCATTAAATTTATTGCATTTCTTCATCTCTCTACTTCCTTTAAGGATCCGCTCCAAAGGTCTCATGTTTGGAACCAATGGGACTGACCAAAACTGGGATGTGAAACTAAACCCTGGACAGCCCAAGAGGTATGGAATTTAATCAAAACTGCATCTTAATTTTCCCAGAAGAAAGCCTCTCAGGAAATTTTTATTTTATTTGTGTTTCTCCTCACCCTCCTTTATTTTTGACAGCCACATCTCAGCACTGCCTTACCCTTTCCTCCTGTCGGGGGTTTCCTGGGGAGGAACTCTGCATGCCCTGAGCCAAGCATAGCCTGGCTGGTGAATTTCTCCTGGCTGGCTTGGTGCAGAGCCCTGCAGCTTCCCTGGCACTCCCCAGGGCAGTCAAGCTCTCAGTGTTTCTGTCACCACTGAGTGTGCTTGAAGCAAAGCAAATGAGCACTGGGGACTGGCAAATACCCGGGGTGGCAAGGAGAAGCACAGCCTCCTCCAGTGAGGAAGAGCCACATGCACCCGGAAAGGGCACATTTTGGAGGGTTCTGGGGGGGGTGGGCAGGTAAATACCCAATATGTCATGCACTTGCAGCATTTACGCCCTGAAGGGTGTGAGATGGAGGAGGAGAGATGGCTTTGCATTGGTTCTGGCTTGAAAACAAATGACACAGCCTTGCCCATTTTGGGCACAACACACAACTACCTGAAAGGAGGTTGTGATGAGGTGGGTGTCGGTCTCTTCTCTCAGGTAACAAGTGATAGGACAAGAGGAAATGGCCTCAAGTTGCACCAGAGGAGGTTTAGATTGGATGTGAGGAAAAAAATCTTCACTGAAAGGATTGTCAAGGTTTGGAACTGGCTGCCCAGGGAAGTGACTGAGTCACTATCCCTAGAGGTATTTAAAAGCCGCGTAGATATGGCACTTGGGGACGTGGTTTAGTGATGGACTTGGCAATGTCTGGTTGAGAGTTGGACTCAATGGTCTTAAACATCACTTCCAACCTAAACAATTCTATGAAAAAGAACAAAATTACGGAAAAGGTAGCAGACATTTTAGTGCAAAGTAAAAAGCTAATAAATTCTTATGGCTTTTCTGGGTTTGAAAGCCTGTCTTTGGGAAATCTGCTTGAAACTAGGCTTCACCTGCTCCATTCTCCTGCTTTTGCCAGGTTGACCTGTCACTGTTTCACACGGTCTGACATGCATCAATGTTGCTGCTTCAGTGCATTGTCTTTTTCCTGCCATATGTCCAAGTTTTTGGTCACTTGAATGTACCGAAGCACAGCTCTGCTTTAAAAAGTCACAATCTCCTCCTAAGTCATCAAGCTTCTCCTCCTCTCAGCTAGAAACCCAACACGCCTGTTTAAAAGGCAAAATAAGTCCTTTTTCCCCCCTGCAACTGCTATTTCTGAGACAGCCTGTCCAGTGCAGCAGGAGATGGACTCCGGTGGCTCTGCAGTATCTAGTTTTCCAAAGGAAAAGGGTCTGACAGGAGGAAGTGGCTGGGGCAAGGAGCCACTTGGCATGCTTGGGACCCCACCACACTTTGGTCCTTTCCCCTGGCAGGTTGCCGACATCCTCCTGCCCTTGGTGCACCCACACACCTTTAAATTCCACGAAAGCTCTTCGGCTTTGGAGAAAATAATAATTAGAAAAAAAAAAAAAAGAAAAAGCAGAGGAAAAAACCCTCCTTGATTGCTGAGGCGCTGATGGCAGGACCCCTCCTTCCCTGCTGAACCACTTAATCAGGCTGGCCCCCGGTAGCAGCAGGTGCCCAGCGAGGCGACCTCGGGAAATCTCCTCATCACCGGCAAACGGCCCTGATGATGGCACAGCAGGGCCCCAGCCCGGCTGGCTCTTAGTGAGTGCAGAGGAGCTTCACCGGCACTGCTGGAGCTTCCTATCTTTCTCCAAGGCTGGAAGAGGGGAGCCTGCTCTGCCACCACCCTGGGCAGCTCCCTGGGGTTCTGGCTGCTGGATGCTCAGCCTCAGGTCCTGGCGCTGGCAGTGATGGCACAGCCCACCCAGTGCTCTCGCTTTTGAGATGGAGGACTTATAGCTCCTTGGGGAAAAAATGAAGAAAGCAGGCATCAAGGGGCCACCTGTGACACAAACTGGCTCGACTGACCATTTTCCTGGCATTGCACCTTTTTGCTTACAGCCACGTGTCTGTAAGCCAGACAAGCACTCTCTCCTCATCTTCTGGGAAGTTGTGCTTTCATGTATGGTGCCCATATGGGGCCTTATTTCAAATCTGTTCCAATCTTTCTGTATTACAGAAGAAAGCACAGTTCTGGCATAACCTCCGTGCTTTTCCCTTGGCTTCCATACCTACCCTGAATACCAATGCCTTCCTGTGACCCACAGCTCTCTGCCCTGGGCATCAGCAGTGTTATGTGGCTGCCCTACCAACTTTACTCGAGGTGACATGATTATAGCCCCCATCTCCTCTGGATAAATGTCTTCAGTTGCTCAGCAACCTCCACACAGGATTAAATTAACTTTGATTACAATTACAGACAGCACAAATCAGCCTGCACCATCAGAAGAAAGCAGAGCATGGGCTGTTTTTTTTTCCTTGAGGATTTTCTTCTCAAATGCTGCTGTTGGGGGGGATGGAATTGCATTTCACCTCTTTCCCTTTTTTGCTTTGTGTTGAGCATGGATGCATCCCAGCCCTGATGCTTTAAATGTGCAGTGGGATTGAGCACAAAAGAATTCATTTACATGCCTGAAAATATTTCCCTGATTGGTGAAAAAAAACACAGAGGAGGCCCAGGTGCTGGAGACAGCTTTGCTCTTATGCCAAGGCCCCAAAACTTCCTCTGGTGAAACCATTAGGCTTAAATACAGCTACTCATCACCCCCATAAGGCCTTTGCTGTCACCTCCTGCAGGTGCTCAAATTAATAATAGGAATGTGCAGTTATTATAGATGGCTTCACGGCTCCCTGGAAGAGACTTCCTGTCTGGGAGGTGCAGCTCCATAAAACCCCCTGGTGATGAGGATTGCAGACCAGCCCTGCAGGGATCAGACCTATGGCACACAAAGTGGGAAGATTAATCATCCCTATCTACTGCTCATGGTCTTCTGTGTTCACACCTGGAGGAGACTTGCCAGGCTGGCAGGATGCATTCATGATGTCCAGCATCTTGCTGTGTGGGCTGCAGTGGGGTGACCTGGACTGGCAGGAAAGCCTTTGCCTGAGGTCTGGAAAACTGAATGTTGCTTGAAGCACTGCCCATATACTCCTGGCCTTGGGAAGGTCAGACTGTTCTACTCTCTGTTCTTGCACCTCTTCCCTTTACCACCTCCTTTTAGCTGAAACAGAGCCTTTCTTTCCATGGTTTCCCCACTTCCCAGGCCTGTGGCTCAGGAGAGCTGAGTGCAGCTGGCCACCACACCCACCTGCAGGAAACCTGCTGGCATCGTTCTGAAGGAACTACTGAACTGTGTTTCTTTGGGTAAGAACATCCCTCGGGAAGATAGAGAGGAAAATGGTGCAGAGTAGTGAATCAGTGTGGGAACTGGGACTGGCAGCACCAATGACAGTCACATAGAGCTTGGGTGTAGATAAAATTACAGTTCGCTTTTTAGATACCTTAGTAGAGGGGCAGTGTTTCTTTTCTCCCTGGGCAAAGACGAGAAGGCAGGGCAAAGCAGCAGTTTTTGCTCCTCTCTGTGGTTCCCTGGCCAGGAGACTTCTGCCAATGCAGAAGGTAAGGACATTGCCTGCTGCAGGAATTGGCCAGCAACAAATGACTGTTCCCAAGTGGGAGTGGGGAAGGAAGTGTGGAGGCTCATTACATTAAATATAATTACTCTGGACTTAGAGCAGGGTATGCAACAAAGGAATTGGCCTTCTCTTTTTTCCCTCTCTCCCTGCCTCAATACTCAACGATATAAGAGTCTGGTCATGCTAGTCTGTGATCCAAAGAGGCTCTCTGCAGTTCTCCTTAAACAGGGGCAACCCTGGCCTTGCACAGGTAGAAGTAACATGGCAGAACAATTTATAAATAGGTCTAGAATTTGGCCAAGGCTGCTGCTGTGCAGAGGTCTTATGCAGGTGTTCTGCTCTGGCATCCTTTACCTGCTGGGGGAGATGGAGGTGGCCCAAAATCTGTGGCAGTGCTGTCCTGCTTCCTCAGGAATGCACCTCTCCTCAGCTCACAGATATTGCACTGCTGTCCTGGCATGGACCCCCTGGGTCCCAGGTACTGACCTTCCCCCTGGGGCTTCCAAGGCTTGTCTGTGCAAGCCAGGCCAGAGCCATCTCCTGCTGGATTCCTTCATGGGTTACGCGGGAAGGTCCCTAGGCTGTGGCAGTGGGCGGCTGCCTGCACTCTGGGAAAATGCCTGGTCATGGACCATCTCTGATCACAGCTCTCTTTCAGGGTCTGCTTTCACTCTTGCCTGAGTGTCCTGATGTTTCCTGACCCTTTCACCTTCCTTGTGTGCACCCAGGGGAATGTGTCTTTGACTCACACTCCTACTTCACCATGATGCATTTCAGCCGTGCTGCAGCCCGCTCTGACCACTCGCCAGATTTTCCAGGATTTGTCTTTGCTAACTGCATTTCTGATGAGGAACCTTTGCATAGTCTGCCCTTCACAGACTTGGTCGAAGTGATCACTTTGATCTTGCAATCATCTAGGAGTTGCAGGTCCATGCTCACCTTTTCCTAGTCACGCTGGGCTTTCAAATGACTTAAATGTGGCTTGCATCTGTCCCTTCCTGGAAAAAGAAAGCTTGAGCTATTGCTTGGTATTTTCATCTCAAAGGCTCCTGTGATACCCTCAAGTTGTTGCTTCAGCAGTGGTGATGGAGGCATCCAAAACTAGACGTCCAGGTGTTCTCACTGCCCCTACTGCTCTTCTCAACACCATTCCTGGCCATGGAACCTACACATGTCAGCCTACAGCCCCCCGCAAACGTGTGTCTGTCCTCTGTTTCCTTTTCAGGAACAAGGGTCCACAGCATCCATTTCTCCTATGCAGATAAACCCAAGTTTGATAATATGAAGAAGTTTAGGTCCATTTAAATATTTACTTGCTAACACAAAAGCAAGTGCCCTCATAATTTAATATGCTTCTAGAAGTAATTGGATATAAGTCCTTTGTTTCTTTTCCTCCTGTCATATTGCATTTGTATAATTTGGCTGTCGTGACATGAAGTGACAGATCCCATGCTCTGTTTTTACAGATAGCAAAATTCTGGAATTCTTCTTTCTGTACTGTTAGAAATTTATATATTCTCCCCCTTCACTCGTACATCACTATTGTGTCAGATTACTGACCCCCTTAAGAATAAATGCATTTTAATACAGCTGACCCAGAAACCTCCCAGAGGGGAGATAAAGCGTAGCTTTGTGAACCATCTGAATTTTCTCTAACTTAGAGAGGAATCAGAGAAGGCCCAAAGTGGGCAGTGGCTCAGTGACATAATTATTTCCCATTAGCATGCCCACATTTCCTGCTGCTCGCAGCATTCCAGTCCCAGGGTTGCATCTGCTCCTCTGCTTGGGAAGGAGTTGCTCACAGAGAGTTTTCAGCAATGCTTTCCCAGAGACACAGATTCAAGTGAAGATGAAGTTTATTCCTGTGCAGAGAAGGCAACAGGGCTGTCCCAGAGATGGGACAGGGATCCTGATGTCAGGCACAGCAGACACCGAGGGCAGCAACATCCAAGGACAGGTATTACTCAGGCACACTACCTGCAAGGGAGAGAAGGCAGGGGACACAGCTGTCAGCAGGGGTTGGGGAGGAGCATTGCAAATAATGCCTTGCAGCACACTTGCCTGGCTGGCACTGTTCCTGGCACTTCTCTTTAAAAAATATTTCTCAGAAGAAAGGAGGAACAGCAGGAAATTGCAGAATCAACCTTGTATGTAAATGCAAAGCTGTAGAGTGCAAGAGAAGAAAATATCATCTTTCTCTTTCTATAAGTTTTTGGACATTTTTCTCAAATTTCATGCAGTGACTCTTGCTTTCTGGCCATTTTAGCAAGTTATTTAAATGATTTCTGTAAAATGCATTTAAAGCCTGAAGGACATGCTCAGTTCTGAAGACCACAGGCCACTTCCACTCCTCTTGCTTTGAGGTTTCTGAGTTGAGTGTTTGGGTCCCTGTGGGGGTCTTCAGTTCAAAGGAAATATCTTCAGATTATAGCTGTGGCAAATTGTTGGGGGGGAATTTGTGTCACCTTGGATGACTCCAGTTACCCATCATGTTATTCTAACACCTCCCCCAAGCACTGCAGGCCTTAGGTGCTTAATCCCTGTGCCAGAACCTACCAGTGACCAAACACAGACCTTTCCAGCAAAACTCCTTTTAATTCATGAGCTGCATGTTGTCCTCGAGCAGTTTATAAAGGCCATGGTGTAATTAGCCCTTGGGGTATAGCTCTGCAGCAGCCCTGGCAAGGACCTTGCCCCATGGGACCAGCAGATGTGGGTGGATGCTCCACACAGGAGCCTGCCCATGCATTCCGCTCGCCACCACAGCCAGTCTGGCTGTGAGGAGCCTGGCTCTGTGTCCGCAGAAGGGATGGAACCTCCTGCTGATGCAATTCCCGCCCAGCACTGCTGAGGCCACTGGGAAAGTACTTCAAGCCAACAATGTGCTTTGTACCCACCCTCGAAAGGGTTGACCCCTCCTGTTTCCCACACACCCAGAAGGAAGGAGCCTTTCTGCTATTTTATTACTGATGTCCAGGGGTGTAGGGATGAATCAGAAAGTGGCTAAGTTCATTAGCTTAATCTTCCAGGGTAGCAAAGACTGGGTAGGCTCTTCTAATCCTTGTTTCCCTTCCCTGAGAGGGGTATAAAAGCCAGGAGGAGAAAACAGCTGAGGCTTCATATCTCAGGTTGATTTTGCAGCATGGACAAAAAAAGAAAGCAAGCTACTCCTCTTGTTTGGAGCTGAAGAACATTTGCTCTGGAAGCCCTTGAAAGAAAATAAACACCGTGCAATATGGTGTTGTTTGTACAATCGGTTTTCTGTGAAAAACTTCACTTTAAATAGTTACAAAGATCTGGATAGTGGTTATCACGTATGTGAATTTAGGGATTGTGCAGTAGCCTGGGTAATATTTCTACTAATGCCTAATTAGAGAACAAAGCAGCTGACACAGAAAGATGCATTTCTGAGAGCTGCTCTCCTTCAATACAGACTCATACTCATGCAGATATATACATATATATACACGCATATACACACAAAAGAGTTTATTTAGATCTAAGGCCCGTTTAACAACCTGGCTCTAAGACTCATGATGAGATTAATTGGGCGTGGTAATTGTATGTGCTTGAAAACTACTTAGCACTTATACTTGAAGTTACCAAGAAATTCTATGATGAATTACCTTAGGATTTTAATTCTGAAAGAGGTAAGGACAAGGTTAACAGAGGTCTAGTTTGAAGAGAGTTGAGCACCAGATAATTATCCTGCAGTGCTGTATATTTACAGCATGTACTGTTGCCATGAATCTTCCGACCTGTTGCAACATAATTATTTCTGTTTTCCATAATACAAAATTAATTCCACACCATGGCTTGGGATTCCTTTCTCAAATCCATGGGTATTTTTTGTCTGTGGTCCAGAGAGGGGACTTGGCTGTGCCTTAGGTCCGCTGCAACCGATTTATCCCACTCTCCTTTCCTTACACACCAAGACATAGATTAAGGTGCCAGGTATCAGGTACCTATTTTGGCAAATTTCACGGAAAAGTATTTTAAAAGTCTGTTTTCAGAACACAAAGCATTTCAATTCTTAAAAAATATGGTGTAAGGGGCTGTTGCCCTCCTGTGTCAGCTGAACCGAGGGGAAAATGGAGGATTGGCACACAGAAGAACACTTTTTTCGTCTATAAATATCTATTCTGTGCATTAAAACCAAAGAAGCCATAAATTCCCTTTACTGTCCTCAACCCCCTCAGGGTGTACAACGCTGTGGTCCTGGTAGAGCTGGATGGGGTGGGTGTCTCAGCCCTAGAGGGAGCCAGGAAAGGGTTTCAGCAGCTAAGCTTGGCAGGCTGGGTCTGCAGTGGCTGGGTGGGTGTCCTCAGGCAGTGTCAGTCCCCTGGTGAGCAGGTGGGACTGGCACAGCAAACCACAGGCAGAGCCTGGCTTGTCCTCTGCAGCATCACTGGATCTTCAACCCAGGTGCCTGCGTGGCACAGGCAAGGGGTTTCATCTCCAGTGCCCAGGCAGTGGGAGTGAGCGGGGGAGAGGTGGGATCGAATGAAATCTCTGCAGCACTTAAGTTCACAAGTAAATATCTGATTAGAGAAATGTTTGACTTCAATAATAAATGAGCAGAATATCAAGAGACATGAGTACTGGCAAAGTACATCTGCAGCAAAGACTTTACAACGGGGGCATTTTTTTGCCTGCCCTCCTCAGGTCCTCACGTAAGTGGAAAAGCCATGTGTGCAGCTGCTAAGGATAGGGCATGACTTTCCTTGCTCTTGCTCTAACAATTTGGAGGCACCCATCGGCAAACCCACCCTCATCAATTCTGCATCTTCCTGAAAATGTACTTTTAAGCACCTTAATTGCATTTCAGAGATAACCCTGCAGGCAAAGTGACAGGAAGAGAAACCATATGGAGCAGTTTGGCGGTCAGGCTCTTTGTTTTAAATCAATCAAACATCTGCGGCTAATGTAGCTTTGGGCTGCTCCTCAGGAAACATTAGCCCTATTAGTCTGGGCTGGCAGGAACACAAAATAATATATTTATGGACAAAGCACATGTGCATTACTGTTGGAGAGCGAGCAGAGGAGGAGGAGGAGAAGATCTGTGGTCAGCACTTTGCCTTCTCAGGAGGTCAGCTCTGACAAGCAAAGAGAGGGAACAGGGGGTCCTGTCTCCTTGCTCCAACCTCGAGACCTGCTGCCACAATCCCAGAGGGGAAAGACCACCAAAAGAAGGTGTGTGGCTTCTTACATTAAAGGAAATGTGAGGTGGGATGATGGGAGTGGGACGTTTTGCAGTCTGCAGGGACAGCAACAGGAGGGAAGCACCGGATAGTGGGGCTGGCCATGGGGCTGTATCTGGTTCCCCCCAGCACCACATCTCCACAGAGCAGGTGGAAAATAGCAGGGACAACAGGGGTGTCCCATCTCAGTCCCCACAAGTGGAGACAAGGACTATGTGCGAGAGAGCTGAATGTTACCAGGCTGAAACCACCATTTCACACCAAGGGCTACAAAACACAGAGGTGGGCTGGTTCCCTGTCTAGCGTTCCCTTTTAAATCTAGACAGACAGTTCATCCCATTTTCATCTCATGTTGTGTCTGTGTGTGCTTAGGTAATGGCAGCAGTCCCAAAGAGGGGGTGGGAGATGGAAGGGGTGACAAGGCTTTTTCATTTACTTTGTCATGCACTTAAATACCAACACATTTGCAGGTGCATCAACAAATGAGAGGCCCCAGGACACACGTCCACCTGGCAGCACCTCTCTAGCGTTTACGTCCATACCTCAGCTGCCTGGGAAATGGTGAACCATGATTGAGAGCATGAAGAGCAAGAGCTTTGGGACTGCTTCATAACCAGTCACTGACCATGTATGTGAGGGAATTTGCACTAGAGAAACCTTAAAAGGTGTGAAAATACATACCCTTAATCAACTCCCAAACCCCACTTTTAGGCTTCTTTCTTTCTATTCACTGCAGGAAAAACCAAAAGCCTATGACACTGACAGGGGGAAGTTAGAGAAGCCATATTTAGGGGAAAGTGCATCACTGACATATTTTGATCCTGCCAAAACAAAACATTTTGAATCATGAAAGCACAATCCTGTGAATTGTTAAATTCAAGAAGAAAACAAACTGATTCCAAATAAGGATTTGTATATTTTTTTAGGCTAAGACAAACCTTAATGACTGAGACCCGCCCCTTAATGACACTGTGAATTAATTGCACAACTATGACAGTTCAATTAAGTTTTCATTCCAGCACTAGATGAACCTGTCTTCTAAAATATAGTCTAATTAATCCTTTTCTATTTTTTCTGGTGCTAACAACATGGGGCAGAGTCAGGGATTTGAGGATGCCTTAGCTGTGACTTTCCAGCTTTTTAGATGTTTTATTCCAAATTTGCACCTCTACAGACTACGATGGCTGGGGCTGTGGAGAGGAGGATAGCAGAAAGTACAATTTGGATATTATTTTTTAAATCATGCATGCATGTATGCATTTATTGCCAGCATGTATATATCTGTTTGAGGAGGTTCCTCTTTTGCCCAGGTTGAAAATATCAGACTGGTACAGTGACTGTGAATTGCAAAGAGAACACTGTTACATTCCGGAAATGTAATGACTTAAATCTGGAGAATACCAGCTCTATTTCCATATCTGTTTTTTTCATGAGCATGCTCATTTGTAAGCTCTGGCTCTCCTGCAGGGATGCAGAGAAGCGAGGCTGGTTTTGTGAAGCAGAGCTGCTGAAGCAGGTAACTGCACAGCCTGCAGACCTCCACGCTGCCTCTGCAGCTCCTGCCTCTCGTGTGCCCCTCATTATCCTCCTGTCCACATCCTCTCCACATGCCTCATACCCCTGGTGCTTTTCCAAAATGTGTGTCTGCTCCCAGTGTTTTCAGCTGCACTAAGACCATTCCTGCCCCAGGAATCATCCCTGTTTATTAGAAGATACCTACTTCCACCTTCCTTTTCTCTAAAGTATGTATGAATTCTGCTAGCTCATCAGCCCCACTCTCCCAGGAAGGAGCTTCATCTCCTATGAAATGGGACAATCCCTGGGACAGCCACTATTGCCTTTTCCTTTCTCAAAGAGTGGCAAAGTTTCAGTGCCCAAAGGCAGGAGAAGGACTCACCTTACCTTGCTTTGAGAGCCCATGAAAGCAACCTGTGTGAAACACTTTGCCCACAAGGGAAGGCTGGTGAAATATCTACACATTTCCTCTGGTGCACTCATGAGAAGGCACAAGTCTGAAGACTGCTGCTAAATTTGTCAAAGGATGTATTTTCCAAAGCACTTATAACTCAGGCAGATTTTCCAATTTATTTGCAAATTATTTGAAAATCCATCTTCTACTCAAAAGAGTAAGTGCTGTAACTGTGCCAGAGACCCACTGCATCCTCACCAGTTCCTTACCACCTTCTTTGAGTGCCAAGAAACATCACAATTCTCAGTAGCAGCCCCATCATGCAAAACACACCAGGTTGATTTGAATTTTCCCAGCATCACAAGCAAAATGATTCCGTGAGTCATCCAGAGCTGAGGGGCTTCAGGAAGAAACCAAAGGGTAGATCAGCCACAAGTAGAGGGAAACTGCTGTGGGTGGGGATTCTCAGTATGGCCAAGGGTCTCCTAGGAGGGGGGGAAGATTAAGTAGTGGGTGTTTCTGGGAGGGAAAAATGGTAGAAGAATATTGTGTTCCTCCACCCAAAGGTAACATATCATGGTGAGGGAAATACAGGAGGTAGCTGAGGTCTTGCAGCAGAGTATCAGCCACCCTGTCGTCTTCTCAGTGGCTCAGCAGAGCAGGGACCTGTGTTTTGTGGGTCACAGAGCAGGATGGGGCCCCAGGCAGCACATGGGGTTCAAATGGACTGAATTTCCACAGCTTCCACAGAGGATATTACAGTTAGGAGTCATCCTAGTCCATGCAGTCCAAGGCAATCATCATACATATTTTATTTGTAATCATCAGCTACAAGAAGTGGAAAGTTTTTGTTTCTTGAGCCATACCTTGAGGGAACTCCTTACCCAAGGAAAGGGTGTGGGAGCTTCTCATCAGAAATGACAGGAACTCAAGGTAAGGGTGATAATCCTTCGCCTTGTAACTGAAGGTCTCTTGTGACCCCAAAGAGGTGACACTGCAAAAAGGGATTCAGAGAAGAGTCAGTGTGATTCCACGTTTACTTTGTGCTATAACCAGCTGCTTGAAAGACTTCAGTGCTGGACCAATGTTGGAAGTGAAGGACATGGAAAGATAATTCTGCAGAGGAAAATGAAGTTCTTTGCCATGAATGTTGCTGTGGGGAGACAGAGACTGTGGCCACCCTTGTGAGGAGTGTGCCTCAAAATTAAGAGAGGTGAGAAACAATGTGGCGACCACATGTGGATTTGAAGATGGTCTGATAACTCTGATTCATGTTCAGAAACACATACAGGGGAGGGATGTGACTTCAGGGGAGTTGTCCCACTGCCTTCACATCCCATTGAATGAGATCCATGGTATCCTCACCCCAAGGGAAAAGGTTGTGCAGGACTGGTATAGAACCATAGCAATCATATTGCAATGGGTTGGAAGGGACCTTTAGAGATCATCTAGTCCAAACCTCCTGCAATGCGCAGAGACATCTTCAACTAAATAATGTTGCTCAGAGACCCTTCAAGCCTGACCTTCAGTCTTTCCAGGGATGGGGCATCCACAACCTATCTGGGCAACCTGTTGCAGCATTTTACCATCGTCATTCCAAAAACTTCTTCCTTGTGTCTTATGTAAACCAACCCTCTTCTAATTAAAAGCCATTCCACCTTGTCCTATCACTACACACCCTTGTAAAAAGTTGCTATCCAGTTGTCTTATAAGCTCTTTTTAGGTACAGGAAGGCTGGGAGGTCTCCCCAGAGCCTTCTCTTCTTCAGGCTGAACAATCTCAACTCCCTCCATAGGAGAGGTGCTCCACACCATCATCTTCATGGACTCCTCCGGACTCATTCCAGCAGATTCATGTCCTTTCTGAGCTGAGGACTCCAGAGATGGATGCAGCACTCCATGTAGGGTCTCTCCAGACAGGAATAAAGGGACAGAATTGCCTCCTCAACCTGCTGAGCATGCTGCTTTTGATGCAGCCCAAGATCAGCTGGTTTTCTTGGCTTTCGAGCACATGTTGTTGGTTCATGTCCAACCTTTCCTCCATCAGCACCGTCAAGTTCTCCTCAGCATCATCCTCATTCATCCCCCAGCTGGTATCGGCATCAGGGTTTGCCCCAACCCAGATGCAGAGTGATCTTTGGCCTGTGGCCCCTGGGCTGGGCCCCTTTTGCCCATTGACTTGTTTTCTGAGGAGGCTGTACTCAGGTGGGCTGCAGCAGCCTTTCACAAACAGGTGGTGAGGAGCCTTGCCCAGCCCATGTGGTGGGTTACCAGATAAGGTGGGCTGATAACGCCTCTTTGCATCTTCACCCCGACCAGCCCTGCCTCTGCAAGCTTTGCAAGACCCTTTGTCCAGGAACCATAATCTGTCCCTAATCTTCCCCCTAGGTACCAAATTAAACAATGCTTGTTTTCTTTTGCTTTCAGCAGGCTCTCTAATTATTAACTGTGCAGAGGATTTGTGGTTTAGTGTGTGGGTTACTTCCTCTCAGTGGGGGAATGTGCTCTGCACAAGTCGGGGGCTTGTTTGCTCCTTGGTGCTCCTGAAAGATAAGAAAGACATGGAACAATGGGAACCCAATCATCTTCCTTTTTCCCCCCATGACCATTAGTTTGATTCATGGTACTTTTTGTTTGTCACTGATGAGTAATGAGCTATTCCATCTTCACTCCAGATCTATGCAGAAATGATAGGTACACATCACACAATGTAAAAGACATGAGGATTTAACCCCTTGGCCAACAACGTGCTGCTAACAACTTGTGCCTTGGAATTAATGCTCTGGTAGCAGAGGGGAAAAGCAGTTTTTTTAAAATCTACCTTTGATTAGGGACATACATTTTTGGAGTGACAGCCTGCCAGAAATACAGTGTTACACAAGCTCTCATCATCTGAACCAGCATCCTGGAATTGCTCATTTTTCTCTCTCAAGGTCGTACTGTTATTATGCAATTTCACAAGCAAGGCAGGGACTAAAGGTGTAAAAAGACAAAAATGGTTTTGATGCACTCCCAGGAGCACAGAGTCCTTAGGACTGCCCATTTATGTACATATGTCTGAAATATTTCCCATGTTTTCTCTCAATTTGGCCCTTTTTGGTGCAGACCCTATGCAGTCTGGGGCTCAAAAGTGCCACCTGGCCCTGTGTGGTCTTGGGGTTCCACTCTCTGTGTGCCAGGATGGAGCTGTGCAATGAGGGTGCTGTGCCAACATCCCAACCACCTCACCACTCACCTGGAGCATGCTTCTGTCCCACCCTGAGCAGCCATAGCCAGAAACTCCCATGCCAAACTCTCATCCTGGTGGTCCCTCGAGACCAATCCCCTCCCTCCAGCAATGCCCAGTACAGCAGAGGCTCAGTGCCTTTGGGACCGCTATAGGTTAGGGGCAGTGGCATCCCAGCTGGCAGGCAGCCCTCACTCATGCCCCTGTGACTCACCCCAAGTGCCATCAGGAGTATCTATGTGCGGGTTAATAGCAGCACTGAAACAGTGATGGTTTTTCAGAGCCCACCGAAGCTGACTCATAGAACAGAGCTTTGCCAGAGATGACAGTAGGATAGAAATCAGGGCCCTGACAAGCTTCTCCCTCAATTATTTATTTATTTTGCGCATTATCTTCTCCTTCTGCCTATTGGCAATGATGAGAATTCATAAATGATGGTAATAAATGCAGAATGACAGCTAATCTTAATTGACCAAAGCGTCCCTCAAAAGACTGGGTCGTGCTGGATATAATATGCTCTAAATGTAAAAATATAAGCCAGGACATTACACTGGTGGTTTTACATGCCTTTAATCGAAGGGGTTTTATGCTGCCAAGCAACAAAATCAAGGTGGGATCCATCTGTGAGGGGGATTTTTCTCCCCAGAAGAGGAACTCTGCAGTTCAGTGGCCTTGCATTGCTGCTCCATCCTGCCACCTCCGCTTCCCAAACATGTGAATTTGGGCTCCAAAGTGGCACCACTCAGTAGGGTTTTATTTTCTTCTGCCTAATCTAACTTCACCTTTCTGGGCATTCAGCACATGCTCAGGGCAGCCACTGTGCTGAGACACCACTGAGATATGCCTGAGGGTACCCCTGTATTTTGCTGATGATATTTTACCTTGGTGGATTACTTATTTTCTCTCCAAACATAATGCACCATGGACTGTTATTTTTTCCAGAAAGCATTTGTCCTCCCAGGAAATGGGTGTTGATAGCAAGATGTCCCCTTATGTTCCATCAACTACAGCACATTTCTCTCCAGAAACCGGTGTGGGAATGCCTGGGAGATCTTTGGGGCCAGGGGGAAAGAGAAGGAGGCCAGGCACAGCTATTCCCTTCAGGACAGGGAGGCCGTGCTCGGTGCAGCCCTGGCAGACCTCTCCTCCAATCAGAGAGTATCCAATATTTTCCAACGCTCCTGGAAGCCAGGGTTGCGGTGGCTGCTCCCACTCCCACCTTGGGCTTGCAGCTCCATCTCGCTCCCCAGATCTCTTGTCTGCATGGAGGTGTCTGGAATGCTGGGGCTGGGACATGTGAAGGATGAGGGCCAAAGGAGAGGGGAAGGTTAGGAAGGAAACCTGAAGACAACAGCATTTTTGTGGTCCTGCCAAGATGCTCCTGCTTGGGGTTTCTTTCTGCGCTTCCCGTCTTGGGTGGGTCCCCTCCCCGCCTGTCATGCCAGCTCAGCTGGGCTCGTACTGCGGCACTTTCCTGAGAACATCCCAGAGACTTCAAAACCTCCTCCTCGTCCTGGCAGAATGACTTGCAGCTTTTCCGAAAACTGGCAAGCAGCCTCAGTGCTTTACCATGGGAAGGTTAACTCCTTCCCTCCTTTTCTCCTTCCCTCCCCCCCAGCCCAGCGCATCATCCTGCTGCTTTGCCTAGGAACTGGCTGTCAGGAACGACGGAGGAGGAAATAGTTTATTTTTAAGAGCATTTAGCCCTCACAGCTTCTTGGCTCGGGGTGTGGGGAACGCAGCCTTGCACCGACAGCCAGAGGTTTCATCCATCTGAGGCCATGAGATAAAATCATTTGCACGTGGTTTGTGAAAAGGGCAATTATTGAGGGTTTGGGGGTCAGTTGTTTGCAGGGTGTGGAACATTTAGAAGTGAGGACAAAAGATTTATCCTTCAGGCACTGCAGGGAGGAGCTGGCAGCGGCTCAAAGGGTGCCCAGCCCCGAAGGAATATTTTAAAGTTTTCCTATTTCGTAGCTCTGCATAAGAGCAACCCGCAGCAATCGCGCCGCTCCTCTTCCTAGATTTGCCTTGGCTTCTAGCATCACCTTCTTCAAGAATACCTATTTTCCTGGTTAATTTTCAAAAACATTACTTTTTCTTAGTCCCCGCCCCCACAGGCAGCTCTGCAGGTACAAAAACCATTGGAGTTCAATGCACTGCAGCTGCAAAGCCAGCTATTCACCTGGCTCCCTGGTTTGCACCCAGGTGAAGCATGACCCTAGGGTGCTGCCTCGATTCCCCTCTGTCCTTGGGCTCCTCTGTGCCCCCCCCGTCCCCAGGGTACCCCTGGTCCTGGCCGCTGCTCGGGTGGAGCAGTGGCCAGGCTGGGATGACCCCTGGCAGAGGCTGGTCGAGATGTTCAGGTGCATGCAGTGGGAGAGGTGAGGGATGACGAGGAAGAAAACCCCACAGCAAAGGGGTCCAGCCCAGTAAGACAGACTTTAAACTTTTTCGTCTTTTTCAGATGTGATTCTCACTCCTGCGATGTCAAGATTTCAGATTATTGGGAGATAAATGTAGAATAGATCTGAAAAGTAATTTAGAAACCTAAAAATAGCCCATGAGCCTGTCTATCCAGTGACTGTAAAACCAGAAGGGAGGAGGAAGGAGAAAAATGACTGGGGGGCTGGGGGCAAAAAGGAATAAACAAGTATAAGAGCGGGCAGCCATGACAGAGAGAAATCTCTCTCGCATGTGTTCCTTATCACTGGGATCTGGAACTGGACGGGAAGCTATCTCAACTTGTCTCTGCATACATCGAGAAAATGTGGCAAGCTATTTTGATATTAAAATGAGAGATGCCATTTCATGCCACAGCGGGTAGCCCTGTGTGACCGCTCACTGCTTCACCAACTGCACCCTGTCCCAGCTGGAGCACCACCAGTACCTGTGGCCCAGCAGGATGTGATCCCTGATCTTTCTTTCTTTCCCTGATAATGTTGTGTGAAACACCATTTGCCCTGAATAATTAACCAGGTATGGAGCTTGTGGGAATAGAATTGCAGAGGGGAATTTCTTTCAGGAGTTTCAGGAAACTGAGTAAACACAACTTGGCCGGTGATTGTGATGGGGATTGGCTGTAGCAGGGTAGGACCTGGAGATCACTGACAGCCCCTGGCATGGTGAGCCAGGTCCAGGGTGTCACCAAGAAATCCAGCCAACAGCAAAAGCAGAGGAGGTTGAAGATGAGCAGCAGTGTTTAAGCAAGGTGTCTGTGCTGCAGGGGGGCATAAAGAAGGGACAGCGGAGGCTGCAGATGTTTCCCACTTGCTGAACATGAGCTGCAGAGAGGATATAAATGTTGGTGCTGCGAGCTAAGCCTCGCCTTGTATCACGCCTTGCTTTTATAACCTCTTCTTTTTAATATCCTGTTGAGACAAACAGCCTGTGCAACTGTGCTGGGGGGATCTGCCAGGCAGCTGAGCATTTTAGAGTATTTTGACCTGAAAGGTGCTCTGAGAAATTCAGTATTGCAGAAGTGCTAGGCTGCCAAACTGTTCTTGTCCCAGCCTTGAATCCCTCAGGAGCAACGGAGAGATGTGACATAGCCACAGGGTCTGGGTCAGGCAGGACAGGGAGATGATATGACAGGTGCTGAGATGGTTGGTCCAAGGACTGATATGCCATGGACATCTCCCACGTGATCTTCTCAAATGCCACTGGGATGCTGTAATGCTTTTGTCTAGGTGGAGCTGGCACACAGGATGATGAATATAGGCATTGGGTAGATGAAACATGGCTTTGAACGTGGTGATACTGCGGGCCACCATGAGCCTGTGCCATAAGTGCACTCCTGGCTGCAGCAATGTCACCTCTCCTGTATCTCCCATCAAATGAAGAGGTGATGCTGCAGGTATTTCTCCTTCCCTCTCAGCACATATCCCTGCTTCCAGAGAGTGCTGTTAGATGTCCAGAAGTGCATCTGACTGAGGCCCACAGGGGACAAGAGCCTCTGCTTTACTTACACCCCTGTCCGCTGATGACTGATGCCTGGCACAGTTTTCCCCTTGAACTGTGAATCGTGTCCTGCTTTTGTAATAGGTGCTTTTGAGGCAGATGCATCATCACCCCTCCTGATGTCTGTCACCACGCTTCCACCTCCAGCTGGAAAGAGGGATGCAGACAAGGGGGGTGGCATGCGCCAAGGTGTCACCTCTTCTTGCACCATCAGCACCCAGACTGGGAAGGCCCAGTAGCATATATGGGCTTGGCCATGGTCATAAATCCTCTAAACCATGGGGTGAATTTTCAGCCTCACAGGTTTGCCCCAGCACCCTTCAGCATCCTGGCCAACCCCACCATCCTGTGGGAGTGGGGCTGAATCCTGCTCCCTGCTCTGGGCTGATCACCATCCTGAGTGGGGGAGCTGAGGTGATGGAAGGAATCTCACCTTCCTTCAGCTCCCATGGTCACCAACCCCACCAGTAAGGTCTGAGGAACCATGCCTTCCCCTCAGCAGGAGCTGGTGCAGCCTCAGTTGCCCCAGCGAGGAACTGGGCTGACTGGGCATGACCAAGGGGCACTTCCTACTCCCCTGTCCCCAGTTATCCACACCAGGTTCTACTTTGGCGCCTGTTTCAGAAAAAGCCCCTCCCTTTTAATGAAACATGTAATTCAGACTACTAATTTCTGTCACTTTGGGGGCAACCTATTTTTGCTGGGTACACGAAGATTTTTGATGGCTTTCACCACGGGGCAACAGGACTTGGTGCTGGATTCCCACAGCCCATCTCCGCAGGGCGGTCCCACCCAGGGGACAGCGGGGTCTGTCCCCACCAGAGCTGCACAGACCTCAGCCTGGGTCGCGCCGTCCTAACAGTGACATGCAGTGGCGGCAGGCTGCAATGGAGGCTGGAAGTACCTTGTGCTGGCGCCAGCTACAGCACCTAACAGGCTTCTGTAGCCGTGTCTTTATTGTTTTTTACTAAAGGGTCAATGCTTTATCTTGATAGAGTTCTGCCCTTGTTTCCCACAGCATCGTTCCCTCCTAGCTCCATGCTGTTGCACCTGTGGGTGCACACACACAGGCCTGCCACAGCCCTGTCTGTGCAAACCCGGCTAAGCAGCAGCAAAGCTGCCACCGCTTTTCCTAGGGCACAGCCAGCCAGGTGCCGCTGAATCTCCGGGAGCGAGAGGTGAGGCTGGTGCAGATGGGGGGATTCCTCTGGGATATATACCCTGTGTCCCACTCAGCCCATTTCTGGAGGTCTCAACACCTGCCTGTGACAGAATCGCTGGAAGGAAGGGACCTTGTCCCCCACCCTCAGTCCCGCTCTGGGGCGGGCAGGGCACAGCACCCGCCCAGCCCCAGCACATACTTCTGCACTGCTTACCTGCTGCTGCTTGCAGATCAAGTAGGTAATGTCTAAGCAGTCCCATTTAAACCCACAATCAAATTACAGGAACAAAATTAGAAGCCAGACTGGAGCCACTTTAAAAGTTGCCCCTTATTTAATAATTCTGTCGCAGTTATTTTTTCCTCTTATCACCATTTATTCTCATTCTGGGGCTGGTCTGTAATAATAGAGGAGGTTCATTTTGCTCCCCCTCCTCTTTCCAATGTCTAGTCTTTCTGTGTGAATTGCATTTCTGCCTTGTGAAAAGGCATTAGGAGAAATAAAACAATGATACAGTACTACAGAGATCTACGTTAATGGGATGGCACCACACTCACCCCTTCCAGCTATGGAAGGGGTGAATCAAACGGATGAAATCCCTAGTCTAGCCCTGCCCCATGTTGTTAGGTATCAATCTATCAGGTGTGGAAGAAGAAATGGCAGTGAAGCTTTTCTTTAAAAGCAGTGCCGTGCAGAAGCAGGAGCCTGGAGGAAGTGCTGGGGTGGTTTGGGAGTGCCGTGTCCCCTCTAGTGGGGTCTGCGCAGAACTGATAAAGGAGAGAGACTCAGCTTCCCCGCCGATGGGGGAAAGGAGGGGAGAGTCTTTCCTTCCCTCCCTGCTCCTGCCATCCCTGCTCCACGCAGCCAGCATGGAGATACTGGGGTGGCAGGGATGTGCAGCTCCAGCTGGGAGATGGCTTGCACTGAAAGAACCAGTGGAAATACTGTTGTAACAATTTTCCTATTAATTAAGGATGTGACTTGATGACAAGTTCGATTTATTCACCTGGCTGGATTTTCATCTGTTTCCAGATATTGCTGGGATAAAAATAAATGCATTTTCTCACTAACCCCTCAGCATTTTAGCAAAAACTATTTTTAGAACCCTCATGAAACAAATCTATAGCCCTTCTACAACAGGCAAAGACTAATGTGTGTTTAAGAGCTGTTGTCCCCCAAACTGCTGCTGAAATCTGCCTGTATTTAAACAAAAAATCCAAAATAGTTTATGCATAATTTTGGTGACAACTGCCCCTGTGACACACCTTAATTTTCATTTTCTGTGAACAAAGCATGACCCCAGCTAGTGCACTCAAGTGAGCTGTGCTGTCAGGAACTATGGCAGGTGTCACACAGCCTGGAAGCTGCTTTGGGATGATGCACAATGTCCCAGCACAGCCCGATCCTGCCTGTGCAGAACAGGTTTACCCACTGGCATGGGGGCTGAGGCAGGGGAGAACTCCGTGAAGGTAATTCAGGTTGGATGCAGCTCTCAGGGTTGGAACTAGATGATTTTAGAGGTTTCTTACAACCCAATCCATTCTGTGATTCTATGACTCTACAACTTTCAGCCAGGAAGATGCACTCCCGACTGGGGGACCTCCTGCATGGCCAGGCCTCTTGCTGAGCACAGAGAGGGGCTGAAAGCTAGGAAGGAGTCAGTGGTGGCGGATGAGCCAGCTGGCTCCTCACTTTTCTCTGTGCCTTACCTGCACCCACTATTACTCCGCAAAGTTCCTTTGTGGAAACAGCCACAGTGGCTTCAGCTGTGAGCAAGCTAATTGCTGGTGGAATGCTTGGACTGAGGTGTTTAATATGCCCAAGAGACTAGGAGGTTTCATGCTGCAGCTCAGGGAGCTGGATACAGGGAAATAAATTGTGAGTCAGGGGTGTGCAGCAAGCAAATCCAACAGCAGCACAGTGCTCAGGCCCTGCAAGCCAGGAAACAAACCAGGGTCAAGTGCTGGATGGGGCTCACCATCCCACCACTCTCAGGAATCATCATATGCTTGTCCTTCTTCCCCCATGCATGACCCCACTGCCAGTCTTCCTTCCAGTGTGTTTGCAGAATGGTTATTTTCCTTAACCCTGTACTTATCAACACCTCTGCTGGGGGTACTCACGAGGTGGAACTAGCCATGGCACGTGATTGAACACAGGGGCTCAGAGTCCAGCAGGACAAGCTGAGGGAGATCAATCTCATTCCTGGCAGGCACCAAGAAGAATGTGAACCTTGGGCACACGAGCAATAATCTCCTTTTCAGAGGGGGTCTCTAGCTAGGAGATCTGCATCCACTGAGCTGTTTAGCCTCCATTTCAGGTTTGAGCTCTGAGTGAATGCAAGAATCTTTAAATAAAGTCAAAGCAGAAAGGCAGGTGGGTATCAGGCAAGCATTTAAATATCACAACGCTACAAAGGAAGTGATAGCCGCACCTTGCTCCACACACTGCTCCAGTCATTTACACATCAAGTCGGTGAATGCGAGAGTGCAGAAATAGACCTGTAAATGTATGGAGATCCTGCTTTTGCAGAGTTCATTTTCAAAGCACATCTACTCCTTAGCATACATTTGGGGTCACACTCCACTTCACAGTCCTTGCCCCCCTTCCCAAAACTAACAGTTTCACTTTGCTTGCTTTCCTCTACAAGTGAAGCATAAAATGCAAGTAAACACCTAACTTGTAGTGTTATCACCGCTTTCATCTTGCTGCTAATTACTAATGCAAATTATGTACATATCTAAAAATGTCATCAGTACATTCCTGGTACTTTTGCTTCTTATTTTTTAAGTATGTGTGGCAAATATTTCCATATTTATACTTCTACATTCTACTACCCACATCCAAATTTTAAGGTAGGGTATCCCTGTGATCAAAGGCAATGAGGCAAATGGGAACACAGCCAAGGCACCTTGCTCCTCTTGTAAAAGATGAATTTATGTTCTTTAGTGACAAGTCTTGTTGTACATCTTGATTTTTCATCTTACTCAGGCAGTCCAGTGACCCCCTACCCCCTGCTTTGCCATCAGCTCATTTTTGATTTGTGAGAACAGTTTCTCATGACTTCTTGAGCATTGCAGGAGAAGTAATTCTTTAAGTTTCCTGTCCAAGTACCAGTCTGAGGCAATGGTATCCAGCTTGGGAAAAAGCACTTGCATTCCAAGGACAAGCTTTAGTCAAAGGAGGGATACCAAGTGTTGCATATCGTGTAGATCCAAGCTTTCCAACCAGACTTCCCTCCAGCTGGTGCTGCAGGCATCCTCCCTACCTCGGTAAGCCGTGTTACTTGCACACTAGACACCCCAAACCTTCACCTCACCATTTCCCTTATCCTCCCTCAGAGCTGACCAGCTCTTGAATGTTCCCACCCCAAAGATCTTGAGCTGAATTTTGCTGTTTCCAGCTGCCTAATTCCTTTCTAGCTCTTACTGTTCCTTGTGGTGCAGGCTGTCCTTCCAGCCATGTGCCTCTGCTCGACACACTACTCTGTCCATCACCTGTCTGAAAACCTGAAGGCTCCATCCATTTCCATCTGCTGCCACTAACACCAGAAGGCAGTTGCTGTGCACACCCATGTCCTGTTCTGATCCTACCAGTCCCACTAAAACGTGTCTCTCTTTAGCTACCTGTAGTGCCTCAACCTTTCACAAGTTTCACTTGTGTTTCCTACAAAACATAAATCCCCTCAATGAAGGCTTCAACATGGCTGTGCTGCCTTGCTCAAAGATTGCAGGATGGGTTGATGGTCAACTGACCAAAAGAACCCAATAAAATGACAGAGACGCAGAGAAGCCCCAAGAAATTACCCATTTAAACAGCAGTTGACTATGAGCCTTAGGCTTCTGCAGGCTCACATTTTAATGAATGCTAACAAAACAGGCATTCCTGAAAATTTCTGCCCATACATTAATTCCAGATGTTCTTATTGTATTTAATCTTGCTTTAATCCCCGTGAAACAGCTGAATAATTGTGATCTGAAAGGGCTGGGAATTTGAGGAACCACAATGTAAACCACAGAAAGCATTTCAGATAGAGACTGGCACAGCAGTTCAGCACAAACAGTTGTAGCAACATTAAAAGGTAACTTAAAAAGAAAGGCCAGCACTGGTTTAATCCAAGTGAAACCAGGTGATGACATTTCTCTTGTTTGGACCTGTTTTTCCAAGATCAACACATATGAATTCACATTTTCCATTTCCATTTCACAATCAGATACAAACAGGGACTTCCTTGTGAAGGTTGTGAATGTTTTATTATAGAGTCTTATCAACAAGTTCTCTGAAAATCAGTTTTTCAGAACTAAAATCTAATCTGGCAGGGTTCAATAAGTAACAAGATGAACTCAGCCACGGCAAACAAAATATTAGTAAGTTACTTTAAATAAATTTTATCACAACAACCTCAGGAAGAGTGTGTCCTGGAGATTTATGAAGTCAATCTTGGATTTTTATTAATATTTTGTATTCTTTTTGTTATGCTCTAGCTTCTGGTACACAGCTGTCTTCATTTTGACGTTAGAATAGGATCAATCTTTGGATGCCTTTATGCCTGGGATTCTTGTCTTATTTTATAGTGCTGTAATAAAAATAGCATCATCAGCATTCAGTGCTCACCACAGTACATTTAAGCAACTGGTCATTGCACTGAAACAGAACTGCTGGGGAAACTCAGAATATTTCCAGACAGTAATTGCTCACAAAAGGTCTAGCTCCCAAGTCTTTTTAGCCATTCATTTTCTGTTAGCACCTCCTATGACATTTATTAAAGTAATTTGATCAGGTCACATTGCACACAATAGGACATCCATAATTCCATCTTGACCTTCACAACAGCATCTAATACAGCATGGAAGATAGTCAAGAACCGTTTTCCTTACACATACAGTCAACATTCTCAGCTTGCAGCTACTTGTTGACAAACACTCACCAGTTTCAGTTAAATATAAGGAAACCTAAGAACATTGAGACATTTGAAAATAAGCATTACTGTATTTTTAATGCATTTTGAATTGTTTACCTCAACTTACTAACTCTTGATTTCCAGGCCTTAATTGCACATGATCTTTACAACAATAATATCATGTCTTAACATAAATGTAACATTTAAGATTTTTTTTATTGTGCAAAACATAAGCAAAAAGTTTTATTAGTACAATAAGCTGAAAAAGCGAGGGATATTTAAAACAATATTCACATTCAGTGTGCAATTTTTATCCCTACCTCCAACTTTTGATGTGGAATCTACAATTCCCATCAGTAAGTGCTATCTGAAAATACCAATAGTTTGTTTCACCTTTTATTATTTGGAGGAGACTCAAAATTTGTTTTCACATTAGGTTTTTATGCACAATTAAAACAGCTGCTTAAGTTGATAAATACAAAATAAGACACTGAAAAGGGTGAAAAAAACCAACATGCTGAAGGCATCCACCTAATGGTGGCATGACTGATAATTTATAGCTTATATTAAAAAAATTGAATTGATAATTCTAATTTTTTATTTTCATCTCAAGATTTTACCAAATAACCCAAAATTTTGTTTTACAGTCCTGGATTCTGCTAATTGAAAAAGTGATTTAATTCAATACTTAATTTTAATTAAAATATTTATGTTACTAGATATTAAGTGCTACCAGTCAAGGCAGTCACAAAAACTGTTTGATGTTTACATAGCACCATATAGATAAATATCTCCTTCAGTAAGAGAGCTTATGTTCTGCTGAGGAACATAATCAGATTATTTCCTGAATATTTTAGATATCTTTGCCATCCACATCATAAATATGTGCAATAATTCCTTAATTTGAGAAAAAAAAGCACATAATTCAAGCTTTAAGATGGTGCTATCATTAATTCAAATTCTCTTTGTATAAAAGCATGAAGAACTCTTCAGTAGTCAATTGAATATTCAAAAACAGATCAATAGTTTTATGTAAACTTGTTAAAAAACAAATCACCACATAATTTGGCTTTAAAGTGACAAAGTATTTTCCTTAATATAATTTACTAGGCATGTGAAGAATTAATGTAAAGCTATAATTCAAAAAGTAGCAGAGACTGGACTATCTCTGATATAGAAATACTCTATTAAAATATATAAAGAATTTCCAAAATATGTAATTATAATTCATTACAGTGGTATTATTCGTTCCAATAATAATCCTTCCTATAAGGAGGCTGCATGTTAAATAAAATACGTTATGTTGTTGTAGTTCCCAATTAGAGAACATCAGTATTTTGCCTCTGCCTCTCCTTCAGCCTGAATTCACTAAAATATGGACTGAGCTTTCTAGCTGGGAAATATGCTCACTATCCAGGTGGATATTTCCTAGCCCTAATCAAAATCTTATCTCTTTATCCACAACTGTTAGATTTAGACTAGTAACGAATCATGCAGTAAAGTGTTAAAAATAGATGGAGTAACTAATGAGCCATCTTCTGTATTTTAAATCAAAGAAATCTACACATCAAAATATTTATGGAATCATGAGTGCTGGTGACATCATCGACTCTTACAAACTGAGTCTTCTGTAAAAGTTGCACAGATGGAAAAGGATGCCTTGAGATAAATGGAAATAAAATCCAACAGAAGATAGATTTCCTAATATTGAGCCTCAAATTCTTACAAACTAACAAACATATTTCAGTGACAGACACTGCTCATTATTTTGGCCCTGTCCCTTTCCCAAAATCAATTTCATAAGCTGTTGTCACTCCAATTAAAAAACAAACCCTCTTAAAATATTGTATATGGAGTTCTGGGTTCAAAAAATAAAATACATAAGCAGTTTCATATTCTTGCTATGAAACATCAGCTAAAAAGTATGAACGTTCATAAAGAAACCATATTGCATTTTGTACATGGTATCTCTATTGATTCAGTTCTCTCTGTTGGAGAATTTACCATTTTTAGAGTTCAACATGTGCAAAGTTCAATTAAATTTTGAAGAAAATTCCAGTTTCAAGTTACATGTAATTTTGCACCTGACAGGTCAATTTTAAAAAAATGCTGTACAAAGTTAGCTTCAAACCTCTTCATTCCCCTCAAAAATAGGCACTCAGTGGTTTAAGTGTGCAAATGGCTTCTTAGAAGAAACAGTGTGCAAACAGAGCCTGTTCTATTAGCTCTGCATTCTTTTGTGATTTCCTAGAGAGTATTGCCATTAAATGCTATCTACGGTATGACTTTCTAAAGAACAGAAGACATTCAGTCCACAGAGTCACAGATGTCTTTCACTTTCTCATTGAAGTCTTCAGGTTGATCAGCGTACACATAATGGCCTGCACCGAGGATAGCCTAGAGGATAAAGGTGAAGAAACAGGTCAATACCAAAAAATGTAATAAACAAATAAATAAATATTGGGACAGGTGAAGAACCTGGCTTTTACAATTACCTAAGTGCTGCCATCATACAGCCTAAAAAACACTAAACATAGGGAATACCAAAATCTTCTTTTCCTTGTGAAGAAACTTTCCTACATAGGAAAAGAAAGTAAAATTACTGCTTATTCAACTGCTCACCTTGTTGGAAAAAACCCCACCACTGTAGTGTGCAGAAGTCACTACAAAACAAACTTAGTAGATACTTTGCATATCAAATTTCTGATGCATCTTGATTTTTTTAATTTCCCACTCAAACAGTCTTTTTCTATAATTTGTTATTCTCTGTAAAAATGTTACGAAGAAAACCATCACACCACAGTGTACAGCAAAGGTATTTGACCTCTTTTCTTTCCATTTCAGTCAGTCCAAGACTAATCTGTATTTAAAACTATTTTTCCCTCCATTCCTTAAAACACACTCTCTCAAGTCTCTAACCAAATCCCATAAAATATAGCTATGTTATTGTGTTAAAAGAATGCAGAAACTCAAAGTAAAAATTACTTAGAAATAAACACCTGTAATAAAACCACAGAACCTCTGTCCATTTTACCAAGCACAGCACTGCCAGTCCACATCTTGGTCTCATTAGAGCCCTTTCCCTCCTATGGGTTTTTAATCATGCCTCCAATTTTTACCACTCCCGTTTACCTTTCAGAATCTGTATTTGGCTTGGCAAAATTTTAACCTGGAATATGATAAAATTTTCCACAGTCCCTTCTAAAAGTCCCTGACCAGAGCGGAAAAAATCTGTCTGAACAGTATAAGCTTATCCCAGCAATATACTGTACACTTTTAACAGTGACTTTTTGTTACAACTCCCTCTCTGGTTAAGCAGTTAAGTGACACTTTCAGTCTGGATGTCAACATTTACGAAACATATCTGTGCTCTTTAACATACCTAAAATAGTTGGATAACAATGTTTTTTTGAGCTCTGAATTTAGCTGTATCAAGTTATAAAATTTTATTTGGATGACTTGTTATAGTATACTATCAACATTACACTTCTGTCCAGACAGTTCCAGACATCAGTAAGATGACAGCTGGTGTGTTCCAACATTTTATTACCTCACAGCATTGTAACATATATGCATATTCAATTATCACAGCTGACTCATGTGAAAATGTTTAAAGAATACTTTTAAATTAGTTTGTTTTTACAGAAATCAACAATGAAAAATGCAGTGTGCACATTCGCATCAAGTTTTAAGTACCCACATTTTAAATGACAATACCATATCTCTAAGGAAAAATGTATCAGGTAGTAGACAACTCTAAGTATTTTTTTAATTACTTAAAGGAAGATGCTTACAAGAACCTAAGCATCAGGTACAAACTACTCTCTTATCAGGGAAACAAATGCATTATATAGAGAGATGAAGAGAGTTTATGAGAGCCTCCCCACTATCTTTTATATATATATATATATCTTATATATATATGGAGATATTAGGACTGCTGTGATTTAAAAGACAGACAAAAACAGTGACCACAACACCAACTTCTATTAGCACACTGTAGAACAAAATAAATAATGACCTTGCTCACAGACTTAGTTTGGCTTCTGGTGCTACAGTAAGTTTTGTTCTTAGCCTAGGGACTCAACACTTTTGTCTAGGTTTTCTCTGATCTAACATTTGTTTTCTCTCTGCTACGAAAACAGAACTTATTACCCCAGGCTGTAAATCAAAGGGACACCGTTTCCACAGCTGGCATGAAAAAGCATACCAGAATGGTATGAATTACAGAATGGTTTGGGTTGGAAGGAACCTTAAAGCTCATCTTGTTCCAACCCCGCTGCCATGGGCAGGGACACCTCTCCCTAAACCAGGTTCCTCAGAGCCCCATCCAACCTGGTCACATAGATATGACTTAAACAAATCCACAGAAAACACAAACAACTGCTTTAAAAGTCCAACTTACTATTGTCTTCACATAGGAATTTGGTCTCAGAGACTGGATAGTGCTGCCAGAATTGCCATCTATACAGGAACGCGCTCCATAGACCACTGTAATAGGAATGTCTCGATCCATTTGTGAAATCCGTTGTAGCATTGGCCTTTTTGCCCATCCGTAAGGAATTGTCATGTTCTTGAAAGCTGTTTCACCGCTTCAAACCATTCAAAAGGGTAAAAAACAATTTCAATTGCCATTGGATCTGCTCTTTATTTAAACTGGAGTATCTGTGCCTTTTGGTAGCACAGAGTACACAAGGTTGGGATTTTTTACAATTAAGCAAAGTAAGTTTTCAAGATTTACATCAAATTTTCAACAGAAAAAGCCCATGATTTTGCATGACTGAGTGGTGGCACTTAAAAGTATGAAATGCCTTAAATTTTTTAAATAAATTCTTTATACATTAAACCTCTAACAATTTTTAAATTAAATTCAGTGCCCAAACTCTCACAGAATTAACACAAATTTAGAAGAAATATAGAATTAGGATACTTTTGACATTTATCAGTTTCTGCAATTCAGAAAAAGTGCAATAGTACCTTTTTAATATAATAAATGCCACAATTAAAAAAAAATAGCATGCACACTGCTGCCATGACCATTGGAGGGAGTAGCAAGCACTCAGTAAATGAACAACAGACTTCAAAACATACACTGGGAAACTCATACTCACCTGGGTGACTGTACATTGCAGTGATAGATATATTCAGCCACAGTGTTATCATCAAACATTGATGAATATTTTCGCTTGAAGTCTGGTCTTAAACGCTGAACAAGGCTTAATCCTGTTAAAAACAGAATACACTATTAGAGGGGGAATGAGTATAAATTAGTTTATCAGATTGCCTAATGCCTTTCATTACAGCCCTCAAAACACATCCTCTTGAAACTTGTGGCTCCTAAGCCTGTATTTCATTTTACCACTTGCATGTCTTAGGGAAAGGCAATGGAATTACACTTAACAGGAATTAAATATAAATACTCCAAAGAATTTCATGCTACTCCCCCTGCTGAATACATATGGGGAATGTTTGAGTAGGGTCACTACAGGAAAAGAAACCTACAATGGGGACCAGCAAAAGGGCTAAGGAGAGTGTCTTCCTGTCACCAGTTTAGTTTCACATGATACCAACACTTTCTCCTTGCTTTGGAAGCACTGGGTAGGCTAAAGGCACCACACCTTTCAGGACCAGAAGGCACTATTAAAAAAGCTGGGAAGCTTTTCTTGCTTAAGTCTGTCTCCTCCTCTTACAGAACAGTCTGCTTCTGAAGCTAGTTCATATAACTAGTGTGTGGTTGAAAGAAGTTTACGATGAAAAACAGGCATAGAAATCTTGACATAAGGCACAAATACTGGTATAAATGAAGAGATTTAATGTTGAAAACTATTGTCCTCATGCTCTCTCCTAAGAGCCAGTAGAGAAATGTGACTAGGGGCTAGCTCAGGTCTTCTAAACTTAAGCTTCTTTTCTGAAGAATTTCTCTAAGGAAGAAGCCTCTTTTATGTTGACCAGATGGATCTCTGAGACAAGAGCCTCACCACAATGCTAATCGTAGTCTAAGCATATTAGTCATCCCTAGTATCTGATCTAAATCTACCCTCTATGAGTTTGAAGGCATTAGCCCCTGTCCTATCACTACACACCCTTGTAAAAAGTTGCTCTCCAGCTCTCTTGCAGGCCCCCTTTAGGTACTGGCAGGCTCCTACAAGGCGTCCCCAAAGCCGCCTCTTCTGAATTCCAACTCTTTCAGCCTGTCTTCATAGGAAAGGTGCTCCAGCCCTCTGATAATCTTCATGTCCCTCCTCACTACTATCTCCAACAGGAATATCTCCAACATTGTTATACTGGGGCCCCAGAGCCGGATGCAGAATTTCAGGTGGGGTCTCATGAGAGCAGAGAGGGAGAATCACCTTCCTCAAGCTGCTGGCCACGCTGCTTTTGATGCAAGCCAGGATGTGGTTGGCTTTCTGGGCTGCCAGCACACATTGCTGGGTCATTTTGGGCTTCACATCAACCAACACCCCCAGGTCTTTCTCCTCTCCATCTATTCTCTGTCCAGAGGTGGCTGGGACTGCCCCGACCCAGGTGCAGGACCTTGCACATGGCCTTGTTGAACTTCATGAGATTGGCATGGGCCCACCTCTCAAGTCTGTCCATATCCCTCTGGATGGCATCCCTTCCCTACAGCTTTTTGACCACAGAGCTTGGTGCCACCA
The DNA here is from genome assembly GCA_013400915.1 of Pardalotus punctatus. NCBI lineage: Eukaryota > Metazoa > Chordata > Aves > Passeriformes > Pardalotidae > Pardalotus > Pardalotus punctatus. The sequence continues at coordinate 209,230 of VZTX01030034.1, read as the reverse complement.
GCACACTTGATCCCACTGTCTGTGTTGCTGATGAAGATGTGAAACAACGCTGACCCCAACACTGATCTGTGAGGAACAACACTCATCACTGGTCTCTACCTGGACATTGAGCTGACTCTGAGTGTGACCATTCCTGGTTCTTTCTCCTATTCCAGACAGTAGGAACTTCATGCTGCTGTTAATCTGTGCAATTATGATGATGTCACTTCTTCTCACCCAATCCTGGGCAAAGGCCTGGTATTATTTATGTAGACCTTGTCACAGTGATCTATGCTTTTGTAACCTTGAGATTATTGCAACACGCCCTTATGCATACTTTAAACAGATTTAGAAAACTAATACAGTGCAAAAGAAAATAATTCCCTTATAAAACAGTGATTTAACTCCCAAAGCAATGAAGATTTTGTAAAAGTCTGGCAGGTGGCTCTGCTCTATCTTCCCTACAGAGAGTACAGTTGCTGGACTTCTGTCTTTTTCTGTGTTTTGGTTTTTTGAACACAAGTGAACACAGCTGGCTTGGAATAAGAGACTAATTCTGGAAGATTTCTGCAGACTAACTTCTGGAAAAAAAAGACTAATTCTGTGTCTTCCCCTGCTATCAGCATAGAGGCCATGGCATGAAGTGTTACCAAATTCTAGAATTCATTTTCCATTTGATAAGAAGTGCTTTGTCTGTGGGTCCAATTCCAAAACAGCTTTTCCCTGGGAATTTAGAGGGGAGAATGAAACAAAGATTCAAGACATCTTGGAACAAATTTTGGAATGAAAACACATTGTAAATCATTGTTGTACTGTTCATTGAAGAAATTCTGAATTGTCTGGCTGATGTTTTCCACAGTGTCTATGAAAATGCTGCAAGAAATTCTAACATTGAAGACACCAAGTTTCACAAAAAGACTGGTCACAGTGACACTTCTGTTGCCTGGAGGAATTTTCAGGCACCCAGCTCTAGGAATGGAATTCAGAAATCCAACCTAAGCACCAAAGCCCTGTACTGTGAGACTCCTGGGTGACTGTTCCAGTTAAGTGAAGGAAAACATGCAAATCAACTACCTGGAATCCACTCAAAGAAAAAAATATCTCTGGATTCTGTCTCTCTCCCAGGTTTAAGTATTTGCCTGCGGGTCTAATTAAATATCCATGTGATACTATTGTGATATCCCAATGAACTTGGCTCACATTTAAGTGCCTAACTCATACTTTTGAACAAGAGCAACTGGCTTCAAACTGAGGTTCAAACAACTATGTCTGCCCATCAGCTTAAGCACATTTGCATGCGGGATGAAACCTGGGTTCAGTTCAGTGCCTTCTTTCATCAGGTTACGTCTGACATCTACTCACAGCACAGTGTTTAAACTTACCCTTCTCCAAGAACTATGCTCCACCTGTCAAGAACTTAAGCTGGTGATGGAAAACTTTTTTACCAGCACAGTGAGAAACAGATGAAAAAATGTTTAAAAGCACTGCCCTCCAAAGCAACCTGTAAGTGAGGCTAGGTTTGGGGACACCTTGCCAAGACAGTCTGCTTCTGCAGCATGGTTTTCACTGCACTTATTGCTAAGGAAGACAATTTCAGCTTTAAATTCTTCCACATGGATTGATTTATGCATGTACTTGTTACTGGATAGAACAAATTAAATCAGGGCATATCACTCAACATGCTTCATGTTATTTTGTTAACCAAATTAGCAGTTTACTTTAAAAAAAGAATCTGTTTGTACAAAACATGTTGCTTGTCTGAAAAAGTAATTTTGTCACACTACTGAAAAGAAACAAACAAATCAGCATATTAAAATATATATTCTATAGAAATAGATTTAGGAAACAGATGAGGTTTAAGTGTAAACAAAGTCTAGAAATCTCATGAGTTTATCTTCAGACTGAATACCAAAAATTATGAAGAGGTGAATTAATTATAACTTGTGAGGGGCCTGAAGGATATATTTTTCCAAGCCTCTCCAGAAGATATTTCTCTAGTACAGAGAGTAACAGACAGATAACCTCTTTCTCCTCTAGAAGGAATACATATAATGACTTTAAGATTTTATTACACTCTTCTCCCCACTCCCCAGATGAACTAAACCCACAGTACTTTCGGTCAGCCCTACCTAGTCTTAGTATTAGGGTATAGAGAGTTTATCTACCATCTCATCAGTGATATTAAGGAAACAGATATATGAACTGCCACCATAATGCAGGACACCAAGGCCCACAAGATTTGCTAGAAAATGGCTAATGGAAAGAACTCAGTTCCAACTTAACTTTTCTAATCTCAGGCCAAAGACAAATGCATGAGAGACTGCAATGACAAATTTATGAGAGTCTGCTTTCTAATGTTAAAGGAATTTGGAAATCCTGTCTGCTCATCAAACTGGAGTTAGAAGGGAAGCTAAATGGACTGTCACCAGAGGCAACCAGAAAAAAATCTTTTCACTTTCATGCCTCTTTGTCAGGGTACCCCAACAGACATCTGCATAATCCAAGTCACCATAACTGTAGCTGTAACTGTAGATATGTACAGATCATATACTGTAGCTTGCTGTAAACTATTGTACTAGTATTTCTAATAGCAAGAGTTTGCCCTCTTTCCTAAAGAGTTCCTAAGACTTTTCTCAACCACTCCCACTTTCTCCTCCAACTCTTTCCTCTGTGGGTGATACAGACTTGCAAAAAAGCTTATCATAATGTGCTATCTGTTCCATGTTTATGTTTAACCAAAATAGAAATGGTATTTAAGAGTAGCTAGAACTCACCAAAGGGTCCTGCTATTCTTAGCCCAGCTAATGGATTAAATGGACTCAATATAGCTCCTAGTGCTTTGATCCAGATTGGAATTGGTCTTTCGTGTTCAGCATTGTCAGGCCTCTCTGGAAAACCCCATGGCTCCACTAAGATAAGATGCTTGACCCTGTTGGCAAAAAAGTTCAGTGGTTTAAAGTACAATAGCTTTTCTTCAACTGAGCATAATGAAAATGTGCTGTTTTACAGATACATACACACAGTCTGCTTTAGTCACTTCTGTCACAGAGGCTTATTACCTAGTTTCTGATTAATCAATGGTTTTGATTTCAATTACTAATTAGAGAGTGAATTACACCTAATCATACGTACGAACACCAGAAACATGGAAGCACGTGTCACAAAGAGAAACCCTGTATTCTATAGATACTCACCATCACACGCATTAGAGAGAAAGGATAGTTCTGTTTCTGTTTTTAAAAATAGCCTAATCTAAATGCTCAGTCAATATTATTTGCAGGAGCAGTTTAATTTGACAGAAAACATGATAATTGCATCTGTTTCATTTAACTGAAGTTGCTAGAACTCTATGATCTCTGTTCAAAGAAGAGACAATTTAACTGAAAAATCATCTCATCAAAGTAAAATTTGAACAGAGAAAGGCAGAGCAAAACTAGCAGTTGCCTTCTAAATTTATTGATTTTAAGTCATGAAAGAAAACATTGGAGAGGCAATTTGTAAATTATTAGTCAAAGGAATATCACTTCACAGAGCATAGTAGGAATCTCCAGCACACTCATCTATTGATCACTTCATGCTGCAGGTCCTCAAGAAAAAATTCTAACTCTTCCTGGTAGATTAGAATCGCCCATTTCTGTTTAATCCCACAACAACACCTGCTCTAACTTGGCTAGATACTGATTATTTCTGGAAAAAAAGGACTCCTAACTATAGCTTCACATATTTAAGATGATTTTCCATGGCAGCTTCCTCATTGTTGCTCTCTACCTGTCAGGAGGTTGTAGCAAGGTAGAGGTTGGTCTCTCGTCCCAAGTAGCAAGAAATAGGACATGAGGAAACAGACTCAGGTTGTGTCAGGGGAGGTTCAGATTGGATATTAGGAAACATTTCTCCACTGAAGGGCTGCCAAGCATTGAAACAGGCTGTCTTGTTCAATCTGGTCTAGTGGTAGGTGTCCCTGCCCACGGCAGGGGGGCTGAAACCAGATGATCCTTTAGATCCCTTCCAACCTATACCATTCTATGATACTATGCCCAAGGGAAGTGGTTGAGCCCCCTTGGAGGTATTTAGAAGATGTGTGAATGTGGTGCTGAAGGACACAGGTTAGTGGTGGACTTGGCAGGGCTGGGTTAATGGTTGGAGTAGATCCTAAAAGTCTTTCCTAACATAAATCAGCCTGTGGTTTTTATTTTTTTATCTTCAACTTTTTGCCATTTTATCTCTACTTTTTCCTTCATTACTTCCTTCCCTGTTAAAACCATGAGATTAGATATTAACACAGAAGAGTTCACAGTGCCTTAAACGATGCCAGAAGTGATCCCAAAAGCTATTTCTGGATTATAATCAGTTGGGAAACCAAAATCCTGTGCTTGGAATGAAGGGTTGGAAAGGATCAACCTCACAAAGATGTTTCTTGGTTTTTGGCTCAGCTATGAGCATACTTGCACCCTGCAGCAAACAACAGAAGTAAGAGAGGACAGGGTAGAATCTAACTACAAACCAAGCAGGAGAGATCAAAGGCAAAGCAGTGCAAGCAATGAGGAGCCATTCAGGACAGTTACAAACACTCTGTGCACAAACTATGGCACCAAGTATAACACAACAAACAAATTAAAATAGAGTAAGCTTTGTTTCATAATTCCTTTCTTAATACTTTCCTTCCTCTCTGGCATTTCTCCCTTTGGTAATCAAGCCTAAAACATAACCCAGGATAATTGGAAGTTGACCATGAGAATCATTCCAGAAGTAAATGTCCAGAAATTGCAGTATTTGAAAATCATGGCCCACTTCAACTTGGCAATATGCTAAATGGGAATCTTGTTGGATTAGTAATCTCGGATTTTCCATTAACTGGTCTGGTACAGTGTAGCAAATTAACGGATCATCTATGCTTGGAGAAACAGATCTACTTTCCTAACAATATGTATCCAGAATCCCTTAAGCCTCTAATTCATTGTTAGATAACCTGGCTGAAAGCTGTGCTATATTTGTCACTTGATTCAGTGCTCTTTTAAGATCCTACTAGTCAATTTGTTATTTTGGTGGCCTTAGTTTAATTTCACAGAAACATTAGTTATGTGAGAGCACAAATTGAAACATCCCCAGATTAATTAGCCCCAAGTGAAGCACAGTGAGGCATGAAAACAAAGAATCCCTTTTGATGTAAGTCAGCAGTGGGCAAACCAATATCCCATCCCACAGGGATAGGACAGTGCCATTTATAGGTACTTTGGAAAAAGAGGTAAGGAACTTATAAGTGATCCCTACAAAAAGCTAACTATAGTTAGCTAAAAGTTGGTTTATACTTAAAGGATAATAGGTTTATATCCTGAAAGCAGAGGACTGCATTTCTTCATTGCAATTCTGGATTTAGAAACACCCCTACTTTCACACATAATTTCCAGACACTTGTGCTAACTGTTGTCCACTTAGAAATAAAAAGGCGAAGTCTTTTAGGGAAAAATGATGCATGAAATTACTTCAAATATATCCAAGTGAGAAACAAAGAAATGGTAAAACTTGAATATAAAAGAATAAGATATGTTTAGTATAATATAGAATCTGCTACATGTTGCAGAAAGTTAAGCTTATATTTATAGTTTTTCATAGGAGACCACTATGTGTATTCCAACAAAAGCATTGTCCTTTTTTGATACTGAATTACCTCAGCTGGTGGGATCCTAGCTCAGTAGGGGATATATAACCAGATATATAAAAAAACCCAAATTACTGCTTTGGGGGAACAAAATGTTTTAACTGCTAGACACAACATGGTGCAGAAAATGCTGATGAAATACAACTAGAGAACTGCAGTAGCTGGGTTGTCTTGCAAAGAAACAATATGAAGTGGCATTCAGACAATTTAAATCAAAGAGTCACTAAAATGATTTTTATATCATCATGCTGGCATCAGGCTGACTGCTAGCATATAGGCATAAATTACCTAGGGGAATTATATTCAGAAGTTCCAATGTTATCCATAACAGTGAGAAGTTTGGCAGAAACAGGCCTATTTTCCTTTCACAAAAACAATGTATAAGACAAAACATTTACTCATAAATATATTCATTGCTATTTCACCTTCTAACATGGCAAGGGGGTACTGAACTGAAGAGGTATGGAAAAGTATACAGAAAATCATGTTTACCATATCTACTTATTTCTATTCACCTGGAAACAAACCCTATAATGAATACTTTGATATTAGAATTCAGTATAATTTCTTTAAATCATCGCAGTAATTTATGTAAAGATTATCTATAAAAAGCCTGAAGAAATAAAATCTACATAAAAATCACTAGTCAAATACAGAAAAGGAATCCCCTCATTCCTTTATTTTCACATACCTTGATGGATATTTTAAGGAGTAAGCAGCAGCCAGGAATCCACCTAGGTTGTGTCCAAGCAAAATCATTTTTTCTAGCCCCACCTCCTTTCTCCATTCTTCTATGGATTCCACAAACTGATTTTCCGCTTCCCGAGCATCAGTGTCAAAGTGTGGTCTACTGCTACGTCCAAATCCCAAAAGGTCGAAAGCATGAACGGTCCTGTTCCCACAGAGATCTTCCAAGTTGAGAGCCCACAGTCCGACACCTCCTCCAAACCCATGCAGGAGAACAAGTGGAGTTTTATTTGAAAGGTCTGGAGAGAAGGTCAGTGTCCATATTTTATTTCCATTAGATATATACACATATCGCTTATTGTATATGCTTGAAATACCTGCAGAAGAAAGAGGAAAAAATTATGTTGCTAGACATGCCTGACAAAATATAAAGCACACTACAGTAACCATTGTTTTAAATAGGAGCTCCCTTTCAAATGAGAGAGCCTCTAATCAAATATCTACATAAGGAAACAATGAAAATGTAATTTTAAATCTGCTTATTTCATCCCAGTGTAAAAACCGTACTGAAAAACTTCTTTTATTCAATGTAAATTTATAGAAAATCTAGTTATATCTAAGAAACTTACTAAAAACCAAAGACTTACATTTTAGCATTTTGTCCTCAGCCTCTTTAAGGTGTAGCAGTGATGTGGGACACCAGGCAGGAAGCCAGCTGAATAACCATCCGAACCTACAACAGCAATACAGGATAAAAATGTCTTGAGCAACATGGTAATTTTTGGCACTGATGATTTGAAGACTTTTTTTTTGCTGCTCTTCACAAGAGAGCCCACATAAAGTACATGGTGTGAAGAACAGGAATGTGCAGTGGGAGCGAATTCACTTTCTCCTGACTTTTATAAAGTGGTATCACAGTTGGGTGCATTCTACAATGGGTGAGCAGTTTTTCCACAGTGCTCTCCTATCACAGTATTCTGATCTGGAGACATGAGCCCTCACGTGGACCCAACAAGTTTGGCAGGATACATAACATAATTGCTGGAGTTTCCAGCCTCCTCTCAAGTTCCTTTGGAAGTCTTCCTGCACACACTTTACCTTGCATGAACCTATTATTTCCAAAAAAGCAATAAACTGTGTGTTCACCAGCCTAACCTGAACTGACTGTTAATCTAAATTAAAAAAATTAGCAGGTTTATCCTAGTAAAGCAAAAACCTAGGACCTTAATTATGAACTCAGAAACAAAGTCCTAGAGGAAAACAAACCAGCAATTCCCCCAACTGAAGCTGCTTTTCCAGCTGTCAGTTATTATCTTGGTAGTGCCAGTTTGACCATGAGAGCAGGGGGAATGACTCAGGGGGCAACACTGTCTCACCCAGTGCTGCAAAGGATACTGCAATTTGGTACAGCTTTTCCTGGGTGCTAATTTCACCCTTGTTTTTAAGATGGAATCTTACTTTTCTGCCTCTCACCTGGTTTTGAAGTGGCTTAGACTACCAGTGCAAAGGCTGCTACTGCAGGCCCCCAGACCATTCCTCACATGGAAGAGGATGTATGTCACCAAATCAAGTTTCTCTAGCACTCTTTTCCTACACTAAACTGCTTTCCAGACAGATATAGAATTTTCAGGACTGAACACTGAGAGTATTAGTTATACAACAACTAACACTAAAAGACTATTAGGTTACTAATGTCCAGTTTTTCAGTGCGCACAACACATCAGTAATAAATTCATGATCTGGCCCCACAAGTTCTTTATCCAAGTGATCTTCTCCACACATTGTAAGGAGCTGACCTACTCCACCTGCATAGCTACTTAAGTTTATGATACAACATGGAAGGCTTTCTGGGGACGCACAATGCAATGGCAAGCAGCATGGTTCAGATTCATAGAAATATATTATGGAACATCAAGAAAAAAAGCCCCAGACCATATCTGACCAGAAAGGATTAATCATCCAAACACCAAGGCCCAGTATTATTTACTCCTCTACTCTGATATCTGTAGAGGATCTGTAAATAACCTTCCTGACCCACCAGACCACTGGAATTGTTATGAGGGACCATGGGAATTGCTATCATCATTATAACTGAGGGACTGGGCATGGATGGGTGTATGTCCTTCCACAACACGTGCTCATGCAATCTAAGAAATGAAGGAATTTAGCATCTTACAGGTAAATGGGCATCCAAGTATTCTGCTTCCACATTAAACTATGTGTTTATTTAGAAGTAAGATTTTAAAGAAGTTAAAACTGGGACAAGCCAAAAGTAATTTCACCTGCAAGTAACTGCGAAATCCGAGTTTAACGATAACACTACTTGTGTCCAGTGCTATGAATTACTCTGGTAAATTATTAAACAACAGCTAGGTCACCGCTCTTCTGAGTCATGCTTTCTGTTAGTTATATGCTCAACTAGGCATTTTCATTCTTAACTCTTAGGTCAGAACCAAAACCAGTCACTATCTCCTCTGAGATGAAACTATATGTACTGTTACTTCTCAGAAAAAACACTGATTCTGTGAAGAAAATATTTTATAGATTGATTTATTTATTTGTAGAAATGTAAAGCTTCAACATGTCAAAAAAAACAGTGCAGAGATAAGGCCACAACAAAATAGAAGTGATATCTACAGATCACACTCACAGAATTATATTTCCTAGTCCTAGGGAGGCACCTGGATACTTAGAAAAATTATTTAGGAAAATGTATCAGAATTGTAAAGTTGCCCACTCTTTCTTTTGTTAGTTACAAGAATTGTTTACAAATACTGAGATTTTAACTCAGAAGAGACATTGCATACATGCATACTTTGACAAATACAGTCAGCAAGCTGAAGCTTTTAAAATTAGAACTGTGTTTGCAATTCTGTCCTTCTGTACTTGCTGAACTAAAAGAGTAAGCAGTGAAGGCTTTCAGTTGAAAAAGAAAAGGGCACTTTCTAGAAGCATTTTAGAAAGAAAATATTTAGTTACCTATATTCAAGACTTAATCCTTTGTTTCCCTCCTTCCAAAAATTATTTACCACTTCGTTAGATGCTTTCCACACATGGAGAATCAACAACTATTTAATCTATTTGAATAATTTTTCTGATAGCTTTGGAAGACTATAGTTATATCATTTCTTTTTTACATCTGTGCTAAATGTATCTTCTAATGCATACAGGAACATCAATTGCTTACATGGTCTATAATTTTTATTTGTGATATAAAGCTGTAAGTGTTATCTAATGTCAAAAATGAAGCAATGGACCTTTCAAAATAGTGTGCACACCAGCGATGGAGATGAGTTATGAAAAAAAACTAAACATTCCAGCTGTAGTTTCCACATTGCAAGTGAGCTACCTGCTCCCAGAAGAGGCAAATCCCACACTACTCTCATTGCCCACACTTTCCTGACACTGCTCCCACCTGTCTTTTTACAAAGTCAAGAGCAGAATCTTGTGTTTTGAGGCGTTAAGAGATCCACTGGGCTTAGCTGCTTGCTATATCAAAAAGTGTGAAATAAATCTAGCAACTGACAGCCTAAATTTTTATCATTCTTTTACCAACTGTACCTATGGGTGTTACACATCAAATTACCAAGGCACATAATCAGTGGAATTTAACCTGTGTATTTTTTGTGGCCATGTAGTAACATAAACCAGCATGCACATCCATGCTAAAATAACCAATAAGCAACAGTAGGGCAAAGCATTTCACAGGATGCTTCCTTGCATCTTCAGTTTGGGGTCAGTTACATTTTTCACATCTGTCTGAAAAAGTCTGGAGTAACAAAGGCTGGAATAATCAGAAGCTACCAGGTAGGGGGCTGCTGACCTGCCAGGCATTCAAAAAAATCACCCTTTTAGCCAACAGGCCTTCCCACAGACTTCTACCCTTCTTAGAACACATCTGGGGAAGGAGACCAGAAGGTAAGGGAAAGGAGACATCCACTGAATGACCTTAGATACAGAGAAAGTCAAGGTGATTAGTGTGAGACTAGAAGATTAGTGGAGACCATCAGTAGCCTGTGCTGATGATCAAAGACAGTAATAAATAATGCAAACAAAAGGGACACAGGCACAAACATCTGACAGGGTGGATCTGCAAAAACCATGTGGCTTGCAGGGGCCAAGCCACCAGGCATTGGCTGAGTGGAGCAAGTGCTTTGGCCCCCTGGTTGCAAACATAAGAAAGGATAAAAATAATTAATTATTACTATATTTTTACACTTAATGAGTGAACGAACATTGTGCCAAGTGTAGCTGAGGATAATACTGCTTTTCCTTAGCTGCTTGAATGTTAATTTTAATCAAGAACTTGCTGTCACAGCACCATTTGAATTGCCCCAGGGTAACTTTCAAAAGAACTGAGAATCAAGTAGAGGCAGAGGTACAGTGAACCTGACTCACCCATCCACCTCCACTACTTATATCAAACCCAATGAAGAATGTGGCAAATTGGTCATACCACAGTTACCTTTCTGTCAGTTCCATTAACCCTACTCAGCTTGGTGAGAATTGATCCCATGCAAGCCAACTGATGGATCTGCAGCCAGTTACAAATATGACATACTCACAAAAAGTTTGTGAAAGTTTAGATAATGCTGAAGAATTGCAAACATCTATTTTAACACTGAGGTATGTACTGAAACAGCTGAACAGTCTATCTGATTTCTGGCTTGTATACCCTTAAATCTTATTAGAATGAAGCTGATCTCTCAAAAACCCTAACCCTCTTCTCTCCTAACTCTGAGAATTAATTTCAGCTGTTTAGATGTAAGTAAGGAAAGCAAAACAAATTAATGCAGAGAATTTGGTACTGTTTCTGCCCAGCACCAGGAGGAACGGCATTGGGATTTTCAGGGTTGTTCAGCCGACAATGCAGTCATAAGCACCCAACAACTGGAGCTAGCTCCAAATTAAGAGAATCTTACACTGTAACGGAAAAAAAGAAGGGTAAGCTATGGAAAGACAGCTCAGATTCTACCCTCTTGTTTCTGTATAAAGTATTTTTGAAATACTGTGCTAGCAAAGGAATTCAAAACTGCCAATATGTTGAAATCTAAACATAAGCAACATAAGGCTCACTCTTCTATGGTCTCACATAAACCTCATCCCATAAAAACACCATGTTACTTTGCAACTCATTCAGCCATTTCAGTTGTTATAGAAATACTAAAATGGGCAAAAAAGGAGTAGTGAAAAGAAGCATCAGGTAGTCATAACTGGGATAGAGGTCAGCATATCAAATTTATGGCAGTGTCAATTTTAAAAACAAAACTGTTTTACTATAAAGCTCTATGAACACTTTACAGTTAACATAGGATGGATACTTAAGTGAAATAACTACAGATACACTTTTAGCATTTTCATTATCTCCTTTTTACTGAATGCTTTCTGCATTTTCCCCAGCACCACCAGTAGTCTACACAAAGCTTAAGAGGTACATAGGATGGTTTCTTCCACCATCAATGCCACCAAGTCTTCAGAGCAAATTCTATATTTGGTTACTAAATTTCAAGTTTATGGGTAGTAACCTGAAACAATAACAAGCAAAAGAAACAGTCAAGGATGACACAACCAAATAGAACTTTCTGTGTCAAAATGTCAGAGAAAAGTAGCAGGTTTACATCTGGCTCATTTCTATCCAAGATTGAGTTAAGTTATAATAAATTTTTCCTTTCCCATCTCCTGAATTTAAAAGCCTGCAATACAAGAATCCTGAGTGCTGTTTACATGACTGATTATGGCAAGTATCCATGCTTCTTTGTTAACAGTTACCAGCAACACCACCAGGGCAAAAAACCCTAGTATATAACTAAAAATATTTTAGTAATCACTATATCCAAGGATCATCATGGTGCCTGCTCTCTGTGCCAGATTTGTGAAATTCAGGTTTAAAAAACACTATATTTTAAACCAGATAATTATGGAGACCCAGCTACAGAAAACCCAGAAAGGTAACCAGCAGACCTAGGAACTAACAAGGTGGAAAAAAAGACTGTGAATCAAGGTGGAGGACACCAAGCTTTTAAGTCAGATCTGCCACTGACAGACAGTAACATATAATCATGACATCAAGTCTGTATTTAACTAGGCAGGGATGCTTCTGGAACACGACTCAGGATACAGTTTCATGAGAACCTTAAGAGCATAACCAATTTTAGGAGTCCTTCTAATCCCTCATTCCTGTCCCTAAAGTGCAGCATGTTCTGTAATGTTTCTCTCTTCTGAGAACAGTGAATATAGTGAGAACCATTCAAGCATACACAGTAACAGTTGTTGTGAAGGCTGTATATCCAGGGACAAAGCTTCCGCACGAACAATAGAAGTCAAATGTAGCAACCACAACAATTTGAATGAGATGTTCCTAGGACAAAACACTCTGGCAGTTGCAGACAAACATAAGGAGAAGAAAAACATTCCATGTTTCACTTTCATTGCATGAACAGACTAAAAATGTTGCAATTCTCAGGGAAAGACCTTGAAGTGCATACTAAAGAGGCAAGACCCAGAAGCAAGTATAAGAATATGGTATGGGAACAAAAAACCTCAATGCATTAAGAAATGTTTGTTTACCATTTTCAAGAGGAGACAGAAAAAGGATGAAATCATTGTCAACAGATTAAAAAAGGATACCATTTTTTCCCAGATGACATTACAACCCTGCCCATAAAGTTCTGTTTAGATGAGTTTTGAGCCAAGATGTTCCATGCAATTAAATGTTGTGAAACTCTTGGATACTTCAGTAACGTTAAAACAGAATGTTTTGAAAACCTCTGCATAATATTTCTAGGAAGTGTAACATGCATCAGCCCCATTCCAACACAAAGCCATGATAGGTTATTGCAGAATATTGCTCTATATTAGGGCAGAGGTGAAAACAATGCATTCCTTATGTACTTACTGCATCTTGAACTCTGTGTTCCAAACATTCAACATCAGAATATAAAAATTTAGAAGCAGATTTCATTACTGTTTTTAATCAAAATTAACTATCACTTATCAAAATTGACCTGAAAACGTACCTCATGAATATAAATCCATAATCAATGAGCATTTTCTGGCTATTTTAGAGATATTGACGTTTACTCTGCTTATTTAAATTCATTTGAGCAACCTGAACATTCAGGAAGTAGAGAGGACCTACAGTTTTACTCCCTAACAATACTGCACCTCAGACATAAGTACACTTTGCATCATTGCAGCTCCGTCCCTATTTTCTTCTGTGTTTCCCAGCACTGCCTGGGGCTTTTTTAGTTTTGTTCTGGTTTGGGGATTTTTTGTTTGTTTTTAACCATAGGTATCATTCTTCTATGCTTTTACAATGTCCTCTACCCTCTTTCCAGCTATACCCAAAGGTGCCCATTTCAGGGCAAGTGCTTTTTCAGTATGTACCACAAGAATGAAGTTTATCCATGGACTGTCACCCAAGCCTGCAACCTGCAATGCTCATACTGCTTACAAAAGTAGCTATGGTAGCACCCAACTCATTGTTTCACATTCTTATTTAAAAGTTTCACATTCACAAAGTTTCATAAAGAATGTTTCACATTCCTATTTAAAAGCTAAAAAAAAACTAAAAAAAAAAATCCAGAAACAAAACATTACTAGCAACTACATACCAAGTATGGAATAATACAGAATACAGAGATAAAGATGCAGAGGAGAAGAAAGGGGGAAACTGCACAGCCCTGCTAAAACTACTCAACCTTGTGACAGAGACCACATGTGTAACACAGGGGTTAGGTACCACAGAGGTCCTACCTCTGCCTCCTCCACAGTAAACTCATGTCTCATAGAATTTGGCAATGCCACACCTTTCATGTGTTTTTACAAACAATGCACAGCACACTACAGTAAGAATTTGTGAAGAAAAGCATAATTAAAATAAAGGAAATGAAAATTTCCTCTTGGTGCCCCTCAGATGTTACTTAACTTCCTACTGCTTTTATTTTATTCATACATCAAATGATGTATTCCTGCTGCCCTTCAGATATTGCATGACTTCAACCTTGCTTAATCCTTGTCAACCTTGTCATACCTACCGCGCCAGCAGCCCACATTTCAGCCTGTCCCCAAGTTCCATCAAACTGGACAAGAGCAAAGCACACATGCAACAGGCACTTCTCACTAACCCACACCAACGCCCACCCACACTTTACTCTGCTTATCTTTTGGTTAAATTACATTGTATACCATGCACAATTTAGATCATAACTTAATTAGGAGGTTAATGTTTTCATTTTTCCATAAGGACCCGTATAAGAACACAGATATGAGACTTTTTAAAGCACATGATAATTTCCCTCAGCTCCAAACATGCTATACACAAACCGCACTTGTACAAAAGTATGAATACACACTGAAGGTTGTTTCACTGCAAATCATTAGAGCAGCTTCTATGATGTGCTCCTTTATCACAGTCAACTAAGGTGACAAAGAGCTTCCTGTGTCAAAATGCAAGAACTGGAATTCAACAGTTTGGGCTACCTACTCTCATATACTTTTTTTGGAAAACCTAAGAGATGCACAACCCTTTTGATAACAGACTATTTTCTACACGTGCTTATACCACAAATGCTTTAGGTGTCAAGGAAGTGCAAGTAGTCTTAAAATTAGTTAGGAAGTTAAATGGGTCTAAAAAGCCATCACATTAAAAGAGCCCTTATGGAAAGGTAAAGGTATAATTAATAAGCTTTTGGTGTCAGTATGACACTAAATGCAATCAAGAAAAAAAAATATACAATAGTCTTCTAGAGCACTAACCCACCCCATTTCTGTATTTTCCCCATTGCCACACAGCTGTCTTCCTCATTTCAATATGAGCTTTTTTGATGGCAACAGGCACTCTCTAAAAAAAGATGCAAGAGCGCATTTCTATGCTTGTATCTTCCCTGCTCCTGTCTGTAGTCTCCTATTACCCTGAGTTTTCTATTACAACACACTCAGAGCACCTTCCTCCTCCATCAATCCTCACCATGTTTTCTAGCTGCCACTTAAAATCCTCCTTTTACCCTCTTAACCTTATTCCAGACCGACCTCATTCCCTTACACAGCTTTACTGACTCACAAATCTCTCTTCTCCACTGACCTCTCTCCTGCTGCTCAGCTTCTCATCTGGATTTTTCAGAGCCAATGTAAATGCAGACACTCACCTTTCCTCCCATGCCCTCTTCTCCCTGGCTGTCAATGCAAATCATGTACAAAAAACTACCCCAAAAGAACGTCAGAATTGCAAGTAAACACTCAGAAGTTATGAAACATGAGAATCAAAATTGCCTCATCAAGCAATCTTAATAAACCACTATATAAGAATGGTTTTAATAATTTATCAGTTGCAAGAGTTGTTCAGAGTCTCCCATAAAAGTTCAGAACAGTCAGAGAACCACCAGCACAGACACTATCCCTTTTGAAGAAAGGGATCTCTAACTGGGCCTACAAGCCCCCAGCAGGCTCTAAAACACATTGCAAATACCCAAATACATGCAATACTGGCTAAAATTTGTGTTCTCCAATGACCCATAGTCACCAGCACTATAGCAGCCCCACAGATAGTTGCCCCTCTGGATTTATAGCTCCTCTGTAATTTCCACTGGGGTTAAGGCTCCCCTTACTCACAGGTATCCTAATTCTACTTTGGCAGTTTCTGAAGAAGAGTCTTTGCTTGAGATTTGGAAAGTGGGGTTATGAGCATCTTTCTTCTGCCACTAGAATGAGAAGATAGCTCCTGTTATATAATTTTGCCATCTTTCCCTCTCTCCCTTTAGTGTGCATTAGGGGAGATGAGAGATCTTCCTCATGAACACAGACCTTCCCTTCCCAAATTCATGTACGTACTGGAAACCATTAGAAAGAATCCTGTAAATACCTGAAAACCTGCTCATACAAATACCTTCTGATGAGCACATGCATGAAACACAAAAGGCAGTAAGTACTGAAGCTAAGACTGACACAACCCTGCCAGCCAAAAACACAAAATCAGAAAAGAGGAAGGAAATGTCCGTAAACCCTTCCCCACATGTGCCTTCCACACTGCACGCAGGTCTCACTCAGTTTTTAAAAATACAAGTTGTAGCTACCAAACCTGCATTCAGTCACCTGTGCTATAAGAAAGAAGAAAAGTAAGCGGGGACCCTGCTATCAGCAGCCTGCCCGCTCAGTCTGCTTTAAAACCTAGACGATGTAACCAGCAAAAAAACAAACATGCAAAATTCTGAACTGAGAGTGTCCCTTCATACTCTAACACTGTGAACCCTCACTATCAAGCCTAATAAACTATTCCTCTTTTATTAATCAAACAGCTCACTTCAAAATTGTATAAAAAGTTCTGTAATACAAACAAGCTTGAAGGATAACAGAAAAATAATTGCTAACACTGGTGTTGCAGTGTATGTTTTTACCTTTACACCAAGTCATTATTTTGTGAGACTACAGGCCACTCACAAACAATTTGATGTAGGCTTGTAAGTGGAGATCCCCTAAAGTTTTGTTTTAAAGCAAGCTACACTTATCTCAGAGGGGGAAAAAAAAAGCCCTGGTATTGAGGTTCAGGGATTTTTTTCTGTATCTATACACACATTTAGTAGCTGCTATTCCTAGTTATATTACAAACCATAAGCAGTCCTGCTGCATCCAGAGTGAATAAATGAATTCAGTACTGGCAACAGGCTCATGCTAGACTGTCTGCCTCAAAGGCAAAAGTCTCCATCAAAAACTTACACAGATGAGGTCCAAAGCTGTAAACAGGTTTGGAAATCACTAGCAGGTGACATGTTAACCAAGCAACCACCGTCATTGTGACTACTAAAACATTTGTTTAGTTAATCCTCTAATTCAAAGTTAGGGCCACGAATATTTTTCAACTGAGATCTTCCAGAAAGTAACTGAACCACTGTTACTCTTTTTTCACCATGCTTTACAGAGTTACTAAATTGCAACAAAGTGAGTGTGTTGCATAACAAGTTGAGTCACACTATTGTTTTCAAAGCAGATAAGCTTTGCACTTATTCTTTGTATGCACCTGTCACTAATAACTTAATCTAGGGGTTTTATGGTATATTGTAACTTAGAATGCTGTGTCAGTGATAGGAAATGAAAAAAAATTTTAACTATTTGTCTTGTTTATAAATTTCTCCTGGGTACCAAGCTTTATTCAACTTCAAAAGATGAAAAAAATGCTAATTTTAATTAGTGCTAGAAACTGACCAATAAAAGCACTAACATTTCAACACAAATGCACTTTCTGAATTCATGGAAAAGGATGATGAGATTTTGTTCTTAGAAGTCTTTAGTGAATTGGGAGGCTTACTCTGAAAAATAGCACATCAATGTCTAATCGTTTAGAAGTTCTGAAAATCAACACCCTCTAAAAGCTGTCCAGCTATGTAAACCACATGAGAAACTACCAATAATCCTCTTGAAAATTCAACCTAACCCTATGTCCAGATCAACGAGTGTTACGATCCTGCAATCCTGACAGGCAACTCGAGTTGAGGGTGCTTGGCACCGTCTCAGCAGCACTCAGCACTCTGTGTGATCAAACCAGACAGCTAATGCAGTTCAGGCTAATGCGCTGAATGAACATACAAACAAAACAGGCTGAGGCAGAGCTATTTTAAGACCCTTACTTAGAAAACCTGTAAACCAGCAACAAGAAGCTTTACAAACTACTTGTATTTAAGAGTGTGAATAGGTCAGAAAGAACACAGAACCAAGAAGGGGACTTGTAGTTTCAAGTGGGTAATGTTGCAAAAGGCAGAGGTTGTGTGGGGGCAAGATTTTGAAAAGCTATTTTAAGTTTGAGGAAAGGAGGAGAGTGCAGAGTTACAGAGTAGATGAAACTGCTTAGTGTTTTAAAAGGGAAGCTTTTGGAGTTTGCATCAGAAAAGAGAATGCTGCATATATATGGTGATAAAGGCATAACGGGGAGTTTGGAAAAGATGGATGGTCCAGATCTGGTCAGACTGAGCTGGCAGAGCAGGAGTATATGTAGGATGAAATACCAAAATCCCAAGCTGGAAAAAGGACTAAAAAGAGAACAAGACTAAGGATGAAGGTAGTTTTGAAAGGCAACAAGACAACATGAAAATAGCAACATCCTTAATTAAGAGTCACGAATGCATGGCATGATTTTCATGTGAGCAGCTGAAGAATTTTAAGTCTGATTTCTCAAAATAACACAAGACTTAATTATGCAAGATGGGAGATGCAGAAGAAATGGCAAGAAATGAGTTTTTGAGGGCTGGGCAATCAGCAATGGGATATATCACCTGATATTTAAAGCATAGAGAGAGGGGAAACATTCATGTAAACAATGCATACAAAGCATATTTACATATCTTGAAGAAGGACTAAAGCACATGTACGACTAAAGCACAGTTAGATATATTCTGATAGAGAACTGTTTGGACTAGAACAATAAAATAGGAAGGAACAAACTTTGAGATAAGTGGACAGCAGATATATTAAGTACATTTGGTAAACACACTCAGAGATAGGATGACTGTATTATTCTACAGGGGCAGACAACATATTTCGGGGCAATGGAAGGGTATAAGAATGGGTCTGCAATGGAAGCTGAAGTGTAACAAGAAATAAAGCATACACTGAGAAGGCATACATGAGTAAAGAACATGATAACTGAAGAACAGACCATTGATTAGTAACTTGCATACAACCATTTGAATGTACACGAACAAAAGTTATAATGCATAATTCCAAGCAGAATAATAATTAAGAGCTATAATAAAGTCATATATCACGGGTATAAATGGTTACAAACAAGTATTAGAGATATATATTAAGAACAGGGGCAGGATAACTTCCGCCATAGGCATTATTTCAGTATATGTGAATGCCTTAGGACAGTGAAAGGAAAAAAAAGTTAGCAGGGATAGCATACAGTACTGGAAAAGTTAGAGCAATAGGATATACTTGTAATTTATAGATATGCTTTCATCTCCTACTTGTCTAAAGTACAGAATGATAACCTAGAGACGCTGACAAGTGTACTGTCTGTACTACGTCAAAGTGAACGCATAGAATGGACGGAACAAGAAGACAGGGTATCTGTATGCGCAGACAAAGCTGCAGAAGCACACAGGAGCATGGGCCAGCGGTGTATACAGACGTGTGACCTCTGGGGCACACAGGGAAGGGTGGATGAGAGTCGGAGCGCATACATACGCCAGAGCAAAGCGGCGGAGAAACGCGCCGGGTCACACCCGCAGGCAGGTGTGCAATGACAACAGCTGGCCAGCCCTGGAGCACCAGGGCAGAGGGCGAGGCAGCGGGGGGCACGGCGCTCGCAGGGAGCCCGTGGCAAACCCTGCCGGGAGCCTGCCCGTACCAGGAGGCGGGAAGCCATGGCAGGAAGGCGGGCTGTGCGGCAGCAAAACATGGCAGGCAGTGTGCCCGCAAGCCGGGGAGCGCCCGAGCGGCGATGCCGGAGCGCGGCGGGGCCGGAGCGGAGCACGGAGCCCGGCGGGCGCTCGGGGAGGAGGGAGCCCACCCAGGCCCCGGCACAGGGACCGGCCGCCGCCGCCTCCCCACAGCCCGTAGGCGCCGCGGGCAG
>VZTX01030034.1:168140-189204 GCA_013400915.1 Pardalotus punctatus | reverse complement strand
CGCCGCCGCGCAGGGCCCGGCAGCGCCCGGGGCCCCGCGGGCGATCTCGGGGGCGGTGTGGGCGTCGGGCGGCCGCGGGGCACGGTCCCCCACAGAGGGGAGCGGGTCCCAGGCGCTTCACAGCCGCCCGTCAGCGGCACGGCTGGAGCAAGGCTCCCGTTGGTAGGATCCGTGTCCCGCCTCCTGATCCCGGGATGGCGACACAGATGACGCCCGAACAGCAGGGCCGCGGCTTCGTGGGCGGGCAGCGGGGCCTCTGTGCCCCGTGAGTGTGGGGGGCACTGTGCATGTGTGTGCATCCTCTTCTGTGCACTCTGTGCAGTGTGTGCACGGTGCGGACACACTGTGCACACGCTGTACGCACTGTGTATATAGTGTACGTATCTGCCGAGGGACTGCTCCCCACTGCCTTTCCACCAACGCACAGGGGGGACACAACGCAGGGCAGTGGCATCGGAGAGCTGGCAAAGACCCCGTGCCAGCACACAGCTGACAAGTAAAGCAGGAGAGGTAGCAGAACCCAAACGAAAGCGTCAGCTCCTCCACAGACAGCTCTTCGACCAACTCGCTAAGCAAGGCCTGCAAAAAGGGCAAGCAGGGCTGGTCAGTGCTAGGTGTTCCAGTTTGTAATGTTTGTTTTTACCTATAAGAAGCAAATTACGCATTCTGGATGCGACTTAATATTTAACTGTTCTATGATGATTCCAAGTAGAATACCTATTGCGATTGTCATTTTCAAGTGTTTTGAAAGACTGAGGTGCAGCCACACCTATGGGGACTAGAATGCTGGGACGTGCTTGTTTTAGACAGCATTTGGCCTGACAGTGTTGGTTGTGTTATTGTTCAGCTGTGTAAGAACTGCGTTTGTGCTGGACAATCAACAAACCTTAATTGAAACAAAGCAGCAAAGTGCAGCAAGTGGAAGGAGTGGTGAGAAGATTTTAAGTCTTGCGTTTCTTCTGAATTTAGTCACTTGAGCTCTAAAACTGTTTTTAGAAAAACAGATGGAATGATGATTACTGTTTCTTTTGGTTTCTGAAATCCTTTGATAAAAGGTATAGTGTGAATTTGGTAATAGCTGGAATGATTCTTAGCTAAAACCATTCTGCAATTTAACAACAGCGATTGTTGGGATTACACAATCTCAGCTAAAGTTTGTTTGGCTGTGTCACAATGGTTTGGCAATTGGGTATTTTTCAGGAGAGTGTATTTGTTTTTATTATTGCTCTGAAAGAGTTTATTTATAAGAAAAGTGACTGTCAGTGGATGTTGAAGTATATGATTGTTGGCAAAGGTTTGCAGTAATTGTCTCTGGAATTTGCAAACAGCCTGAAACAATAGCCCTGAATGCTACGATTTAATTTCTCCTTAATTTCAATGGAATATTAAGTTTAAAACCTCATAAATGAAATGAAATCCTACTCATAGGATGTGCAAATGTTCAGACACAATTATCTCTGTGATTTTAATTCAGTGATGCTCACACAAGCACTGATTGGATACACTTCTTTAAGAATATAATTGTACAAGCAGCCCATTCCTACTTAGTAGTCCTTTCTGTTATTGAGGAACAACTCAGTTTCTTTGGAGCTGATTTGATTATGTGGATAAATCACCCATATTTCTGTGCATGAAGAAATGACTGCAATAATGCTGATAGAAGAAAGAGATTGGTGCATCAGTTAGCTAATGTTGCAGTGTCAATGAATGAAGAACAGCTATATTATAATGAGAAGCAAATAGTTATGATGAATTTTTCTATTTTTGTATTTCAGAAAAATTTCTGGACACTGAAAATGTCTCAAAGGGAATGGTCCCTGCCACTGTTTAATCTCTCATTTTTCTGTGTTGATTTTTAGTGGGGTTTATGTCTGGCCCTCATTGTTGAATTAGTTCAGTACCATTCTATTTAACAAGTGGTATGTTACCCCTAAGTAAGCTACTTCTCCAAACTGCATCAGTTGCAGTTTGCAGCTTGCTAAAATCAGTCTGAGCAACAAACTGCAGAGGGAGTTGACCTAGCCAAGTATTACAGACTATGATTGTTTAAACTTGTTTATATGAAAGTAAGGTCACTTATTATGGCTGGTCTTATTTTGACATTTTGTGGGACCTCAGAACAGCAAGGAGAAAGCAGAATAAAACAGATTGGTTTCTGCAAATGAACCTGTTTGTGATGGCAAGAGGACATTGAAGCTGTCGTAGAATGCCCCTGGGATCTCCTGTCCATGCGTTGCTGTCACTGGAGGACTGACTTCCTTTGTTGTGCTTCTTCAGGGGAGAAGTCTGTTTGTCAGATGCCTCAGGGACTGGAGGTGCAAGTGTTGGAGTTAGCTGTGGCTAAGCCTGAGCAGAAGCCCAAATAGGACTGGAAGACTGAAGATGTGAATGGGGAACTCTGCCCAGAGTCCTGTTGTCTGTGTTTCTCTGGGGAGAGCTCTTTGTGTTACTGAGGTGTGGGAGGAATCCTGGTATTAACTTACCCTCTTCTGCCTGGTTCTGGACCTCAGTACTATGGCAGCTGGATGTTTCAGGCTTGGCTATGTCATTGAAGAAACAAAAAGTCATAACTGTGTCAGTTTTTGGTGGAGTCTGGAGATTCATACTGTTGGGCCCTCATAAGACCCCTGTGGTCTACAGGGTCACGGCAGCCCTGGGTGGCTTGTTCAACTTCTAATCTGTCTTACTGCTTTGTGCACTCTTGCCTTAGTGCTCCCCTCCAAACTGGAGTGGCAGTTTGAGGCCAGTGGAAGCCTGCTTGTTGTGTTCCTAGTATGTCTGCTCCATGTTATTCTGTTTCCTAGACACATGGGCATAAGGAAGAGTTTTAAATGAGTATAGGGTGACCAAGAATTGTTCAAACACTTGGAGATCCTCCTTCCCATTCACTTTGCCAACATCTTCCAACCAACATGTCTCTCCCTATGGTGAGCATAAGAAGGTTATTTCTACAGACACCCAAACTCCTGCAAGCTGTGAGGGATGTTGCTGTTACGGGAGACCCTCCTGGAAACAAGACTAGTGTTTCTTGTGCCCAAAGGCTGCCCTGCCTGGGAAAGCAGCCTGGCTCAGCCTCTTCTCCTTTCACATCCTTGCTGTGCAGGAGGGCAAGCTTCCTTGGGCCCCTTCAAGGACTCACGTGTGATCCTGCTCTGGGAGCAGACAGTGTGTGAACTGGGAAATCGATCACACGGTGGCCATGACTGTAAAGGGAGAGTCCTGGAGTGAATGTCTGGGGCAAACGAGGGTCTCTGTAAATTTTGGCACTTGGACAAAAGAGGTGTAGTTGAAGAGAATTGTAAGAAAATGTTTGCTGGTTACTTCACCATGGTCATGTGATGGGAGTAAAGAACAGAGCAGTCCTGACTGAGCTGCTGTTTACACCATCTCAAAATGAGTTTGCATTCAGAGCCCCCATCTGCCCTATAGGCGACATTTTGAAACCATGCCCACGGCAATTGCAGTAGAAAGTTGAGTAACTGTGTGCAAGAGTCAGCTACAAGGAGGCCAGGAGAAGTTTAAGTGTTCCAAGGAAAGAGTAAGCTCCGAAAAGGGGTGCCTAGATACATATTTATGAATGTATCAGTATAATCAACAGCTGAGGCTGTGACAGGCTACGCACATAGGCAGAATTTTCATCTTGTCATGCTTGGCCATTCTAGAGTTCGTGACTCACATGTGACTAACCTAAAATCCCCTCTTAGACACAGGAGTGGCTGGGGAGGGACAAGGTCTCATGTTTTCAAGATGGATGAGAAGATAGTCCTGCCAAGGGTGCTGTGACTGTGTCTGTCTGGGTCATACATGCTTGCTGTGAAGAACCCATGACCATGAGACATCTGCTGCACAGGACAGGGCATGTAATTTAAGCAGTGTCCCTGTGCCACAACCTTGTTTCCTCTCCCTCACCTGTGAATGTGAACACCTATTTGAACACAAGGCTGGAGACAATTGCGCCTTCCAGATTTTCTGGAGAAGTCTGCACAGGGCAATAAGGCTATTCTAGTTTTGATTACAGCCAGTAAGAAGCAAGTAGCTGAAAAGGTCAGGGTAAGCATTAATTCAGACTGTCCATGACATAGCGGAGTGATGAGATTTGTGATCTGCAGGACCAGAACAAGGAGTATGATCAACGTGAACCCCGTGAAAGTCAGGAAGGCAGTCTTAATGAACGTGGAGTTAGGAAACCAGCTTGGCTAAATCACTCAAACTGGAGAAACAAACCTATAGAAAAGGAGAAAGTAAGTTAGTTTTTATGTTGGTTGTTAGGACTGAGAACAAAAGTACAAGAGAAATACATGGCAATAAAATCAGAAGGACAAGCATGAGATGAAGTGCAACTAGCAAGCAAAAGAAACCCCCCACATTACTCCAGAAGCCCATTAATTGTGTGAAGTAGAATGTGTACTCCAACTGTAAAGTAAGAAAACTAAAAGGTGTCAGGAATGCAGTACATTTTATATTTCACTATCAAAGGTGAGTAAAATAAGGAAATTAATGCACTAGTCAGGTGAGTTTTCAGTTAAGAAAAGAGTAGAATGTTTAAGCCACGTATTTTCAAATTGGCCTGAATTCTCTCTTTAACTATGTTCTAGTGTATTTAAAGCTCTTGCTAACAGAATCCCAGTGTCATAATCAATGTATTTGAGGAGTTATGGATGTTAGGTAGGATAAAAGGAGGCTGTAAAGTGACAAGCCTGGTGGAGAGAGGAAGGGAAAAAAAGAGAAAGTATGACATTATTAAGCAAATTAATTTTCTAGAAAAATAGTGAAAAATACATTTGTACTTTCCTGAAAAATAGCATAGGGATGAGTAAGTGGCAACAAGAATTCACATCTCAAAAATCTGATTGCCTTTAAAACAATATGACATTCCTTATGGATAGAGAAGAGCTCTAGATTCAGTATGTCTTGATTTGCAGGGAACTTTTTATGTACTTCCCACACAGAAATTAATAAAGTGTGTTCCATGTTAGTCTGCAGCTAGCTGTGTGCAATGCTTGTTGGAAAACCAGAGTTACAGAGTGGTTTTCTATCAAAATGGAAATGTGTATCTAGTTGGATTGCACAGATTCAGAATCTGGTGACCTGGATGCATGCTTATAAAGGGGAAAATGCTGATTGAATTCACAATTCATATATGTATTGGGCCAGGAGGGAGTAGGTATGCTGGAGGGCAGGGACAAAATAAAAAATTATCTTCAGTTAGAAATATGAAAAAAAAGCGAGGTTATTCAGCCAAAACAGATGCAGCCCTAGGCAGGAATAATCAGCCAGTAAGGGAAACTGATTAGGTAGAAATTCTGTACAATAGGAACTCAGGCTTTGAGTGGTCACAGACTGGGTGTGAGTCAACCATGGCTGCTTGTTGCAAAAGAAGGTAAGTGTTTTGCTAGGTTGTGTTGTGAGGATTAGAGTTTGCAAGACCTGGCAAAGAATTCTGTTTTGTAAAGAGTTATAAAGCTAGTCTTGAATGCTGCACATGAAGAATGATGTGGACCATCTAAAGAGCAACCAGAATGTCAAGGGACCTAGAGGAAATAGTGAACTGTTTCAGATTGGTTAGTTTGGGAAGAATAAGAGTAGGAGAATGACAACAGTCCACAAATATACAAACAGTTACTGATGAGATGGGAATAACTTCTATTCTATGTCCACCAGGAGCAGAAATTGCAACTAGGATATTTTAGATTAAACTTTAGGACAAATGTTTTTCAGGGGTAGAGTACTGGGAAAAGGTTGCCAGTGGTATGATCACAGTCTGTCATTGTCACTTTAAGAACAGGCTGTGTGACTCTCCATAATCAGAAATTTAGTAGGTACAGTGAGGCTTTCAGTATGACTTTCTGAGGACTCTTCAGCCCTCTGTTTTGATGGTTTTTAATGTTATAGAATCATAGAATCACAGAAGGGTTTGGGTTGGAAGGGACCTTTAAAGGCTGTCTAGTTCAATCCCACTGCAGTGAGCAGGGACATCCTTCGGCTAGACCAGGTTGCTCAAAGCCCTGTCAACCTGAACTCGAGCTCTTCTAGAGATGGGGCATCCTCAGATTCTCTGGTCAACCTGTTTCAGTATCTCACTACCCTCATCATAAAGTTCATCCTTATGTCAAATCTAAATCTTCCATTTTAAAGTTTTTAAATATTGCCCCTTTTCCTGTCACTACGGGCTTTGGTAAAAAGTGGATCCTGTCCAGCAGTACACCCATTGTCCTGTCTCGAGTCCTGGAGCCCGTGCCACTCCGTTTGATACTAGTTGAAGGTTTCAAACCAAAAAATCATCCTCATAATCCTGCTCCTAGTTAAATTAATCTACCTATTAAACGCAGCGCAACTTCTCTGGTGTAATCCTGATCTCGCCTTCACCCTGTTGGTTGTAAATAAAAACTTGTGCGATGTTTTGGAGTTTTCTTTGTACATAAAACCACATCTCTCTCTTTTTTTTTTTTTTTAACCCTAAAACATATGTTGTAATACTCAACTGGTCAATCTCCAAGCATCTGCCATGAGTAAATACAGGATGCCTCCTGTGGGTATTGTACTTGGTATCTGGTAAGCTCTGAACCTGGGAATTCCCAGTCGTTTCTTTTGTGGAATAATTTCTCATTGCAGGCTTTTTTAAAAAAATATTATTTTAATACCTCTGTACTTGAAATACAATAAATGTTTTCAACCAGATTCATCAAAATAGCTCATAGTTTTTGGTCCATGTTAGGTCCCAGTTATTTATGTATATAACAGGAGTAAAGAATAATTACCTTTACTAGTAAAATCTTCTGTTTTGTGTGCATGAAGAGAACATTGTGTGTGAAGAGAGCAATATTTAAAGTCAGTCAATATGTTTTGTTATAATTTAATTGTTGTTTCTTTTTTTGAGAGAAACTCCTTTTTTATTGTTCTCTTCAGATAGTAAAGTATTAGGGCTCAACAAGGCAGAAAAAGAAATAGTTGTTATTTGTACTGTTTCTAGCTAGTAGAAAATAGCAATAGTAAGTAGCAGTAGAGTGGAAAATACTTTTCTCCTTGGAGCCTGGCCTTTTCAACATAAAGATCACTTTTGTAAGGCAATGTCAAGATGAAAAACTGCTTAAGCTCAGTTTAAAGTCCTTTTTTCTGCTCTAATTTGTAGCCTCTGTTGCTGATCAGATTCAGTCTTGTAATTTTTTTTCTTTTAAATTGGGCAATGCAGTGACAGAGAACCCAGTTATGTCTATAACTAAACTGGTGCACTGTTTTAATTTACAAGAAATGTTCACAAAGGCCTATTTCCCTGAAAAGAGAAAGAATCAAGCTATACAAAGCATAGTGTCTGCTTACAGCTTGTTCTTCCAGCTTTCCCTTGGTGGCATGTAACTGCTGCTTCTCTTGCTCTCCATGGCTTTTTTTCTGTTTGCTTACTGGATGCTGATGACAGACAAATATGCACTGTCCTTCCTAAATATACTCAACCTTTGCATTCACATTCAAACAGTGCTACCCTTTATAACACGTATCTTAGTTCCCGCCCCCGACTTGTTGTGTTTGTCTGGATTTCAGCCAGTATTTTTTGCTATGTCAGTTCCTGATAAATAAGGGCAAATTTAGCATCATTAGATAATCCTGTTCTGCCTACTATTTTCAGCACTGCCCACAGAGCAGGGTCAATGGCTACTCCCAGACACAGCAAACCTACAGGATGAATTTATATTAAAAATGAAATATGTATTTATGTAATCATAGTGTTCAAATTGCTGCAGTACATGGCAGCATATATGCTGCATTTGTTTGTTGTTTTTTTTTTCCTTCAGGATGAAGGAAAAATGCTATCACTTCTGAGAGAAATGTACTCTTTCTCCCACTGGTATTTCCCACAGGACCTCAGGGGAGGGCTGGCTTTGAAACTGCTGCTTCCCACAGCAGCAGAATGGTGCTCAACTGTTGCTGTGGGAAGCAAGCATCCCCAGAGCACAGCTTCTGCTGAGTCTTGAGCTAAGTAGGAGGAAAGGACAAGTGACTGCTGCTCACTGCGTCAGCTCTTTCCTTTCCTGGATGCTGTCAGTTTCTGCAGGAAAGCTTTTTAAATTAGGACTCAGGAATCTATTCCTGAGTCCTAATCTAGCTGTCCTGCAGCTACTATCACAGCTGCATGATCTGCCTTTGTGTTGGGCAGGGAGTGCCCATGGAGTTCAGACCTTGTCCAAAGGTGTTCCAATTCATCAGTGGAAGAAAGGGCTCTTGTGAGTAGCAGAGCTGGTGCATCCGATGTGGCAGAAATTCCTCTCTTACAAAAAATTCCATCCGTGAGTGTTCAAGGATTTAACAAGACAGTCTCTCAAATGAAGTAAAAATCTTTCAGGGAGAAAGAGAGTACAAATTTTTTTTTTTTTTTTGGTAACAGGTTGTGGAACAGAGTGATTCTTTAATTGTTACCACATCTGTGGCTCAAGACATCTAGCTGTCACACCTCCAGGTGAGCTCCTTGGTGAACAAGTTCTTCAGCTGAACTGACTAGGCTCAGATGGGATGCCAACAGCAGCTGTGGTCACACCTTTTCATTAAATCATGTGTGTGATTCTGTGTAATGTAGGAGAGCTCTGTCATTGACCTAATTAGGATGAAAAGCAAATCATAGTGGCTGCCTGCAAGACCCTGTGATGTCAGTAAAAGTTTTACCATTTTACTTTTGCAGCAACTTAACACATCACAACTTCAGTCTGCTTGTGCAGACACCCAATGAATTAGAGCTCTTATCAAGCTTCTGGGGTAAAACTGATCAAAAATAAAATAGTGTACCAAAATCTGCTCAGAGTTATTTCATGTTTCCTACAAATTTAACTCAGCTAATTGTCATGAAATTTCTTTTCAGTTGCACTGTTGCAACCAAGTGCACATCTTTTGTCTCATGTGTCTCCCAGCTTCAGGAATCTCTTAATTTCTTTTGTTTTTCTGTACATTATTTCACTAAAGCTTCTTTATCTTTTCTGCTAAATATACATTTGATTAGTAAATGTAGTGCTTCTCTTCACATGACCTATTTCTTTTGAGTCTTAGAGCTGTTGCTTGGATACGCTTTTCTCTTCTACGTGAGACACTTAGTTTCATCTTGCTTTTTTTCTGCGCTTTGGGCAATACAAATGAATTGTTATTGAATATTTTTCATGTTTTTAAATGTAGTTCATTTGCCTGGCACGTTGGTTTCAGCAGAGCTTTTGTCTTTGCAGATCTGTGGGTTTAGGTATAGTATCGAACAGCTTACTATTCTTGCATTTCTTTACAATCAGTTACACAAACGGCACAATTATGACAAGGCCAATCACTGTGTAACTTACAAGAATACTAATACTTAGAGATAAACAAAGAGATATTCAATTTCATTTTTGTAGTGCTGTAGCTGCAAGTTAATTCCTGGAACACTTTACATGAATTCATCTTTTTGTTTAAGTAATGGGGTAGGGAAAGTAAGTATACAGAAGGACTAAACTCAAGCATTTTAATTGGGACTGAAGTATTCTTACTCCTGTATGGAGATTTGCTTATGCCATTTTGAAAAGAGTATAGTAAGGCTGGGGCAAGAAAATGTTGAAGGAAGGGAGGCAGAGACTTTCAGAGGTGAAGAATAACTACCATGTGTGGAGAAGTTAAATAGTTTAGAATTGTTGGTCAGAAGAGTGATAATGGAAAGCAGTACAAGAAAAATCTTTAAAATAATGGATGGTGTGGAAAGGTAAACAAGAAGCAAGCATTACCAAAACCTCACAATAAAAAAATTAAGAGCATCATGGAACAGATGGATCATGGTACAGATGAAAAAAATAATCAGGAAGTACTTTTTCATGTGACAGAAATAGTGGAATGTGGTGCTGTTGAAGACTGAGGAGACAGAATTGTAGATAAGGGAGTAGGCAGGGTAATGGGAGGTGTCTGTTGATTGTCATTGAAGATTGCAGCCAGAGACAAATCCCATCTCAGTCCTTTGGTCACTGATTGCTGGAAGCTGAAAAAAACCAAGAAGGTTCAGAGCATGCTGCTAGATTTTTGTTTGGCTTGTATTCTGATTTGTATAATGTGCTGTCTGGCCTATGCTGCTGTATCTACACTGCTACTTATAACTATGCTAATTGGATTAAACATAGCACACATTTACTTCCCTATGCTACAGGCATATCTTGATTTTGTTGTGTAGGGTATTTGGTCATGTAGAGCAATTCTGAGAAGAAAGGGGAAACTTTTAAAATTTATTTTTGTCAAAACATTCCATGCACTTACTGGTGTGTGGCTAAGTAATCACACTGATGTGAGTGTTTATTTAATACTGTGTATTTTCTTTGTGGGCACACCCAAAGTTTCGTTATGGCTTGTACTGTGGGAGAAATAATAGAAAGATCTAAGTATGAAGGTGTTACTGTAGTCTGTGTGAAAGAAAAGTTAATGCTTATGTTTGCTAATCAAAATTATAAAAATGTATGCAATCATGTCCTTGATGGGTAACTTCTTGTGTAGAGAACTGTTTGCTTTTGAGGCTGATGCAGAACACTCATCTCTCAAAAAGACAAATAAAGTGCCCACCTAGCTAGAGAAGCAAAAAGCTAAATAAGCTGCTTAAACATATCTGTCTAGTGCCATTTTCACTGCTGTGTGGTGTATCTCTCCTGTCCTCCCACTGTTGCTTCAGAGCGGTGCAGCTCTGTCTTCAGTCTTGTGGTGTCTCTGCCAGCCCTCTGCAGATATCTTTGATACCCAACGGTGTGTCAAGTGGCACTAGATCATGCAGATAATCTCTGTGAGTGGCAGCTGAAACGTCGCCCGGGGAGCTCTGGCTGACACTCCTTCAGGTAACAGGAGTGTGGAGGAACCTATCTGGGGATCCAATTCCTCACCTAGATGTGTCAGAGCACTGATGTGCAGCCCTGAAAATATAAACATTTATACTTCAAATACATGGGCTGAACTTAGTGGAGTCAAGAAAAATAAATCACATTAAAAAATCATGTATGTATGAGTTATGTAAGAACAGACTCCACACTGTACAGAGCACAGTACTGGGTACATGGATTCAATTTTTACTTGATTTTGGTATCTAGTATGGAAGAAGCTTTAGCAAAAGTCAGTTAAACGTTAAGGTTTTATTTCTTCTGGTCTTTTAAGAAACTATCTTTTTTTTTTTTTACTATTTTCCTCCTTATTCAAATTTGTTCCAATGCTGAATTTGTCCTATACCAAGCATGTGCATTTAAAGTAACAAATAAGTGTATATGGCTTTTGAAATTAAAAACCCCCAAATTGTTGAAGTACTTTTATTACCCACGGTATCCCTCAATTGAATTGAATGATGTCACAGTGAATAAATCAATAATTAAATGTAATCATCTCATGGCAAACAAAAAATTAACAAAACAATAATTACAGATTACATAATCAAGGATGATAATAATATAGAAATATATAATATATATATAATGTATAAAATAATCTGCAAAATGTCCATAAAGTATATATTGTGCAAATAATATTACGTCTTACCATAAGAGCTCTGTATTTTTTAAATCAATGCTAACATTTTTGGGAAACTTAAACATATTGTTTTTCTTCATATTTATCACACAAAGTCCCATGAGATCTCCTGAAAGACCATTTAACTAAATGGGGCACAAATATTGTCTATTTGGCAAAACACCTTTCACCTTTGAATTTAAGGTCCTCCTTAAAAAAGTCAGGGAGGGATGTGTGTTTGATTACTTTGCTAATGATTAAGGAAAAAATCCAATGTATCTGGTAACTCAATATCGCTTATTAACAGGTGCCTAAGCAAAGGATATGTGAAACCCAAGTGTACTCGCAACATGTCCTTCTTCTGGCTGGATGATGCTGATATCTATAGTATTCCAGCATGCTGGGTCAGTGCTGCCAAGTGGATCATCACCTTCAGCGTGGGATACTGGTACTGACACCATCTAATACTGCCAGTACCCATCCTAATTCTGCCATCTACCCATTTCCCTGCTTTTAAGAACATTAAATGCCCAGAATGTCTTAGATCAGAGTGTTTCAAGCCTAGGTTAGTGTGAGTTTCCAACTTCTCTGAATTGGTAAAGCTCTGCAGCTGCGCACGTTCTCAGCCATTTCAGAGTACACAACCATATTAAGCTGGAGCTAGCCCAGAACAGCCTGTTCTACCAGTGGTTGCACAGATCCATATTTCCAAACATACAAAGATCCTCATTTCAGCAGTCCTGCCTATCTGACACGTGGAAAACCATCTCTCTGAACACATTGTCATATACCACTAAGGTCAGCCTTTCAGCCCATACCACCAGCCCTTTGTAAGTGCATGAGGGGGTGTCTTGATTTCATGTTACTTGTGCACTTACACTGGCATAGTGACTTCTTGTGGACACTTGAAACCACCTCACTTAGTCTGGAGGTGGGATTTCAGTTCAGATAAGCTGGTTCAGCTGGGGGACAGGACCAGCCCTGCTTCTTACTCTTAAGAAGTTAGCAAGATGTCAGCTTCAGAGTGACAACATAAATGAGTGCTGACAGTCACTCAGTATCTCCCAGCATTTCCAGAGTGTCTAGAAGAGCAGTCAAGTTCTCTCACAGTTAAGTGAGAAAGAATCATGCTGTTGCAGGTGTGGATTTCATAAAGCAATAGGTGAATCCTCCCACACCTCCACACTGGCTTGCTGTAGTCCAGGGAACTGGTGCTATTTGTGTAGCACTGCAGCTTGTCTCAGAGCCACCAGTCCCAGGCACTGGTGAAGAAGCTGTGGCTGTCTCTCGAGCCAAGAAAGGTACATCTCTGCCTGCACTGCTGGTCCATGCTGTTGCGTGTGCCTGCCCCGGGGGCCTGCCTATCTTATGTGCCTCTAGGGCAGTGTGTTCTTGCCACACAGCTCAGTATGTGCAGGGTGTGCACATCCAATGTATGGCCCTACACAGAAGAGAGAAGCTTTCATCTGCTGACTTTGTGTGGAGCCTCCATGCACCCCAGTACTGCAGTAACATATAAAGCTTTATGTTCCCATGAGTTCTAGGGCCTTACATGCAAGGCTAGTGAGACTTGCTGTGACTCACGTACACTTTGAATACACCCACTCACACCTAGGCTGGACTGACTGAGATTGTCTGCACCCAGACACCTGACACCCTCATTAAATCTGAAGTGAGCACAGATTCCTGGTTATATAACATAATACCAAAGGAAAACATTAGTTTTCCTGAAAAGGGAAGAAACCCCAAATGGAACTTACATTCCATACTGTTTTTAATACATGACTTCACAACCCCCAGGTAAAAGATTTTTAAGGGCAACATTAATTGTTAATCTTTTCTTGGCTTGTACTTGACATTTGACATTATGAATGGAGAATTCTTTAATTTAATGTTTTGCTTAGTTTATTTCACTGTAGTACCAGCACAAGGGATAACTCCCTTCTGCAACTTAAAACAGGGCAAATCCTACACTCTTCTGCCATTCCCTCTTGACAAACACTCGACATCTGCTTCAGAAGGAACTGAGAGCAGAAATAGAATGTCTGTTTTCTACCACATTGCATTTCTAATTGCTGATTGGAGATGATTTTTACTAAAATAAAATCTTCTTAAAATTAGGTTTGCTATATCTGAGTGTTCTTCGAATCAGATTATAGAATTATAGCCTACAGAAGTAAAAGAGAAATTCAAAGACCTTGATAAAATCAAGTTTTTTTTGTACAGACTCATAGTACTAAATTTTAAGTGAACCACTTGATGCCAAGAAAGAGAATATACTAGTCTGTAATTATCTGGAATTTTTATAAAATATCTTTAACATTACAAATATTTTATATCTGGTATTTTTGAATGTATGACTACAGCAGACAGGTCAGGTTAAACATTTTTTCAGATTCACTTTGAGTGCCTTGTGTTCCCCTGAACTGTCAGAAGATACCATATATCTTTATTACCCTATGCTCTGAACATTTGATGACAGCACTGGGACCCACGTGAACGCAGATGTTGAAAAACTGTACCAGACTTTGCATTCAAGGAACTAGCTGGATACCAAAAGTACATGCTGAACTAGATCAGCACATGCAGTCTTTTAACAATAGCATATGCACACCTCCTAGTTCTGTCAGTACTTTTCTCATCAGTATGCTGTAGAAGAGATCACAGCAAAAGACTTTCTCTTTTGACTTATCCCATTTTTTTTAATAGCTTGTCTTACTTCAGTGATTACTAAAATGTTTCACTGAATATTTCAAATGGTGCTATTTTCATTAGTTCAATATTTTTTTCTTGGTGTTGTTGGTTTCTAAGGGGGCAAGGTCCATAATTTCATGAAGTCCAGTCAAAAACTTAGGAGTGATTTATTCAAAGCCTGCAATTTTTATTTCTGTTCTGAAGTCTTTGATGAGTAAACGCCTGTCTGCATCAGTCTGGGGTCATCTGAAAATGAAGGTAAAGGCATGTGTCTGAGTATGTAGATGTAGTATGTAAAACTAGACTGACATCAGTAATAATGACAAATTTGGGCCTTTAGAAATAGCAATTAATAGCAATAGGATATCTGTAGTTTAATGGATTTAACTAGTTTTATCATTTTCCATGCCGTGGTGAGAACAGTCAAAATAAACAAGTGTACAATTCATACTAGGGGATAGTACTTAAAGAAATTATATGCAAACTTGCAAATGTATCTTACAATGCAACAATGTATACTGCATGAAAGGAAAACAGATCTCAGAGTCTTTGGATTTAAAACTGTGGACAGCTGTTAAATCTATGATTGCTTTGTCAGCAGTATGCCAGTGCTACAGCCCTTGCCTAACTATATAAGTGAATGTATTTCCCTAGAGAAATCAGTTTATGGCAGTGTGAAGAATCAGCTAGAAAAACCTGCAGAACTCATTTTTCATAATCAAGAGCTCTATAAAAGACCAGTTCCCAAGTTATGCTTCAAGTTACTTAAAAATTAGAGTAAAATGGATTGTATAGAGGTGTGGCATTAGCAATCAATATAGGTAATTTCATGAAGTTGTCTGTAAGAACACATTAAATAGTTCACAAAGCACAATAAAACCACCATGTGCATATCTGATGTAGTTCGGAATGGCTAATTGTGTTCCTTCTCCGATTTTGGTTCGCCATAAAGCTTCATGCTTTGGTTGTCCAACAGCTGAATTCAGGAAGAAGAGGTGAAAGACAACTGGAATCATTAACTTCTTCAGCCCTCCTACAGCAATACCCATTCATAATTCAGAGCCCTCAGCACAGGACTGTGAGGGGATTTATCATGTCGTTATCTTCAGTGAATGTTACTGTGAAGGCAGTGGCTGGAAGGACTTTTACTGAATAACAAATCCCTGAACTTGACTTGCCCAAACCTTGTTCAAGCTCTTTCAGCTTTTTAGAATAATCTTCCTTCGGTTCCTAAGTCCAGGCAGAGATATTATTAAAATAGGTATTTGAAAAACACAAAAGGCTGAAAGGCTGCATCAGGTAGTACAGTCAGGGACTGCCTCTGTGAGGCACAGCCCCAGGCATGGCATCATGGCTACTGATGAATCCAGACTGCACATTTTATTAGAATGTGCTAAATTATGCTATCTAGTAAATCATAGTAATTTACCAATTGAATGTTCAGTACTGTTTCTAGCCATGCATTAAACAGATAAACAAAGTATATTCTGCCCAGGTGGAATGACAGACACTGTTCTCTATAATACTGAATATGCAAAGAAAGAAAATTAACTTAAAATTTAAATATACAGAATATACAGGTTTTGGTGTTTTTATTTTTGTTTTGTTTTGTTTTTGTTTTTGTTTTTGCTTTTGTTTTTGCTTTTTTGTTAGGTTTTTTGCTGCTTTTTTGGTGGGTTTTTTGTTTGGTTTTTTTGGTTTTGGTTTTGGTTTTGGCTTTTGGTTTTTTTGGTTTTTGTTGCTGTTTTTGCAGGACATGATAAATGCAGCCTTTACAATTGATGAAGTCTCCAGATGAGAGAGAAGTAAAAAGGTGTCATATGTCAGTCACCGAATGGAGGCAGTCCAACTGAATGTATTGAAAATTCCAGTGACGAGTTACTTCTGAATAGACCAGTGTAGGATATAGGATGCTATTCCACAGCAGGTGGATGGTGATGTCCAGTAAACTACATTATTTTAGGAATTGAGGGATAGCTAATGGAAACAGATCTTTAGATAGCTAAAGATCATACAGATTAATCATAACCACTGTAACCTCAGAACTTCATGGCTCAATTTATCTTAATGCAGCAAAAATCACCCTTTTTTCTCCTGACACTATCACAATGACATTAACTGGACCCCAGTGGTTAATCGTGAAGTCTTTATACGAATTCACATATTATTTTGATAAATTCAGGGAGGCTCTGTAAGCCAAGATCCTAGCTCAGTATAGGACATTCTATACATTGACACACGCACCTCAAAAGAAAATCAGAAAGGATGCATTGTTTTTGAGCTTCTGGGATGAAGTTTTGAAACACTTCTTCATGTACAGTAAAATTACTGACTTTATTAACTTTCCCAAAACATAAAGATCACTTGGCTTGCTGCATCTCCTTCATCATCACCCACCTGTGCAGGCTACTCTAATACCGAGGAAATAAACATAGAATCATTGACGTTGAAAAAGACCTCTAAGGTCATTGAGTCCAACTGTTAACCCAGCAATGCAAAGTCCATCACTAAACTATGTCCCCAAGTGCCACATCTACACAGGTTTTATACACCTCCACAGATGGTGACTCAACCACTTCCCCGGGCAGTCTCTTCCAAGCCTTGACAAATCTTTCAGTGAAAAATTTTTCCTCATATCCAATCTAAACCTCCTCTGGTGCAACTTGAGGCCATTTCCACTTGTCATACTGCTAGTTGCCTAGGAGAAAAGGCCAACATCCACCTGGCTACACACTTCTTTCAGGAAGTTGCAGAGAGTGATAAGGTCTCCTCTGAGTTTCCTTTTCTCCAGGCTAAATAATCTCTGATCTCTCAGCTGCTCCCCGTAAGACTTGTGCTCTAGTCCTTGCACCAGCTTCATTGCCCTTCTCGGGACTTGCTCCAACACCTCAATGTCTTTTTTGGAGTGAGAGGCTTAAAACTTGACACGGGATTTGAGGTGCAGCCTCACCAGTGCAAGGTCCAGGGGGAGATCACTATCACTGCCCTATTCCTTCTTGTCACACTATTTCTGATACAGGCTAGGATGCTGTTGGCCTTGATAACTTTAAATTTGTTTTTCTTCACATATAAATGATGAATAACATCCTATGCATGTTTCATCTTTTATTTGCTCCTCCTGGATAATAATCTGAGAATGGTTTGTCTCACTTCTTCCAGGTTTAGGCAGACTGATCCTCCTCATTTTGTGTTGTTTCCATTTTGTTTGACAGGACAGGGCTTTTGGCTCCCTGATGATCTTTTTTGGAAATAGATACCTAAGTGAAAACGAATGTTTCTAATTAGATGGATACAATGTGAAATGAAAGAGATGTGTCTTCCTTGTACCTTACAGATTACAATCAATCAGCTTTGTTGCTCAGTGTTTATGAACCAAAACTTCCATACTTTGACACAAACAATACTTGGACTGCCTGAACACACTTATGTGAAAATTCCTGTCAGGATGCAAAAATTCTTTCAGGTGTGACTCAAAAAATAATCTACCCTCCATTTGCAGGAAGGTAAAAACAATTTAATAACGTTTATTACACTCGAAAAGATCTTGTATAATCTGACCAAAAAAAAAAAAGTTATTGAAAATTGGTAAAATGTCACTGTATCTTTCTCTGACAAACACATTAATTGAAATTTAATTACTAAAATTTTGATGTAGTTATTAATAAGATAACAATGTAATTTAATGTTAGCCTTAAACTTTACTTATTTCATCATCCATTTTACACTCAAATTAATATGTCATTAGATTGTGAATGAAAAGGAGATTTTGCTCTTAGTTTCTCCTTACTTTTATAATGACACAGTGTTCCAGTATGACTCAAAACTGAGGTAAAAATAAATCTTAAGAGAATGATTGCTATTACATATGACTTCAGAGAAGAGTCAATATTAATCTCATTATGTGACTATGTGAAGTATGGTTGTCGGTTGTCATACCGTACATACATCTACATGCATTTGAATTAATGAGGATT
This sequence comes from Pardalotus punctatus, assembly GCA_013400915.1. Lineage (NCBI taxonomy): Eukaryota > Metazoa > Chordata > Aves > Passeriformes > Pardalotidae > Pardalotus > Pardalotus punctatus. Next base: position 171,067 of record VZTX01030034.1, on the reverse strand, counting down.
GCTGTATGGAAAGGTGCTTTCCTTGTGCCAGCTCTTTAACCTTTATCTGAGTTTGTTTAAATAACTGAGATAGAACAAAGCAAAACAAACCAAAAGTGGGTGGTTTTCTGTGGTGCTGGCAAATTGAATGGACTCAGAGAAGGATCTGGTGAATGCCAGAGTTGGCTTAAGTGTGGGGCAGAGCCTTAGACTGGCAATGTGGGCAAAGAGAGAAGGAAAAGGTATTGGTGGACTGGGAGTGAGATCTCACCCTTTTCATACCAGTGACATGCTGGATGGGCTCAGCTAGCTATTGAACTATACCCAAAAGATGATCAAAGTTTTGACCAGCTGTAAAAGCCAGTTTCACTTCATGGTAGGTTAATGCATTGTTAATTTGGTTAAGTACTGTGGTACTCATTAGTCCAGGGAGAAGAGAGTTAACTGCAGAATAAAAATAAATCTGCTCTTGAAATCTTCGTGGATTCTTCTTTTATCTCTCCTTTTTTCCCCTTTTTTTCCTGCCTTACCAGAGCTCATCCATTCTACCGTGTCTGCGGTCTGCATGGTGCCTGACAGAGACAGACCATGAAAATGCTATAATCAGCTAGCAGAATCACGAGACTGGACTACAGTCACTGAGAGATACAAGCTTGGGATTTATATTTAGCCATAGTGCTAGTGCAGTTTGCAATTTAGGATGGGCATACCTGATTCATCTTTAAATTAGCTAATCCTCTTAGGAGCAAATTTCTAGTCCCTACAACACTGTGATTGGCACAAAGTAATTTACTTTTTGCCGTCATGGTGAGACTGTTTCCACTGCACCAGCAGTGCATGTGCATGTAGATTACTTTGTAGACACCTCCACCATCTACTTATGAATCCTGTTTTTCTTTTGTGAACATGGCGTTATGTGCTAACCTTTATGCATGACTAGCAAAGTGTGAACTTTCTAGAGAGAAACTGAGTGTAACAGTAACGAATTCATTGCATAGCAAGAATGTGACACCTAGTGGATACATGACATTGAGCAAATGTGACAGTCCCATCTAGTAATATTGCCATTAAATGACCCTGCTCAGTAGAAAAATTAATTTGATGCCAGAAAAGACATTGATTTTGAATTAATCTTTGCATGGGCCAAAGTAATTGGATAATGCCAAGTCCCCACTGAAAGCTCATAAATGTAGGAGGTGTCAGAGATAGTTTTAAAAGGATTGTTTGTAAACTACTAGAAGACTGAAGATGTCAGGCCAAGAAGGCCAGAGGCCCAAAGCCCATGAAGACATGGTGGATATTCATGAGATGCATCATAACTGGAGATATTCAACATGCAAACTACAAGGATAAGGTCTAAAACCCCCCTTTTGTTAAACCCACCTCTGTTACTACTATGCTACTTCTTCAGGAAGTGAGAGTTTTGACAGCAGATGATGCTCAGAGGTGAATAACTATATGATGAAGCCACTGGAAGCTGAACGAGAGTGAAATACAGTTTAAGAAGTCTGACATTCTGCCCAAACTATCTGATAGATATGGTGTCTATATTCTATTCTCCACTGCAATCTGTAGTACCTAAATTTCAAGTATTCACATATCCCCATTTTCCAGGGTGCCCTAGACCCTCACTGCTTCATTGCCTATAAATGCTAGAAAAATTCATCACCAGAAGCTGGTATTTTATACTGGCAACCAAACGCAAATTAAATTTTCACCATAAAATTTACATACAAATATCTCTATTTATTTCAAAATGTGCTGAAAAGTCTTCCCCAAGCCCAGCAGGGGAGCATGCTTTGCTGGCCAGATCCTTTGCCTGCCACCACTGCTTTACAGTCACACTTCTCACCATCCAGCTACAAATGGATGTTTGGAACTATATTCTCTACAAAAGTCTTGCTATCAAAATGCAAAAATGTCCTCTTTTCCTGTACAAAACAGTGTTTAGAAAAATAACTGACCCAGCCAAAGTGCAGGGTTTTTATAACTCAAGCTCCAGAAGGGGGTTTGGGCTGTGTCCAGAGAAGGATGTGAACCAGCAGTGTGCGCAGGTGGCCAAGAAAGCCAATGGCATCCTGAGCTGTATCAGGAATACTGTGGCCAGCAGAACTGGGGAAGTGATTGACCTCCTGTTCTTGACACTGGTGGGGCCACACCTTGAGTGTTGTGTCCAGTTCTGGACCCCTCAATTCAGGAAGGACACTGGGGGGCTGGAGTGAGTCCAAGAAGGGCAACGGAGCTGGTGAAGGATTTGGAACACAAGTCCCATGAGGAGCGGCTGAGGGAGCTGGGGTTATTCAGCCTGGAGAAAAGGAGGCTCAGTGGAGACCATATTGCTCTCTACAACTACCTGAAAGGAGGTTGTTGTCAAGCAGGCATTGGTTTCTTGTTCCTTGCAACCAGCACAGGACGAGAGGACACAGTCTCAAGCTGTGCCAAGGGAGGTTTAGGTTAGATATCAGGAGGAATTTCTTCACAGAAAGGATGATTAAACATTGGAATGGACTGCCCAGGGAGGTGGTGGGGTCACTGTCTCTAGCACTGCTTAAGGAAAGACTGGACACGGCACTCAGTGTCATGGTCTGGTTGACACAGTGGTGTTTGGTCATAGGTTGGACTCACTGATCTTGGGCGTCTTTTCCAACCTAGTTGATTCTGTGATTCGGTGACAGGGGGCAGCACAGGGAGCAAAACCTGGAAATAAGGAAGACGATGAAGTGAGAGCTAGTGGTCCATATAAGCGTTGCTAGAACAGCCACTGGAACATTTTTAAAGGCCTCGCAAGGGGCGGGCCGGCAGACACGGGGCGGCCCGAGAAGGGCCACGGCGAGGGGCGTGGCGAGCGGCAGCGGCGGGCGGTGTCACGTTGGGCCGGCCCGGCGCCCATCCTGGCAGCGCCCGGTGCCTGCGGCTGCCGCCCGCCTCCGCCCCGCCCTGCCCTGCCC
>VZTX01030034.1:47342-168063 GCA_013400915.1 Pardalotus punctatus | reverse complement strand
GGTGGTGCTGGCGTCGTGCGCCCGCCGTGGGCTGCGGGCGGCGGGGGAAAGCGGCACAGGGCGGCGGCCGCCGGCAGAGCGCGGCCGGGCCGAGGGCAGGGAGTGAGTCACCGGCCGTGCTGCCAGCGGGGCCCGCCGGGTTGCTCTCCTCCCTGGTATTTGGGTTCCTAAAAAAGAGCGAGGCGCAGCCTGGCAGTGGGAAGGAGCCGTGATGGGCCGCCTCAGAGCGGGCACGGCCCGGACGCGGCGGCTCCCGGGGCCGCCGAACGGGTGGAGATTCTGCTGACCCGCTCTGCGCCGACACGCCTTAGAAAAGGGCTGCAGCTCCCTCTGCCCTGAGCTGACAAGGGGGTCATTGCTCATGGCTTGGGCTCGATGGTCTCAGAGGTCTTTTCCAACCTAATTGATTCTGTGACCGCCACCCAGCCGCTCTGTAAGAGCGGAAGCTCTGGGCGTTTGAGGGCCTTTTGGGGCTGTTTGCCGAACTTCTGGGTCTGTCGCAAGTTACACGGCGTGCAAGTATGAAGGAAGAGGCCAAATCACCTCGTAGGGTCTGTACTGGGCGTTGGACAACATGTTTGGAAAATATGTATGGAAATCACAGGTGCAGTTTGGAAGAGTGCTTCAGCTCTGTTGTAGTTTTCAGTAGTAATAAACCTGAAAATAACAAGTCAGAAAAGAAAAGAGAATAGTTTTGGGTTAGATGCTGGGAAGAAATTCTTCGCTGTGAGGGTGGTGAGGCACTGGAACAGACTGCCCAGAGAAGTTGTGGATGCCCCATCCCTGGCAAAGTTGGAAGATCAGGTTGGATGTGGCTCTAAGCAACCTGGTCTAGTGCAAGGAGTCCCTACCAAGGCAGGGGAATTGGAACTAGATGGGTCTTTAAGGTACTTCTAACCCAGACCATGCTGTGATGATTCTATGATTCTTACACAGTCACCATGCCAAGCACGATGATTCTGAACAAATGATAGGAGCCAAGTTCACTGAGTAGTGCACTGTTTATAAAAAGGCTATTTTCAAGAGAAAACTGTTCTGCAAAGCAATAGCTAGTAATATTTAATAATTATCTAGTGCTTTTCACACTTTAAATTCTTTAGGAATTGCAATATACATGATGCATTGGGCATTATTTTAGCAAAACCTTGCAAACACCTGGTTATGGATAGTGATGCGTTTAAGGTGGAGTGACTTGTCAAGACAGTGTAGTCAGCTACTGACAATCTCAGTTACAGTGCCTCATGCCTGATTATGTTTTCCTCCATCTGATTCATTCTGTTTGTGCAGATATACGTCTGTAATATTTTTCGATACTTCAGTAATCTAGTGCATTTCTTTTAGAAACATGCATACTTGGGTTCACAGCTGTAAATGTGAATGCTGCAGAATTGTGTGTGTGAAAAGGCAAGTGAAACTAATTGAAAACCCCATTGAAATTTGGCTTGAAAGTTTTTTTCTACCAGTCAAAAGTGAATAGACTTGTTTGTTATGATATTGCATACATTTACAATATCACTGTATTTCCTAGGATAATTTATATGAAGTGCTGGAGACTATGATTTATCTTTGAATCACACAAGTACATGATGTCATAAAAGCTGAACTGCATCCTTAGAGCAACTTCTTTAGAAATTAAGTATTTTCACTGTTTTAACAGGAGGGGAGAAACTGCTTAAAGACAGTGGGTAAACTCCCTTCTTCAGTCAAGTTAATAGCAAAAAAAAAAACCAAAACCACCAAAATCACCGAACTTTCTCACTTTTAAATTTAGTAAATTAAATCTGTAATAGGTTTTTTGCTTGGATTTTTTCAACTTTTTTTTAATGAAGTAGGTTAGTTGCCAGATTAATTTTTTTATATCAATATGTGTAAGTTGCTTTATGAAGCGTGTTATGATGATCTCTGTAGAATAATTTATATAAAATTTGGTAACAGGACTAAAGAGAAGTGCCTGGTGTTGTTCAGCCTGAAGAAAATAAGGCTCCAAGTAGACCTTTTCACTCACTACAGCTACCTGAAAGGAAGTTGTTGCAAGGTGGGGGTCTGCCAAGTAACAAGTGATAAGACAAGAAAAATGGCTTCAAGTTGTGCCATTAAAATTTTGTGAAAAATTTCATCATGGAAAGGGTGGCCAAGCATTGAAACAGGCTGTCCAGGGAAATGGTTGAGTCACCATCCCTGGAGGTATTTAAAAGCTCTGTAGATGTGACTCCTGGGGACATTGTTTAGTAGTGGACTTGGAAGTGCTGGTTTAATGGCTGGACTCAATCTTAAAGGCCTTTTCCGACCTGCATGGGTCTGTGAGTCTCTAAAGGCCTGCTTAGGTAATTTGGATTATTTACACATAAAGCTGTGCTGCTGCTCAGTGCTTTGCAGCTGGACTTTGTCACAGAACACTTGGTTTATAGGTTCCAAAAAGTAATTTAAGTGCTTTGAGTTTAATTTGCCTACTGATATGATAGGTGCCTTACTCACCTACCCAAATGGTAAAAGTTTCGTTGGTGTAGTTAAAGCTTCACAAGATTAACTGAGAAGGTTCCTCCTTACAATGTTTGCATATTCATATAATGAGAATTGCATTGATTTTTAAATATCTCTTTGACTAAGGTTCTGTTAATGTTTTCATTTGCTGACAAATACGCTGGAGGAAGTTGCAAAGCATTTTTTTTTTAGGATAGTTGCACCTTATTGATTTAATTTATTTATTTACTTTCCTCTCTTTACTACTTTGCTATACATAGCAACAACAGTTTTCCTACCTAGAGAGCAGGACATAAATGCCATGGGAGATTGGTAGCATCTTGACAACTGGAGAGATTACTCAACCTGGTCACGGTAGTAAGTGCATAAAAGTGCACACCTATGCCTTTGCTAAGCACAGACTTGTGTAGCTCACTACAGTAAAGTTTTGTGGTTTTTAGATTGGCACCAGATATTTTTTAGCATTTGCATTTTACTTTGTTTTTGTACTTAGCAAGCTCTCAAGAGATGGAGGGAAAAACAAAAGAGATGGTGGAAAGCTGGTCTTTCTTGGATACTGTTGAGTCTAACTTCAGGCCTCTGGTAGTAATTGAACTTGCAAAAGGCACCAAAGAGGAAACCATAGAATGGTTCACTAAACGAATTGTGGACAAAAAGGCAAATGGAGGTGAGTACAGTATGATCTTCTGTAACACTCTGAAATCAAATTAGTTGTCACCATAATATGAAGACATACAGAAAATTAGTTTTCAGAGCATTTGTGGTGTAATGATTGTTTGGCAATCTCATTTTGTTTTGCATTTTTTGAGTGTGCTTAACCATGTTATTAATGAAAACATTGGCTGAAGGTCAAATGCCAGTTGAGCTCTAGAATTCTTCCATTTTGTGCACTGAAGCCCTGATAACCTATCTTTCAATGTAGTTTTGATGTCAGTTTTTATAGCAGTTGTCTAGACACGTTTCTCCTGTTGCTTACGTACAGAAACATGGTAAGCCTTGCCTAAATGAAGACGCCTCATATCCTGTCCATAAGACTTCGTATTATGTTGTAGAACAAAATTAAGTTAGCAGAAAGCAGTTTAACCTTGATAACTTCATGTTGGGTTTTATTTTTATTTTTTGCTGGCATGAAGTGTCTTACAAAGACTATTTCACTACTATTTTAGAATGCTTCTGGGAATTGAAGTTAGGCTAATTAATTTGGAATTCCTTGGACTTTTTTTAAAAGTCATTATTTATGGCAGTTATAGCTTATAGTTAGTAATATTTCTGTGGCTGTTGGATTTATGACTCCAAACTTGCTTTCAGGCCTCTATTAGATAAGTTAGGGATGTTTCTGTTTTAAAAAAAAAACTAATCTCCTTAAAACCAGTGAGACTGTTGGAAGAAGAACTTTTGTGGTGTTAACATTAGATCTAAACAGTCCCCATTGTTTGAGGTCATTGTTGAGAGTGCTTCAGCAGAAACCGGGCTAAAGCAGGGGGTGACCCGGCAAGATTCTGAGCACCACATCAAGTGCTGTTGAAACCCTGACTCTTTGTGCCCTTAGAAAGAGATATTTTCAGCACTCCTGTTAGCTCGGGCCAGTATATTGGGTGCTAAAATACTAAGGCTTTTAGATGTAATTTCAATATATTTTCTTGCTTATTTTACCCCTCTTTTCTTTAAAGGTGCACAACTACTGATTAAACCACTGGTTACAGAAAATGGAGCTGAAAATATTTATCTAGTTGGAGCTTCCCACTTAAGGCTGTTGCTGGGAGCTGAATCTGTAGGTTTGGTGAAGGAATGCAATGATAACTCAATGAGGACTTTTACATACAGCAGTAGAAAAACTTTCAAAGATTTTGCAGGTAAGCAATTGTAGGCATCTTTGTTATTGCAAAGTGGTGACTAAAGATTATAAGCAGTTATGCTGCTAAATCTTTCATGGTCTTTCTATTCCTTGGAATGGTAACTGTGAACAGCAAGAGGAAGACCAAGCCATGAAAAAAAATACTCATTTTTAACTGTGGAAATCCAGGCCATATAATGTATTTTGTTTTCTTTCACAAAGCTTTATATTTTTGTCTTTTTCTGTTTGCTTTTCTATGCTCCAAATAGTCTCTTACTTGTATGAAATATTTTCTTTGAAAATAAGACAAGGAAAATAGCTGATAAACATGATGTTATGATTAACAGTCTATGTTATGAATTAATGTAGCAATTTAATTTCTGTTAGCCAGTTTTGAGGCTTATTATCTTATAATTAGCTGGAAAAAATAGAAATATTTTTCTCTGTTACATGTACACATCAAACAATTAATTAATTAACATTGCAGAGGCATTCAGTGGAATTTGGGCATGATTAGTGGAATCATTCCTTTTCCTCTTTTATTTTGTGGAGGTGCCAGCCAACCCAGGAACACATCCTTCTAAATGTGCTGCTTGTAAGGTATTTAACCCCCCTACAGTGGTAGAACTCATTTTTTGCTCTGCAGGTAAATATTGGAGTTCCAGCTTAGTCTTGCTAATACTTTTGATGTGGTGAAAGGCATCACTCAAACAGGCACATTTTCAATTCAAAGATTCCTGGGTCTGTCTGAAACAATATTGAAGTTTTGTTGTTCAGTGCCAGTTTCTCTCAACACCACTGCTGTGTGCAATAACTGTTGCCGTTTCTCTAGTTTTGTGACCTTGCTTTCCTGATATTAAGAAGCCTTCAGAAGAATTGTCGGTTGCAAAAGTGCCACTTCCATTTCTTTCTTGCCTTTACATTATTAATGCAAATCTGACTGTCCTTGCTAACAGAATCTCTAGGAGCAGCTGGCATTGCAACTGCTGTAAATATATTTTCTGCTGTATCTCCTGGTATTTTTTTCTTTTTAAAAACACTAATATAATTTTAGTTTTTCCAGGTGCAGAGAAATTGTCACCTACAAAGGAAACCCTGCAATCTATGTTGTCTTGCTAGTATTTCTGGTTGCCCAGTTTAACTAATATTATGTTGTTATTCTTTGTATTAGGGTTTTGTTGATATTTTAGCTTCTAACTTAGCTTCTTACTTAGTGTATTTAGGGCAATCCCTATAGTTTCTTATTTCTAAGGGGGGGGGGAAAATTTGTTTTTTATCTCAAGAAAATCTGGCTCTTGTTTCCATGATGATAAATTCATGGGATTGACATAGGTTTGTTGCTGTAATTTTTTTTGTCTCATTCTGGTCATTTTTTGTAGCTATTTGCTGCCAGGGTTCTGTATTCTGCTGACTGTATTCCTGTGCTGCACCATTTCATACCACCTTCTTTTTTATTTAGATGACAATCACAATTTCCTTACAATGGCAGAATGTCAGTACATCATCAAACATGAACTTGAAAATTTGAGAGCTAAAAATGAAAAAATGATCCCTGGGTATCCTCAGGCAAAGCTGTACCCAGGAAAATCAATTGGTAAGCAGCGTCATTTGTTGACTGTAACTCACTGTGTTGATTTAGGATAGTGTTTATGGTGAAAAAAAAATTAATTTTCCTGTAATGAAGAGAAATCCTTCAGACATTCAAGTCCCAATATTTTTAATCAAGTTTGTTTTCTCACTACTTCATTGATATGACAGGTAATGGATGCACGGTACAATAGAAATTCTGTATAGGTATCAAGAAAGTATTTTTCGCAATAGATAATCCAACACTAGAACAGAGATTTGAAGAGATTGTGGATAACTCTGTTTTGGGAGACTTTTAGATCCTCACTAGAGCAGCCCAATTTAAGCTGGACCTACCTTGAGCAGGAAATTGGGCCAGATTACTTCCAGAGGGCCTTCCATGCTCAGTCTTTCTGTGATGCTGAGGCTCTGGCCATATGTTCTCTTCAGCTGGGTAATTTTTGCACATGTTGATGTTATCCATTATTTTTAATTAGTACCAAAAATATTTATTTTTTTAATTACATGATTATATACTTGTATTTTCTCTGTATAAAAATACTGGAATGAGTAACAGTGCTCCAGTTTTATAGATTTCATAACATGAAGGAAGTTTTATTTCATTTATTGGGTGCCATTGATCCTCCTCTTTGCTTCAAAAGCTCTTCCTTTTCATGGGAGAAAGAAGCAATGAGAGCTGGTGCTATTTTTATGGTAGCTGGAACTAGCTTGTTGGCAGAGATGCTAGAGTTTCTTAGGAGTATTTATCTTAATAATTGTATGTCCTTTTATTAACAGAACCTTTATTCATTAGTGTTGGTCATCAAAGAAGGAAATTTGTGCATATTAGTGGTTCAAAAAATGTAAATAAATGTAGATGTCAGATGAGTTGACATTGGTAATTTTTTTATATAGCCAAGGTATTTTTCTAGTTATGTCAGGGAGATGCTGATGGGAAATAGTAAAATACTGTCACACAGCTTCCAGTGCCTCCCTGGTTTTTTTAAGTTATTTTCTTTTTTGCTATGGTTACAACTTCCAAAGCAGCTTGTTAATTATTTAGCCACACATGTAGTACTGTTTTCCATAACAAAGCTAAATAAAAATTGTGGAATATGTAGTTTGTTTGCAATGAAGAGGTGATGCAATTTATGAATTAGTGTAAATTGATAATTAAAAAATGGTTTTAGTATCTTTCCCATAATTAATACAACAATGGTTTTGTGGCTATCCCTACAAAGCTACATATGGCATTTCAGCCCTGACACTTTTTGTTATTGAAGCTGCAACTGATTGTATTGCAAACTTATGGAACAATTATTAGATGTAAAAAGGTTCTTTCTCTTCCAGTGAACAGTACAGTATTTGCAGGAATAGGTGTAACTGCTCTCCATAATTTTTAACTAATATGAGACAGTTTTTTTAGGATGTAAGTGCTAGATCTATTTCAAAGGAACTTTAGGCTTGCTAAGTACACAATATAACCTGTTTGCTTATGTCGGCTTCACTGTTCTTTGAAGGAGTGCTAGGTATCTTTTTTTCTTTTATCTTTTAGTGAGAAGATTATTGACCAATGGTATTCTGGTTCAGATTTTCCCTCTGCATGATAGAGAAGAGTTGAAAAAGCTCCGTCACAGCTGGTATGGCCGAGTGAAAGTTGGTTATCAACCTTTAGGTAGGTGAACAGTTTTTCCACTACAAATGAAGTGCAGGGTTTCTTCTGGAGAAATTTTCTCTTCCATTTGTGTGAGAAGACCAAAGATCTGTCCTAACTTCTGCATTTAGCCTCTACAGGAGTGGAACTCCTGTGTGAGAGGTCAATGTTGTACCAAGTCTGTTGTTTCACTAAGAGTTTGCCTTTTAACATCCTCAGTTACCCATTGTAGTTCACCTCCTTGAACATTTACCTTTTTGCCCAAGTTGCTTTGTTGTCACTTGTGACTCAAAGTCCTTGTTTTACCCACTCTTGTTCTTACTGGTCCTGGAGTCAAGAGTGGCTTTTGGCTCTGGCTGAGGAAGCACCCGTATTTCCAGACTTGTTGGCATACACAGTTGAGGTCTGTTCTCTGAATTGTCTTTTGATTCTAAGATGGCTGTAGCATCATCTTTTGCTATAATGACTCTCAATAGAACTGTTCTGGAGTTAAGCACTGGATGCTTCTTGATTTTAATTTCTCATGCCTGCAGGCATTGGGTCTGTAGGCCTTTGGTCATAGTTTTCAAGCTGGAGCTGGGGGTCAGTTCAAAGGCTCAGCATTTGCACTGTGGTCATGCAGTGTAGAGTCTTGAAATTAGACCATTGCTCTTTTACCAGCTGGACAAGTTTTTCCATTTTTAGCGTTTCCTGTGTGACCTTCTGAAATGGTTCTAAACTTGCAAAATTGATGGTTCCAGAGTCTGCAGGTTCCATGTCTGTGAGCTTCCATCTAACAGCAGTTACACGTCACAAATTTTCCCCACCGAACAGTAAAGCAGGAATGGTCCAAGCCAAGGCTGTTTTATCAAACTGACTCTTGGCAAGCTCCCAAGTGTTTGAAACTTCCAAAGCTTTTTTGCGTTGTAGGTGTGTCAAAAGTGTATTTACAACTGTTTGTTTTAAATATATTGTCTGTATGAAGACTGTGTTGCATGCCAACATCATTTGTGTGTATTTTAGACACTGAATAATCTTGAAATGAAAGTAATTTTTAGTCTGTCAATGTGGAAAATTAAGTTCTAATCGCTAAACATGTAAACTTTACTTAAAAATAAGAAAGTAAGCATTTGGAAGCTTTCCTGTATATAAATCTCTGGGTCTTGCAGTTACTTGAGGTTCTTTCCTGAGCTTGAAGGAAGTTAAGATCTGGCTTGATAATGCCTATCTCCAGAGTATTGTTTTAGGAGCCTTATTGTGTGCTGGTCTTCTGTTTATGTGAGAAAGGGTTTTTTGTTGGTTTTTTTTTTGGTTTTTTTTTTTTTTTTTTGGTTTTTTTTTGGATGGGCACTGAATCCATACAAAATTTTGAAGTAAATACCTGTTAAGTATGTACTAATTCAGTGATGTCTTTCCTGTTGTGTGCTTGGAGTGTGAAATTATGCTAATGAACTACATTTGAACGGATTTATTAATGAATTTTTGATTGACAGGGATGTTGGACTGCTGATCCTTCTGCCTATTTCCCTTTCCTTCTTGCTTTCAGAAACTTTATCTGGTTGACAGTTGGGAACTTCTGCTGTAGTGTTTTGTAAGCCCTAAGAATATACTGCTATTGCATGTGAGGTTTTGTTGTGGTAGTGTATTACAGAGGTAGTACACTGTGCTAACTGTATTTACAGTGTCAGTTCGAGGTCATGCTTTTGTGGCTGTTTTGTTAAGCTGGTGTATACAGAGCAGTGGCATACAAGCAATCTGGTCCTCCAAGTAGCCAAAGATAAGAGATTTCAGCATTTTAAACTCTGTTTGCTAGGCATTTCTGTATCTAATCACTTCTAGATTATTTTTTGTTATTAGTAAGGTGAGATGTCTTATTGGAGGTAGTACATGTCAGGAAATATGTCCATTACTAGTGCACTTTTCAAGTCTCTGTAGCACCTGAGCAGACAAACTTAGTACAGCAAGTGTGTATTTCATGTATCAGTTGTCTGCTGAGGAGAGCAGCTCAGCCTGAGCATTCTATCTGACATGTTTAAGATTTTGATGCACTTGTCCATCTATTCCTTTTGTTCCTTGAGGGCTGTCAAGGCACAGCTAGCCCTTTTTGTCCCTGAACAGGCTGAAACAAATTTGTTTCCCAGGAGTACATATGCCAGTGACAATTTTCAGAAGCTAGGTGCCACTTGCTGTTAAAGTTTGGATTTTGTTGCATCAAATGTCTTCCATGCCATTCAATGATCAATTATATTTTCAAGAATGATAGTGTTTCCTGCTTAGTTGGGGGTTTTCTTTTTTTTTCCATTTCTCTGGATATCTGATGTTGATACAATAAGTATTAAAATACTTGATTTCCTTGCCACCTGAATGGTATGTTTGTGTGTGTATATGTAACAAAAAAAAAATTCAGAAAACCATTTGACTTTCTGGAATAAGGATGAAGGAAGAAAGAAAAGCAATAATATACATTGTGTTATTTAGAAGAAAAAAAATTCTGGCCAGTGGAAAGTTGTAAGTTCATGTAAGTTCAGGTTTGATATTGTACTGACGTTTGTGTAAAGGATTGTCTTAATTGATTAATTTCTTTCTGCAGATGATATACGCTGCTACTTTGGTGAAACCATTGCTCTCTACTTTGGCTTCTTAGAATACTTCACATTTGCTTTGATTCCAATGGCTGTCATTGGGATTCCTTATTATGTGTTTGCTTGGGAAGACTATGACAAATATGTGATGTTTGCCACATTCAATCTCCTGTGGTCCACTGTGATACTGGAAGTTTGGAAGCGGATTTGTGCCATCCTGACGTACCGCTGGGGGACGTTGTTGATGAAACGACAGTTTGAAGAACCAAGACCAGGCTTCCATGGTGTCCTGGGTATCAATCCTGTCACTGGGAGGGAGGAACCAGTGTACTCAAGTATTAAGAGACAGTTACGGATTTATCTGGTGTCCTTACCATTTGTGTGCCTTTGCCTCTACTTCTCGCTGTATGTGATGATGATTTACTTTGACTTGGAGCAGTGGGCTCTGGATTATCACAAAGAGAATGAGTCTAACTTCAGCAGCTTGATGCTGTATGTGCCCAGTATCATCTATGCTGTTGTGATTGAAATTATGAACCGTATCTATCGGTATGCTGCTGAATTCTTAACATCATGGGGTAAGAAAGTTGTTCATTCTTCTTCCTTCAAGTTAGAATCCCACACACTTAGAATTTGTTTCTTTGTAGAACACATTACTGTTCAACAGAATGCTAAAGAAATTTCCCATAGTAGGTTCTTTCTGTGGGGTAAAAGAGATGGCCATTTTGAGTGTTCTAAGATTGCAGTTTCATACTTGGTTTAATTTGGTTTCAGTCTGACATGCCGTGAGAAGGGGTGATTCTGCCTTCCTCCTTGGCCTTTCTCTGCCTTTGGTGCAGAAGTTCTGTCTCCCTGGTTTAGCTCTTTGTCTGGCTGTATCGGCCATAGTCCTGGCAAAAGGGGTGAGGTGAGAGCATGAGGATAAGAGCTCAGAGGTGCATGGCTGGCAAGAAGGAACCTCCTGGTAAATTGCACCCACAGCCTGGGTTTGCTGGCTGTGTTTTAGTCTGGTGATGCATCTGTGCAGAGGGCAGAGGCACTGAGATAATGGAACCAAATCTAAGCCCACTGACTAAATGTCACATGAGAGTGTTTATGTCTGGTACATATATAACAAAGACTGGGATTCCACATCCCTATCAAAATGTGTTTCTTTGGACACTCTTAGAAGAGAAGGAATGTTAGATTACCTTTTTTTTCTCCTTGTGTGTGTCCGATTTATTTAACAGATTGGGCCTTGTGTTTTGCAGCCCAGCATAAGGATGGTGAAATGCTAGTGCTTATTTTGAATTTTAGCACTTCTACAGACATGTGAAGTCACTTGCAGACACAGTTAATAGATTAAGCTAATGGAGAATTAACTGCTTTATGTAGCTCCATATGGCATTCATTTGCAGGACAGAATCCAGATTACTAAAGATGGAGGCCCAGAAAATTAACAGAAGAAAGATAAAGCAAAAGGGAGATTGATGTAGAAGACAGAATAAAAAGAGGTGTTGAAGTGAGGGTTGGTTGTGCTTGCCAAAATTATTTGCTCAGCAAATTCAACCTGACAGCCACAATAGTAAAAGCAAGCATTTTCTTGATTTGTTTATGACTGTTCAAGGTTTTTATTTAAATAATGATTTTTAAATTCGTATCTAGGGCTCAGTTGGCTGGTTTGTTTCATTATTTTTATTATACTGCAAGAAAAAGCATTTCTGTGAAATACCCAGTTATGTTGATCAGATAGACTAAAATGTCTTTAATGGGCAACTCAAGGGGTTTTTTAATCCAGATTTTTTTGATTTTAAGATGATGTTTCAAATTCAGCAGAGACAGTATTTATGTAACCTGCTACACTGACAGCTTGTGCCTTTTCAGTGCTGTCCAGTGTATTTATGCTGCCATGCTCTGAATAGGCTGAAAAGCTCATCTGGCTGTTCTACCTTCCGTTCCACCTGGCATATTTGCAGATAATATCTGACTTAGCTAAACTGACAGAGCATGGGAAACAATCTGGGGTATTTTAAGCACCCTTCTTGCACCCATTTATCATGAAAGCTGATTGTGTAGTGAAAGCTAAAAGTAAAAATTACATTCAGTCACTTGAGTGCATTTTCCACATATCAGGCCTAACTTCATGCTCCTGTCAGAGTAGAACTCTGCTATTTTGTCCTGAGCAAGATCTGTAGGTGATGGTGTCTCCTTTCACTGTTGTTGACACAACATATGCTAGTGTGCTGCCTTCTCAGTTACTGCTTACCCAGGCCTTTAAAGGTACAAGCTGACAAAATAGCAGAAAGAAATGGAAAATCTCCCCTTTACTTCCCTTTTCTCCCCTCTAGTAAATCAGCCTTCCCGAAACATCAGGTTCTGAGAGTTTATCTTGAATGAACTGAAGATCTCAATTTAGAATGAGTAATGCATGTGTTGAACTTCACATACTCTAGTCTTGCTTTAGAGTGTAGGGTTTTACCTAAATTTCTTGGAGAGGGATAGGAATATTTCTGTGAACATTTACTGGTTTTGAATCAAATTTGGTATTGTTACTTTTCGTTACATATTGCCATTAGCCTTCCATTAGTTTTCAGCTAAAGACCAGTCAATAATTAGGCATTTTATTAAGTCTTAAGAGTGATGGATGTTTTTTCTTCTATAAAATCACTCTTCAGAGTAAGAAATATATAAAAGGAAAAACTTTTGCAGTAGAAAAAATACTGGAGTTGTAGTCAAAAATATGTATGTTAATATTGTGCATCAGATTAACTTCATAGATGAAGTGAGGTATTGGTATAGTATAAATTTTTACCATAAAGTGTTGGAATAATATAAACTATCAGGTAATTAATTTTCATGTGGGTTAAAAGTGTCTGTTTACTCTTTGGATAGCAATGTCTAGTACACGATAGGAGCTTCTGCTATTTACTAATTAATAATTTGGTTGGTATTTTAGAAAATCACAGGCTGGAATCTTCGTATCAGAATCATCTAATTCTGAAGGTTTTAGTGGTAAGTATGTCATATAAGCAGCTTTTAAGATTATTTTAAAATAGACAGCTTGTCCTGTGTTTTATTAGTGCTTTCGTAACATTACCTCAGTGACCTACAGTTTTGCTCAAGGCCAAACACTAGCACAAAGAGCAAACAAAATTTCTATTATGGTTGCAGTAAGTGCTAGACTATTTTAGATGCCTCTTTTATAGTGGAGAGTTGGCTTTTTATTTTTATTGATTTGTTCTTTCATTAGGATGCTGTATATATAAGTTTCTGTTAATTGGTCTGGTCCTGTCTTCGACTGAGAACTATTCCATTCAATTTTTACATGATTATGTGGTAAACCATATTTTAAAACGTTAATATATGAACTTCCACCTATACTAACAATCAGACAACCGGTCAGTGGAACCTGAAACAGTCTGTTCCTGTGCAGTTCATAGCATATACTGATCTATTTTAGTTTATCTAATCTTGTTTCCTTTTTTAAAAGATCATTTAAGTTTCTTCCTTTTTTATTTCCTCTATTTCCTTAGAGTTCCTTCCTTATTTCCTTCACCATGCTTTTTTGTGTGTTTTTGTACGTGAGTGTTTATTTGGGATTTGTTTTGTTTGTTTTGTTGTTTTGGGGTTTTTTTGTGTTAAATCTCTGTGTTACTCATCTGTTACTGGTAACCTCTAGAGCTAAAACTCTTGCACATATATCACTTACAGTCTCTGCCTTTCTCAAAAACCTTAGAACCATTTCTTTTCCCCCATAGGGTATTTATACAAAATGATTTTAAAAATTATGAAATGTCAAGTGTAAGTTTCTTCCAGTTTTCATTCTCTGTGAATGGCTTTCTGCACTCCCAGTATGATCTATGTTGTCCATGAGCTCCAAAAGAGGAGCTGCAGCACTGATAGCAATTAGAAAACTTCAGAGTTTGAGTATGATTTTTCAAGTACAATGCTGTGATTATGTCTCATTTTAGAAGTGGGGAATATTTCTCTTGGCCATAAAACCTTTTGAAATGATTAAACATAAAGCTCAACTAATATACATAAAGGAACATTTGTATAGGTTGAGAGATATATCATCCAACACATAGTTTGATAAAGTATTTAAAAAATAAAAAATCCTTACTCTAAATTAAGATCAGTATGTCCCTTTTATAGTGTTATCTCTGGAGAAATTGCCAAAAAATGAAAGTTAAGTAGAAGGTAATGTGCTTTTAATGTCCCCATTTTATAATTCAATTGTAGTGCTCTTTGTACACTTTGCTTTAGGAAAGCATTAAGCTTATTAAGTGGAAAACTGAGTAAGACCAGTACTGAAAATGTGTTTTTTCTGACCTAGGGTTTAAAAATGGTAGAGAAAATTTTAATGGACAGTTTATGTCTTCATGGAAGCCATTTTAGTCAAGGCAGCTGTTAGGTTAGATGATACTCTGCATCTGAACTTTTGCTTGAGTACTAAAACCAAGTGTTTTTATTTGCAGTTCAACTTCTTAAATTGTTTTGCATCTCTCTTCTACATTGCCTTTGTATTGTTTGATATGAAGCTTTTGAGGCAGGTGAGTTCCAAGATCATCTTAAGAATGTTGATGAATCTAGGAAAATAAAGGACTGATTAAAACAGACTTTCCATCATGTTAGAAAATGTTCTTCTCTGTAATGTTCTGAGTGAGAGACCCTTGAGGATGGGGTTGTGATTAAGTTTATGACTACAGTGAGGATCTGAGAATAAATAAAAGCAAAAATAATTTGTAGTTGGTATTTTAAATCAACTTTCGCACTCAAATGCATGAAAATCAGGTATAAGGAAAATATTTTTGCTCTAAATATAATGAACATTACAAGAACTTCAGCTCAAGACCTCTGTTACTCTAAAGTGATCTCTAGCAAAACACTTGATATATCCATACCAGATATAACATTTGTGACATTTCCTCTACTTTCAGGTAAAATCAAGATGAAAAAAACGTAGAAAAAATTCAGTCTTTAGCTCTGTGATTGTCATTGGCATGTATTAAATATGCATTTACCTTCATTGTACTTAGTGTACTGTTTCTAAGATACATCCAGATGCACAAAATATTTAGACTACTAACTCCTAATTAGTCATTTTCAGCACACAGCAAAGGATGGGAACTAGATCATCTATACTTTCTGTGTTCTATTGCTAGATTTGTTAGGCTGGCCTTTTTTTCATAGTACAATAACTTACAGTATTAGTAGAACACACAGAATTGCAAGTGATCATAGGTTTATCACGGTTCTATTATTTTTTCTTTTTTTTTTTTTAAACTTAAGAGCTTGGCCACTTTGCTGATAACTTCGCAGATCCTCAACCAATTTGTAGAATCCTTGCTTCCTTACTGGCTCCAGAAGAGATACAGCAGGAGGATGAAGAAACGCATGTGTTCCCAGAAAACTGATATGAATCTGTCATTAGCTGACCAAGTCAACATGGAGAAGGAAATGGGAACTTACTTGGTACGTTGTAGTACAGTAAAAGAGTTAAAATTTTTCTGGGCTGTAGTTGACAGAGGCATCAGCCAAAGCAAACAAAAGTATTTCTGGCTGTCTGGCCTGGCAGCTTATTTCCAGCTTCCTCAGTGTTGCTGGTGGTATTGTTTATGCAGCTGTATGGTATCCTGGATCAAAAAGTAGATACAGTGCAGGATCCCAGTAACACCAGAATGAAAGGGAAGGAATGAACAGCTGTATCTGGAGCGACCTAACCCCATATCACTGGAAAGAAGTATTTGTGTTATATGCTTTTAATCTGCAAGGATAACCAGAAGGCTACCAGGATGAGTCAGCTGGTATATGGAAGAGGGAAATGATTTCTGGTTTGATTTGGCTTTGCAGTGGTACTAGTTTAAATGGTCAGTTAAACTACAGCCTGAGAGAGAGCACACGTCTGGATGGGGCCAGAAATGGAGGACAGAAAAAAACAGCTCTTCAAAACAATACTCCTGCTGGAAGCTCTTGCATCTTGAAACCACAGCTTTGGTATTCACTGTCTTCTTGGCTCTGTTCTTGACCACCTCCTACCCAGTAAAATTTTTAATTGTATTTAGCAGACTTCATGCAATTCATTACTTAAAATTCTAAAGGAATTTACATAGTGGACACATGCACAGTGTGTATGTTAAGGCCTTACAGGCCGGCTGACAACTTTATCAGATGCTGCAACTGTAGTCACAAGAGTCTTAATACTGTATGATTCATGCTTTTACAGAATAAGAAGTACGTGTAGATAGTGTACCTTTCGTGTAAAAGGTAGACATTAGCAGTTTGAAATTTCATAATAACCATAGCAGACTCCTCTCTACCTGCATGAAGTGCCGTGAAATAGGAAAAGGAGAAAGACATATCACCTTTCAATTTAAAAACTGTTCATATGTATTCCTGTGAGAATGTTGGTATTTCCTATGTTTGATACAGAGGGAGATAGATTTAGACAGTGGAGAACACAGCAGAAATCCCTGCATTAGTGTCTGAACTGGCAAATCAGCGCAGTCCTGCACAGTGCCTGCACATCAGCCAGCACAGCTCCCAAAGTTGTGTGTCACACAAATAAGCTCTGCCTCTTGGACCTGAGCTGACTTCTGTTTCTCAGCTGTCACATGAAAAGCCAGTGTGGTGTCTCAGAGTCACATTGCCCAGTGCTTCTTGTGCAGAGCTGGATCGAATGAATCTGCACCTGTTGTACTGTTGTGCTCTGAATAGTTCTTCACGGTGATCCAAGAGGTCAGTTGTAGAGTCAGGACTTTGCCTTGGATGTGTCCACTGCTAGCCTCAGTTTCATTTCTAAATACTGTGTACTCAAAGTCTTAATTTTATATTCAGTCTAAAGATTATTATTTTGCTGTGCTTGTGAATCAATGATATTAGTCCACTGATTTGTTTGCAAGCAGTGAGCTGTCATCAGGCAAGAATATTTCTAAAATTAAAACTGTCACAAGGGGGAAGCATTTGACTGTGTAGTAACTGAGGAGTCTTGACAGAATTCTGTGTTTCAGGCGCATTTCTTTTGTTTTCTTTCCTTCTTTTGCATACTCTTCAACATTTAATTCTCTATTCTTTTTGTCCTCGTTCTCATTTACTCCTCAAATATCCAGCCCTTAACCCTGCTTTAGATATAAAAACATCCTGCAATAATTTAATTATTATTTTTCTAATTTCTGCTTCACTCTTCTAGTTAATTTTCTCCGTGAATATCTTCCTTGGTTTTGTCTCCTTGATGCTATAGCAGATCTTGTGCCTGCCAATTGCAGAGTTACAAATTTCTTTAACATCGTCTCAGACTCCTGTTTTCCTCCACAAAGTTTCATAAATTGAGTAGGAGAAAAATAAATACTTATTTGATTCATACTTTGCTATTCTAAAAGCCAATTGGTACTGGGCAAAGAAATCAGAAGAAAAGTGTGAGGAAGCAGTGGGAATACTGTGCAGTTACTAGAAGGAGGAGCACAAAGGAAAGCTCTCTCTCTGCCTGAAATGATTGTCTGAGAAAATGGTAGCAGTAACAGATGTGTGGCTGCCATTCCAATGAGTGTTCCTGCAAATGTCCCTAAGGAAGATTTTAGTAAAATTTGGAGTTTGTACTACATTTTTCTGAGGGAAAAAAACTTAATGGCTTTAAAAGTTAGGTAGCTCTTCCTGGTCTGGCCTGCAGATAGGTTTGTGAGACCCAACTATACTGTGCAATTTAAAAATGAGCTCAAGGGAAAAATGCAGCTAATGAGTACCCCATGTTGATTTCTGAGCTTGTAGGCTTCTACTGCTTTTCTCTGTTTCCTAGGGGAAAAAAACACTAGGTGTTGAAGAGGTCAATCAGTTTAACAGCTATGATGAGCAGAAAAGAGTAGATAACCATGTGTCTGATGCATGGAGCCAAAACCATTTTTTTGTGTTTCTTGTAATAATTTCAGTTACTGTCAAGTCTTCATGATTTCAGTTTTGAGAGAGAGGACAATATTTGTGCCTGTGTACATACAAGATAGCTAGATCCCAGTTTGACTTTTTTTGTGGTATTTCACCATCCTTTGTTTATGAACACTTTTTCTTTAAAAGTGGTTGGTTTGGTTTTCATACAAATATTGCTGCAATCATAGCGAACTTATTAATACTGCAAAACTAACATGCAAATATATGATTACCTACATGTGAATACTTAATCTGCATTTAAGTACCTACATTCTTGGTCCAAAGATCAGGTGATAGACTTATTGGGATTTGTTAAATAGGGTTTTTTGTTTGCACTATTTGTCCCTTTCAGATGTCAGTGCTGCCTTGTAGATTTCAGCCATCAAGTGGGCCACTAACTCTGTCCTACCTGTTTTGAAATAAGCAGAAATACCAGAAAAGAGTTGCCTATCTACCAACCTACCATTCTGGTTAGGTCTTTCATGGACAGTCTGAAATGCTAGGACTTCTATTGCCACAGTGCTCTCAGAAGAATGTTCTGTCAGTTTAAATGCATGGTGCTGCTTTTCGATTCCTCACTGTTCCTTCTGTTATTGTTTAACTGAGATACTCAGGAGCCTGGATAGGTTGAATGTGTTTATGCAGTTACTTCATGTAATAAGGATAGGAGGTGTAATTTGCAGAAAATGCATTAGGCAGAAGGAAAAAACTGGGCCTCCCCTTATAAGAAGTATTTAGTGATTGAATAATTCCAAATTGATTCGATTTTTAAAAAGTTCTTGTTGTTTACTATCAGCAGTCATTTCCAAGCAACTGATTTGGGATGAGGAAACATGTTTACAACTGTAATATTATTTCTGTGTTTCTTTTTTTTTTTTTTTGGTAGGTTAAATTTGTTCTTATATTTGCCCTGTTTTTCAGGGTACTTTTGATGATTACCTGGAGTTGTTCCTACAGTTTGGCTATGTGAGTCTTTTCTCATGTGTTTATCCACTGGCAGCTGTCTTTGCAGTGTTAAACAACATCACAGAGATATACTCTGATGCCTTAAAGATGTGCAGAGTTTACAAGCGTCCATTTGCAGAACCCACAGCAAATATTGGTGTTTGGCAGGTAATTTTTGTATAATTTTTTCTGTTCATTTGTTTAAAAGATGTTTCAACAACAGTATTGAAGCTTTGTGTTTGTCCCATGAGGCACTTTAAAGTTCAGTAGGTACTTTGTTCTCTTCGATGCCTTGGAATATCATCTATCCAACTATATATCTCAGTGATATTTTTGGTGGGGTTTTTGACCACACATCTTTCCGTTGCCTTGGAGAAGAAAGCAAATCTTCCCTTTAGTTCTTGCATATGTATTGTACTCCTGTTACAGCTTCAACAAAACAAAGCTTCCAGATACTGCCCAGTATTCTTTATGGGCAGTGTATTTTAGAAATTATAACTTCTGATGCAATCTCAGAAGTGTGGAGCTCAGCAGGGGTTTCAAAAGAAATGGAAGAATAGGTAAGTAGTTGGTTTCCTAAGACATGCTTGGGGTCTGTGCCTTTGTGGTTACTGGTACTCAAGCTGGCTAATTCTAAAATAACCTGGATCTGTGAGCAGGAGCTGGAGCTTTCTGCACAGCCTGAACATTGAAGTCTGTCTAAACAATTTCATGGTAATTGTACTGGGTCAGGCATTTTCTTTCATCAGTTGTTTGTCCATGCAATCATGCTGGCACCAGCTAATTTGGAGCCCATTGAGTGTGCTGCATCAGTGAACTGATCCTGACCAGAATTTTCTGGAGTGACTAAGTTGCATCCAGAAACTTTAGCATTCCATAATAGCAGTGGCTTGATGAGGGAGTGTGAAGTTGGCTGGGGGATCTTTCTAGGTGATGATCCGTATTCTAGTTTTATTTAACAAGTTTTCTAGTTTTGAGTAATTGAGATAAAGGGCACGGTGAATTAAGGGATTATTTAATTTGGACAGGTTGTAAATGTTATCACATAAAGCGAATGAGAGGTGAGAAATGAAATCATGAAACCTCAAGTGCAACATACTGTAAAAACATGAAAGTCAAGGATTCTGAGCAATGTTGGTGAGACATGTACATTGACATTAATGAAGTAGACTTAGAGGTGAAGTCTTTTAATAATATTTCATTAAAATGTGTGAATTATAATCTGACTGCATTTTAACATGGGATGTACTTTCTCAGTCCAAATCTATGCTGCCAACATCTTAATGGCATAGCAGCATTGACCAGTGGTGTGACCACCAGAATAATCAGGCTGGGGTCGTAAGTCACAAGCATAGCTGCAGGTATATTAATAGCAATTGGTTTTGCTAGAAGAACGTGTTTCAATTAAGGGAGTAGGCTGAAAAATTATAACACTCTACTGGTACAGTAATTTTATTTTATGGTGTAATTTTTAAACTAATTGCAGAAATGAATTTGCTTTGTGAATAAAAAATAACAACTAAATTTCATGTGGGAAATTAGAGCATTTGATAAAAGATTTATGTTAAAGCAATGCTGGAATTATTTTATTGGGTGAGCTGAGTCACTAGCTTCTTGTCAAGGAGAAAGTTATTTCTGCTAATTCATTGCGACAGTTGCTACAATTCTATGTCACTCTCTCATTCCAGACAGGACCTTGGAATAAATAACCATTATATTGCAAATGTAATTGTTAAGCTGTATTAATATTTTCAGACATTTTTTGGGAGCTCTGTAGGCAAGAGCTTCTTAGACTTGTGCTATTGCATGTGTTTAAATGTAAATTTTTCAACAAATCTCAAGTGGTTGTGATTTGAAAAGGCATTCTGAACCATTCTTACTTTTCTTCTTACTTAACATTCAGACACAACCTCCAAAACCAGTGTTAGGACTATTAGTTCCTCTTGGGATTTTGCAGTTTTCCCTTTATACTGAAGTAAATTTGTTTAGGAGTACAGCTGTGGACGAGTGCTTATTCTCCTGCGCTCAGTTTACAACTGTTGTTGCAGTCTTGTCAAGCTGATGAGGTCTGGACTGCTTGCCAAGCAACTCTTATGCCATTGAATTCAAAAGATGAAGGAAAATAAAAAGTTTAACAAATGGGGGTTCTGAGGCTTTAATGAAGAGAGAGGTATCATCCAGAGCAGTTTGGGGAGTAGTAAGCTAGAGGTAATGGTCGTAACTGTAAATGTATTTCTGTTTTATTTCAGTTGGCCTTTGAAACTATGAGTGTAATATCAGTTGTTACTAATTGTATACTGATTGGAATGTCTCCACAAGTGGATGCCCTTTTCCCAGACTCAAAAATGGACCTTGTTCTGACTGTGGCATTGGTAGAGGTAAGTCCACCTTCAAACAGTGCATGTTTTAGCAAATAACACAAACACCAGTGAAAATGATAGCAGGAAGTAAACTTTCCTTCTGATCATATATTAGAAGGAAATTAAGATTTCCGTATCAAAGAAGTGTTTCAAAGTCTTGCTTTTTGCTTTCTTTCTCCTTTTTTTTTTTATTTACTGTGAATGCTGTTGCCATACTTTCCCGTGCATTCCCAAGATGCCGTGCATTTGTTGCTTCGTGTAGTTTCAAGCATTTAGTTGTGCTATTTCAAGAAGCAAAATAATCACATTTCTGTGAACTGGTTATTTCTCTGCTTGGATTGTGACCCCAGCATATCTTAAAAGGACTTCCTATATAATCTTTATGGATGTATCCTGCAGGGCTTATCTGAAACAGCTATGTGTCATGACTGTAAATATTTGTGATCGTAACAGCATTTGGGTTTAATCTCCTAATTCTGTGTAGTAAGCACATCAGTGGCATTCCTTTTCAGACATGGAGGGATGACTGTGGGCATTTTACATAACTGAAATTGCAGGACTTTACTGTTATAAATCTTTCCTTCAGGGCTTTCTTGTATTGCATTGCCTTGACTTTCACCATTATTGTATTTTAGCTTTTAGGAACTGGATTACTTTCCTCATGGAAGAAGGTCTGGATTGTGTATGTGTGGTTACTAAAGTGCATCATCTGTAGTTACAGAGGTGCATCAGGAGCACATATTTCTTTGTTGTTCTTTTTAAGTGTTATGCAGTGAATTATGAGCTTTCTTTAAGTTTTATTTTCCAAGCCTTAAGGTTTGCAGAGATAACTGTAAATATGAATCATGTTGACTGGTTTGCTGAAGTTTGAGCTTATGGCAGCGTGATGTACTCTTCTATTATGCATGTGTCAACATTTACATTAACCTTGGTGAGGTGTTTTAATATAAAACTAATGTAGCAAATTAGATATGTTGTCCAGTAATGAACTATATCATTATGTTTAGAGAGATCATATTGTGAAAACTGGATGAGTAAATGTAAGCAGTATGGATCTCTGGCAGCTTAGAGATGGGGCTGTTTTTGCCTTTGTGTGTTGTATATTATCCTTATATCTGTTTAAATGTGAAGCTGGCTTTTTGATTTCTAGGCAGACCTCTGTTTCTTGGTAGGCCAAAGGAGAATACCAGCATTTTTCTCTAAAATTTAAATTCCACTTATATGCAACCCTTTAGGGAACAGGAATTGCAGCATAATAATTAGGTAGCTCTTGAAACTCCTTAACATTGTATCTCAAATTATCTGTAAATGCTGTGGAAAGGGAGATTCAAAAAACAAAGGGAAGAAAGTTTGGAGGGAAAAGGTAAATTAGTACTGAGTGGAGGAGAGGGGGAAAATGTTGTCTTATATAGAGAAGCAACTTTGGTGAAGACCACCAAGCTATAATCAACATTGTATGAAAGGACTGTTGGAGGCTTGTGCTAGGTGAGCCAGAGGAAATGAAAGGTAACCATTTGTTTAAAGAAAAACCAAGTTTTCTCTTATTATTCAGCTTGATTAAAAAAAACCCAAAACAGCCAAACTAAACAAGCCATAATGCACTGGTCAGAAAAGGTCTATTTAAAAAAGTTTTAATCAAACATATCCAGTATGCTGCTCTGTTTTGGTTTTTTTTTTTTTTTTTGGTGGTAGTTGTTCTGTTATTACCAGCTTTTTATTGTCTGAGAAAACACAGAGATACAAAACCAATGTGTGAGTCTTACAGTATGTTTCTGGAGCATAACAAGCCATGTGATTTTTTTTGAATGTTGTTGCTTATAAACATTCCACGTGAAATGTAAGGCTTTTGCAGTCTCCATAAGGACACTCTTTCAGTACATTTTAAACAATATTTAACAACTTCACAGGTGGGGGGTTTGGGATTTTTTTGTTTGTTTTATTTTTTTAAGAGATGCCAAATAGCTGAGGTTGTAAAATATGGCAAAATGTTTTGTAGCATAATTTTTGAGCTTTCTACAGTCCAAAAGAGTTCTCCAGAGTGAAACACATTTTATACAAAAATTTAATTTAAAAAAACTTTGTGAAAATGACCATAGCAAACATGAGTTTTATTTCAGTTAAAAATGGTTTCAGTTGTGTTGACAGTTAAACATGTTCTCAGTTACAGAATTTTTTTTTATCAGAGGTTCTGTTTTTCTGTTTCAGGTTAAAACATTGATTACAAAAGGTTGAAAGCCAGGAGGATTCCTGGATGCTGTGGGACTATGGACAGCAGCAGTATAGATTTATGTCAGCTTCAAGAGATGGGGATGATTTTGCTTTTGCTTCGTGTATATTCGCTCCCATCTTATCTGTTAAACTGGGACTTTCTTTTATCTGGTGCATGATGAAACAGATTAGGGAATTGATGTGGGAGAAGCTGTCTGACCCAGTTCACTGGGGAGCAGGGTAGAAGCAGCTGTCTGTGGAAGACACGCAGTAGTGCTGTGGTAGGTTTGTGCTGGATTAAATTTATGGGACTTCTGCACCACTGAGTCTTTCTACTTTAAGTATCACTTAATCTACAGAAAGGTCTCTGATCTATGAAAGGAGCACGAATCTCATGTATTGGTAGTGTTCCCATGCACCTTTACTCTATTTATTAATGATTAAACTCTGCATTTCAGTTGTAAAGAAATATTCAGGAACAGAATATATTATACTAAACTTCTAGGACAAATCTGCTGCATCTAAAGTACATCAGTGTCAAGGCAGAAAAAAATTCAGATGTGTCAGGGTGTTGATAGAAAAGTGTTTTAGATCACCTAGTAGAGATTCAGAAAAACATGATACAGGTGAGTTATTTTACTTTCTGATGTTTGCTGCAGGTGAAGGTGAGCATTTTACAGTGTGTTTATGCTATTTTGACAGCATCTTGGCAGGCAGTTTGAAAATGTTAAGAGAAAAATTTATTTGAGTTGGCTGTGTGTATTTTCACATGTTCTATTGATGGGGTAACCTACTTAAATCTTAGCTGTCTTTAAGTATTTTAATCAATTTTAAGGAACTGGGACTTCAGTTGAGTGTATATATATATATCTATCTGTTTGATGCAAAGCTAAACAGAAAAGCACTGTTACTGTCAAAGCCAAGCATAGGTATTAGCAATATCATGATTTTTTTTTTTTTCAAAAAATGCTAGTGGTTTTTAATAATAATACCAATATTCTTTAAATGAAAACAGTTTACATGGCAACATTTAACACCACCCACTAGTGAAGTAACAAAGAACTGTGTGTGATATTCTTGTAAACATTCTGTACCCAGCCCCTACAGATTTATGCAAAATATTTTGTTTTCCATTAGCAACTCTTAACTCTAATGCTATCTACATTTTTGGTAGGAATATTTGTTGTGTGAGCAAAGTAAATGCTAATTAGAATACCATAGAATAAGATAGTAACAATTTCAAAATAATGGCAAGCATTAAAATAATAAAACATAATAATATTTTTTAAAGTGTTAAGCCACAGATTTTTTTTTTTTTTGAACAGTTGACCTATTTTCGTCAATTCAACATCTGCTTCCATGGCAACATGATTTGAACCAGGAGCAGAATGATGAAACTCCCCTCTTTTACTTATGGATGGATGCTAACTGAGTGCAGCCTGTGCAGTTTTCAAACAAAAAGAAGTAGCTAAATGTCCTTAAGGAAGGAAACAATAAATCCTTATTAACATAATTTTAAAATAGTTATATCACATAGTGTGTTTAGTTATTGAGACTTCACTGTAGACACATAATTCTGGTGTGAATTCAGGTGCAAAGTAGGGCATTCCAAGCGTGCGTCTGTGCTTGTGTGAAACTGCTCCAAATCACTTCTGACTGCCTACACTGATTTGAACTTAAAAAAAATGAAAATACACACTGAGTTTCTTCAGAGTTAGTTAGGGAAGTAGGTTAAAACAAGTGTAACCTTAATTCTGCAGTGCTTTTAAAAATTTTTTTTGCAGAAATTGTTGACAAAGAGTTTTGTGTCTGATGACTGCTGTTTCTTTTTCATGTGGGCTCTGATAAATTTGGAATGCTAATTAAGTCAGTGTTAGGACTACTCTGAAAGTTGAGTTCAAGAAATCAGTTCTATATACAACTCTTCAGCAGTGATTTTTGCTTTTAACAGTACATCAGTAGTGGTGTTTTGAAGCGGTAGCTGTGAAGTACAGCTTATCATGAATGTGTCCTAGCCTCCAAAAGCAACTCATGTGTCCAGCACTGAAGTGCAGTAATGGAAAGCTTTTTTGCAGAAGTGCACTTAGCTGGGATGTTCTATGCCACATTGAAGCATTTGGGAATTAGCTTGGAAATACTAAGTAGTAACGAAGGTCCTTCTTGATAATGGTAATATCAAATCTGACATTATAGTATAGAAATGCAGTTTTGGGAAGGATGTAATCACCTCTGCTATAGATGAAAATGAGGACCTTTGCATAGGGACATGGCTGGTGTATTTGTAGTAAACATGGCTTAAACAGTTGGTCTGTGTTGATTTAATTTCTGATTGATTTAATCTGATTGATTTAATATGGTGTCCTCATAAGGACATAGATCTTAATGAGCATCATAGAAAAACCTGTATTGAAAAGTCAGTTCTGAAAGAAGTACTGGGTGGAATAAGGGAAGTAATCGTTTCTTAAGCTTTGTCTTTTCTGGGTGAGAAGGAGCTGATGGTCCAGTTATAAAAGGCTGGAAAGCAAGAGTCATAGTGTGTCAGTAAAGCTGATCCAAAATCAAAGTGATTGAAAATTGTCTGGTGTACAACTTTTCTATAGAATTGCATTTTATTAAGTGTATTTTTTCATCAAAGGCCTCATGGTGTAGAGTAGAAGCTCTTTGACATTCTGCTGAACAGTCATGGTGGAATGGCCCCAACACTCAGTCAGTTCAACAGTAGGCTTGACAGTGGTTTCTGAAGTGATGTGCCAGAGAAACTGGGAAAAACTATCAGAGTCAAGCAGTTTGGATTATAGTAGATGACAAGATATATTTATCATCTAGTTCTAGGCATTATCATACTTTGTTCTAAACAAACTTGAAAATTAGTAAACGTTGCATCCTGAGTGTGGTTGAAGATCTTTTGAATCCACTTTCTGAGCAAAAACAATTTTAGGTGGATTGTTATGTCAAAATTAAAGGTTTTCCCCCCTTCTTTTTTTCCGCCCTTCTTTTTTTCCCCCCTTCTTTTTTCCCCCCCTTCTTTTTTTCCCCCCTTCTTTTTTTCCCCCCTTCTTTTTTCCCCCCTTCTTTTTTTCCCCCTTCTTTTTTTCCCCCTTCTTTTTTTCCCCCTTCTTTTCCCCCTTTTAAATTTCTTACATGTTTTGCAACAGATTTCAGTGCAATCTATTTTCTCCTGATAAAGTTGGGTAATTCTGTTTTTTACAAAACAGTTCTAGTTCAATTATTTCCTGACAGTAATGTACACAACTCCATTCTGGCCGGGTGGAAATGAGGCGTGGTCCTGCATGGTATAGGGTTCAGCATGTGTGAAGCAAATAGCTTTGCTCATGTAGAACTCATGAGTTTGGGATTTACAAGATGTGCTAAATATACATTTATGTAAGGGCCAACTTTACATAGCAAAGGAACTAGGAAAAATGCAGAAAAATAGGCTGCATCGGCATACACACATGTATAAATCCTTTGACACTGATGGAGTTACAGAAGTGCAAAAGTTGAAGCACAAGAGCTGTGCATAAAGTGGTTTTTTTTGCTAAATGATTTCCATGTTATTGACAGGTACTAATGTAGCATATAGGAGCTGCAGAGTTTTGCATAGGGAATCAAAGAGCATTGTAGGTTGGAAGAGACCTTTGGAGATTATTTGCCCAAACTTTCTGCTGAAAGCAGAACCCTGGATTAAGTTCTCTGTGTCTTTGTCAAGATAAACTAAGACTTGAATACTTCCAGAGAGGGAAAGAACCACTTCTCTGGGCAGCCTGTTCCATTCTTTAATTGATCTCATGGCAAATAATAGGGTTTCTTTCTTATGGGAAGAAAAAGATTTCTCTGGTGCAACTGATGGCATATGACCTCTTATTCTTTTGCTGTGCACCTTTGTGAAGAGGGTACCTCTGTCTTCTCGAAAACCATTCAGTGCCTGTTAGGCAATGGAAGAATGTGATTAGATCTTACCCACCTGCCCAAGCCTTCTCTTATCTAAGTGTAGCAAACTGAGTTTCTTCAACCCTGTTCATGGCCCTCCAACAGGCCCCCTCCAAGTTTTTAGTCTCTGCTTTCAGAGTTGCCAGTGCCACTAAAAAAACAAAACTAAGTGCTTTTCATGTGCACTTACCCCTTTATGACTTTCCGGTAGTTGCAGTGTCTATTATTCCTTTGTCTTCAAACTCTTTGCTCTTTAATCAGAGAAAATAATTTCTGGGCATGTTGGGCGATTCTTCTAAGTTTCTTACTGCTGCAATGTTTCTGGCAGCAGTTTTTAGGTATCTCTCTTTCCATGTGTTAGCTCTTTTCTGTGGTAATGTGTTTTTTTCCATACTGACATGCATGCAGATATACTATATTTATAACCCAAGTAGTTTGTCAGTTTTCTGGTGTAACTGTAAGCTAGAATATTTAGTGGTAAATATCTGATGTGTGGTTTAAATTTCTTTCTAATAGTTAAATGTATATGAAAAAATATTTGATTATTTACCTATAATGAGTAAATATTAATTAGGGGGTTTAGTTTAAATCTGGTTTTCAAAAATGTTTCATGGTAAGGTACAAACCTTACTGACAGCTTTATGGTTAATTTTTGGGAAAATACTTGGCAATTTAAATCAAGTATTTTATTTCAGTAAAAACAGATGTTGTAGCCAAGACCTATCTATGCTTGCACTTGTGGTGAAAATGGGAAAACATAGGAGAATGGAAAAATGCACTTTATGCAAATTATGCAATTATTTGGTTGATTGTATACATACATAAAATAATTTTGCAGCATTACTAATTCTGAATATTAAAAAGGTTAATCCAAAACACTAGTGATTTCAATTAACATATTGTTTCTGTTCTAGAGTACCTCTACCTCAGCTGCGAACATTTACTTAATATGTATGCATAAGAAATTATATCTAAAAGCCCTCCTTTAAAAATCTAATATGTATGTTTTTCTTTTTAATACAATACAAAATAGTGTTGATTTTTTTGTTCTCTGCTAGACAGGTAAGCCACTGCATTTTGGTTTGTTCCTATAATTGGAATTGTGAGACATAAAAATAGTTTGATAATTTAATTTCAAGTTGAAACCCTGGGAAAAATTACCAGTAGTTGCTGAATAGCCTTGGTGTAAGACTTAATGGAAGCTTCTAAAGCTATAAAGACTTATATAAAAACTATGTCTAAAGACTTAACAAATTGTGCATGTTCTTTATTTTACTGTTTGGCAAGATTTTAAGAGTAAAAATGAACTCAAATATCAGTGCATTTCATATTCATGCTACTTTGCAAAAGATTCTTGAAATCATAGGTTTAATTTGAGTATAAAGTGAAGAAATATTTTAGATAAGTTATTCTTCTGAGTTATGGGAACAGATTGTTCTCAGGGGTTTTTTTTCTCACCTTTCTGATGTGGGGAAAGATTTATGGATTTGTCTGTATAAAATTTTATAAATGTTTTCTGCCTCAAGAAGCTTCCTGGAACCATATCAATTAGGTTAAAAAGAAATGCCAGTTTTTCTGGCTGTATGTTACTGCAGATTATGTTTATTTCTAAAATCAAAATTTATCACAGATCTTCTTATTGCCATCTACTGGTCCTTTTGAGATATTCATTCTGATTTAGTGTTGATTTTTTTGGTCCCTTAAAAAAAGCTTAATGTCAAAAGTGTGTCAGAAGGAAAACAAGCATTAAAAAAATTCAAAGATCTAAGTAAATTTTGTTCCATAGCTTTCTTCTAGTATAGAAATGAAAATGCATGTTAACGTGTATGCTTAAATAGTCCAATAGATTTTTGAAAATCTGAGACCTTAAAGCAGTATTTTCCCATTTTCCTCTTCATGAGTAAGTTTTATTTGTTCCTTCTTACTTTCTGTTCTCTACTCAGACCCTTCCATTTTCAGGCTCTCAATTTGCTATGTTCAAAATTGAAAAATAATCACACAGATGAATGAATTGTGCTTTTCAAAGTGTGTACAAACACTGAAATGTGTTAAATATGTGGGCACATATAGTAATGTGTAGGATAGCAAGAAACTAAGGTATTCCATCAAGTTTTTCAACCTTGATAGCTGGAATGTGTTGATGTATTTTACTACTCTGTCTGCCCCAACTGGAGCATTTTGACAGTAATTTTCATTCCTCACTGACACAATTCAGGATGTGATTTTTATCTTTAAAGAAGACAGTGTACAAAGGATGACTGAGCTAGGTCAGATCAGGGGTCTTCATAGGCCAGGATCCTTTCTGTTGCAGAGGCCAAGGGAAAAGTTAATTAGTACAGCCAAATATGTAGTCATGCTCTTTCAAAATTAATTCCCAGAATCTGATGTTTTGCAGTGTAACCTGTATCATAACTGAAAGTGATCTGGCCAGAGCTTCATGTGAAAGTGTGCAGCGCTTTTATACAATGGCATACGTACTTTTTCAAAAGAAATGCTACTTAAGCAACGAATGTTAATATACTCATGGCTTCATATGTAATTACCATACATATTGGTTCTGTCCTGGATTTTCCTACCTTTTCTCTGTACTTTTTTTCAGTTGTTTTTTCTTTCTAAGAAGGATTTTTAATTCTTAAGCTGGATTCTGCCAATGTGGTTGTGATGTTATGGTGAAGGTTAAGAGTACAGGAAACCTTCTCACTGTGAGAAAACGTTAAGAGGTGTCTTAGTAGAAACAATGATAGCAAAAAGGGAATACTCTCTTCTTTCTGTCAGCTGGGTGGTGGTAGAACAGAGAGTTACAAAGGTATCAGGTGCTAGTTAGCTAAAAGACCTGAACTTTCCACAAGGGTCGTGTTGGTTTCCCTTCAGAAAGAAGCAGAAGCAGAAATGGATGTCGTTCCTCATGAATTACTATTATCTGGTAGATACTGCTGTATTCTGATTAGGAAGGTTGGATGGGGGAGATACTTCAGGAAGGGAGCACATTTCTTAACTATGCTAATAAGTGTTTCAGAAATGTCAGCCTGGAAGAACAGCAGGTAAGAGTAAGAATATTTCTTTCTGTGGGATTGTACAAGGATGCCAGAATAACAAAACTTCAGAAGGGAGGATGAATAGAGAACAGATCTTTGGAGACAATTACAAGACATTTTAAAGAACTCTGTAAGAATCAGACTTTCAGATCTCTTTAAAACCCACTTAGCTTAATATTTTCCACAAAGAAGTTTCCTTTAATGTGTAAATATTTCCAGCTCAGGCCTGAATACACTGAATATACTTCCTTGCTGGCAGTTGGAAGTTGAACGTCCAGACAAAAGCCAAGTTAATACCTATTAATATTAATTGTTTACTTTCCACTTGATTGGGATTAGTAATTACTTAATGACAAGATAGAGCATGAACGTTCAAAGCCTTCTTGCTTCACAACCATTTCAAGACTGGCTTAGCATTTCATGAAGCTGAATTGTTTTGTTTTGTAAATAATGTATTAGTTTATTCTGTTAAATTATTTAAATAATTCTCTGCAAATGCGCTATCTGTAGCTGCCAGCACAAGCCTGAATAATGGCTTTTCCTAGGAATCTGTGAATAGGTAGAGCTATAGGGCTTTACCATGTATCCATTTATCTCTGATGCAGTTTGCAGTAATTTACTAGGAGTGTTCCATTTTAGGGACTGCAGGTTTTTCCTGGCCCCAGAGTTTTTTGTGATTTCTTTGCCTAATGTGGTATGTTTTGGTTGGTTTGATTGGTTTTTAAACTGTGTGCAGCATTGGACAATAAATGTGCTTTGTCATTTGAATCCTCTGATAATTGAGAGTGAAAATGAGTGGCTCTGAGCAGGTAAGGTAGAAAATATGGGGTTTGCAGCTGCAGCTGGAAAAGAGATGGAGAATAGGAAATCAGTAAAACTGACTATAAATAGCGTGAGAAAGACAGTCAAACGTGTTGAAGCCTCTGTGTTGTTGATTAGATATAAACACCTCTTTAAAGAAAGACTGTCAGTGATGTAGTATTGTTGCTCACATGTTCTCCAGTTTAAAAATTGCAGAAGAATTTACTTTTAATAAGAATTCTTTGCAATGACTTTTAACATTCTGTTTTGCAGTGTTAAACATTCTGGATCAGCTTTGGTACTCATGTTGTTGACTTTGTTACATACCTGCTCTATATTGTAAACATGATTAGTAGTTATTTATTGGAAACTCGCAGCATGAGTTCTATGGTCTTTTATTTAAAAATGAGTGAGATTTGTTGCTATAGTTTTTACCATCCCAACACTTTTTTAAAAAAGCTCTGAAGCATGATGTGTTTTGTAAAATCTGGATTTATGAAATTTTTTTTTTCTCCATTTGCTTTGTTTTGTTTTTTCAAATACCACCTGGCACACTTAAATGAAAACTGATTTTGGAACTCAAATTGTGCAAGAAATGCAGTACTGGATTGAACAGCTGAAGCAGGGAGTTTTTTGGGGGTTTTTAAATAGTCTTTTTGAAAACATGTTATTAAATACAGGCTGAAGATGGTCATGAGGCATCCTGGAAAGTAAATGTCAAAAGAAGTGGGGCTTAATTACTTCATTTCTGCACTGAATTTTTTTCTTACACTGGAAGAAAGCTTCAATCCAGATTTTCACTCTTCTGCTCAGAAGAAATTAGTGAAATTATATGTAATTTTCAAAGGGATTTTTCATTTATTGTGGCAGTGTGCAAGCTGTGAGGTGTGCTCCTGCTTTTTTCATGCCTTCAACAGTCCTTTTGAAGTCATGGGAGATTACTTGTGTGCCAATAATCGGCTAAATCTCTACAGTGAGTAATGCAAAGGAGATAATGCAAAGCAGATAGATGCTGCTGAGAATTCATAAACCGTAATATGTTTGATCGAGGTTAGTTTTAGTCAGAGGATTTGTTGTATGATGAAGAGTGTGTGTGTGCCTGGTATAGGGACTACGGATAAACCAATGTCAAATATAAGGGTATCTCTTATTAAACTTGAAATATAGTTTGTGGAACTGCACTTTATCTGCAACTCAGTATATTTTTTTTCAGAAGTCCATCACCACTGAAAAATCTGAGAGAAACTTGTTTTAGAATCCAGTGAAATGGGAATAAACAGTTTATTACAGGAATTGTTCAGATTTTTACTCTTAAAGCTTAGCAGATAAAGTTACTGAATTCAAATACTTTTTTTTTCTTCTACCTTCTAACATGCTTTGTTCAAAGGAAAAGATGATATACTACGAGTGGTTTGTAATAGAAAAATTATTAATGCATCTTGAATTATATATGGAAAACACCTAGTTCAGTTCACCTAACTGATGTTAGAGTGAACTGAAGTATCAGTTCACTCTAACATGGGTTCCATTTGGCAGTCCTGCTTCATTTCCTCTGTAATTTTAGGAACTACAGGAGGAAGCAGGAGAAATATGATGGATATTAGTGTGACATCTTTCAAGTGGTTTTGATGCCAGTGTAACAAAATAATTTTGTAGAAAATGTATTACATTGTTTTAAAAAAGAAAATGTATATATAGGCAGGATTTGAGGGTGAACTACTTAGGTGTGAATATAAGTCCACAAAACAGACCATAGAGTATTCCTGTCAGTGCTTCTGTCTCCATTTCACTCCCTGTAATTAGAGAAGACTGAAATGACTTATAAATTCTGACTGCTGCCCCTGTCCTTTAAGAGGCAAAAGCACAGCTGGTAGTGAGAGTGGGATGTAGCCATATTCCACCCCAAGGAGAGAGCAGGTGTAAAAGGGATACTGGTACCATTATTCTAATAGCTTCATGAACTGGTCTTCTGCAAACTTGGAAGGTCCTGTCACAACCAAATAAAACTGACTCTGGGAATGAGTGGAACTGCCCCTTTAGGATTTCTAGTTATTTTGGTGCTTATCTTGGCAGCTACATGTAGCGCAA
This sequence comes from Pardalotus punctatus, assembly GCA_013400915.1. NCBI lineage: Eukaryota > Metazoa > Chordata > Aves > Passeriformes > Pardalotidae > Pardalotus > Pardalotus punctatus. The sequence continues at coordinate 134,704 of VZTX01030034.1, read as the reverse complement.
AACATAACTGGTAATTCTTTGGTAGCAGTGACACTGCAGTTCTTTGCTAACCTCATGGTTTATATATTGGTGTGACTTGAATTGTAAGTTCTAAATTTGCTAAGTATGGGTAGAGCCTTATATAATTTTGTTGTTCTGTTTTTATGAGTCTTGCAAGTTGATCAGGCTTTCCAAGCAACGTCAGGTGCTGTGGTGGTTACAACTAAGACTTCAACTAGCCAGAGAAGTTAACAATAATAGTTACTGAAGAAGAAATGTGGGGGGTGCACCTCCTCATATGGGTGCTCTGTTACAGTATTTTAATAATTTTATTCTGGTATAAATCTTTAAAATGAGAAGTTCCAAATATGCTGAGTTTTAACTGGTTTTTCATGTCCCCTCCCCTCCCTTCCTAACTGTTCCTGAAGGTGGGGTGAATAACAGTAATGGCAACTTGCTCTTCCTTCCCACCCTCCGTGTAGCTTAAACTCTGAAATCGATAGTACCTATAGTTACACAGTTCAAATGCAAAATAATTTCTACAACAATGGATCAAAAACTGTATGTTGTAAAATGTCTTCTGAAGCTTATGTGTAGGAGCATAAGCAACTGTACAATACATTTCTGAAATTTTAGCTAGGGAAGCTAAATGCAAGAATTGCCTTTCTAACAGGAACTGAGGAAAAAGGAGGAAGGAATCCAGTTTCCTTTGCAATGTCACATTGCATTAATAATGGCACCTGTATCTTGCTTTGCTCAGCTTCTCTCTGAAGATATCTGAGCTGCAGAGATCTAGAAAGTGATAGGGTATGGTCTTGGAAGCCATAGAAAGAGACAGATGCTTCTTTTTATCCCACAAAGTAATTGTGGCTAATGTGTTAAAAAAAAATAGGCCATATTATGGATTCTTTTAAAAGTTTGGGGGAACTTACAACTTTGTTGGCTCTGTTTCAAACAAAAGATGTCTTGTAATTTCCTCTTAGTGCGTTGCCTCAAAACATAGCATTGGTACAATTACACTGATGGATTCTGCTGTTACAGAAATGTCCTTATGCATGTATATGCATTGTATAACACACAATGGTAGCTTAAATATTTTGACAAAAAGTCAAGACTTAGAGATAAATTCATGTTAGATTTCTTGTGCCGACTGCCATCCATAGCTATAAACCATACCTTTACCATATGTACCTTTCTAATGTGCTTTATATTACAGAATTTAGCTACATTTGGAAAACTGGTGTTCAAACCATTCAGGGCCTGAGAGGACTACCTAGTGTTTTGGCATGTAACTCAGAGAAAGCTTGACTTTGGCAGGTCAGGACTCAAGTGTGCATCCTTCTCCCTCTGCTCCTGTTTACCACATCTGTCATCAGGCGAAAAGAGGGGTGGCTGTTTGAAGATGGAGGAGCTGCAGTACCATGTAACAGCCCAGCCAGTCTGTCTGAGTGGCGGATGAAGATTCAAAGTGTTCTGTAGACCCTGCTATAAGTTTAGCTTATCTAACTTTTCTCTAGCTGCTCTGAACCGTGATCACGTAATCTTGACCAGCCCCATGATGTGTGAGATTGGTGACATGAAGGTTTTCAGCCTTCCAAAGTAACCTATTCATGAGCTTTCTCTTCCTGTGATTCAAGAATTTTTAACCAAAATCTCCCAAGTGCAATTTAAACTGGTTAATACTCTGAACACAGAAAAGTATTTGGTCACTGTTCCTTTCATAATGACTTTCCAACTGCTGTTTTCTGAATCACATGAGCTTACATCTTTAAACTTTTCCTCACAGGCCAATTATTTCAAAATACTTCAGTTTATTCTCACCAGGATTGTCTCTATTTTTAAAATGATGATACCTGAAACAAGCTACAAGCACACATATTTCTCAGTATAAAAAAGGTTCAGGTATATCCTGTGTTGTATTTGATGCTTTTTTTAGCATGTCAAAAGGTTTTTTGTCTTTTCTGCAGTAACCTTGTTCTGAATATTTCTTTTTTTCAGAATTAGTGCTACTCATCTTTCAATGCATAGCTATGTTGTCTTGTTCATTAGGACTGTTTCTTTAGTTTTTCTGTTCAGTAGGACTGTCTTTTCAGTTTTTCAGGATTGCTGAGTTCTAATCATGCTCATCAGAGCACTTGGATTTCTCCTTATCCATGTCATATATCAATCATATATAATATATCATATATATCATATCTGCAGTTCTTAAGCAGATTTTCCTGTTCAATCTCTAAAATTGTCAATGAAACTATTGAACTGGAATCTGATCCATTGCAGATCTTAGTAGGCCCCCACAAAATAGACATTCCAGCCTGATATTTGCCAACGGTTACTGTTGGAGGGCTTTTTTCCCCAGTCACTTGTGAGCTTTCGTAGTTGTTTATTTGATTTAGGGTGTTTTGAAAGTGATACAGCTACTATCAATCTTGTCTGAGTAGTTACATTTACTTTTATTGTTGCTTCTGAACCTGCACTTCAAGTTTATGCATTTCTGCACTATAGTTTCATTTGTGAATGGTTTTGCAAGGAAATTCAGAAATATATATTGATAGTGAGAAATTGGTTTCTAGCTATCAAATTACCAAAAAAAAGTGTGATTCATCCTCTGCCACTGTTCTCTGAATTGTAACCATTTAGTGTTATATCAGGGCATATGCATGATAGGCAGAAATCACACAAAAAATGTTTATGGAGGCCAAAAAATCAGTTTATTTTTGTGCTGATAGAGTTTTGTTGGCACTTGCACTTTCAGACAAGTCTTCCGTTTGAATTCTACCTGTATGCTGCAGGCTTGTCAAGTGAGAAAAGATAGGGGTCAATTCCTTGAGCTGATGGTGTGTCGTGATTTCCTAAGCTCATCTCCACTCAGAACAGAAAGGAAGTCTGAGGTGTTCTTAAGTAGGCAGTGTTTTGTGGGAAGATGATTAGTGACCTCTCCCAGCAGAGTCTCCTTCATTATCACAGCAGTGAGATTGCAAATACATCATGATAATGTCACTGAGCTCTTGAGTCATTAAAAATGTAGTGCAAGCTCTGATCTGGCCAAACAGACAATTCCGTTTCATTAGTACTGCTGCATATGTGGAGATATGTGCCAATACAGAATCACTGTGCCTTTGGACCTCTTTTCCTGTAATAACAATTTGCTGTATTGCTGTGTTAAAGTAAGAGGAGAAGTATGTGGATGGGAGGCTTTTGCCCATGCTTGCTAATCTAAAATAAGGCTATTTTATTTTAAAACTAGATAGCATGCTAGTCTTCTGTTATGAAATGTTAGCATAATATTTAGGAGTTTTTGACAGTGTTAAGTCTGGCAGTGTGTGAAGCTGAGCTGCTTCAGATAGTCTCTGATGCATTGGCAGTGTTTGACCAGTTACAATGCAAATCACTGCCGCAAGCATAGGTCAGTGTTGGTTGTGTTTCTGTTAGCAGTTCACTGACTAGTCTTTAAAAATAGAGAATAAATATGCTTAAGGAAGGGAAAGGAAATGCAGTAGCTCAGAATGAAAAGAACACAAGCATTCACTTACGATTCTGGTAATCAAAGGGCTTAATTAAGTGCTGGAGTGTGGTGGAGTTCATTATCTCTGTATGGGCATACTTGTTAAAAAATCATAAAATCTGGAGAGTTCTGTGACATTATACTAAATTAGTTTTGTACCTTTGACAGTTCTCTTCTATGTTGATTATTATGTTTTTATCTCTGGATTCAGTACTAAAGCCACTGGTCATGCTTAAGATAAATAAGCTTGCAATCTTCAATGAACAGCTTTCAAAAGAGATTGTAGATAGACTGTTAGTGGCTCACCTTTTGTTAGGAGGTATTATGAGTAAGATTTTTATCTTGGAGAAGGGGTGTGCAGAAACTCTGAATATGGTAGGTCTCACGGTTGTTTTTCCACTAGAGGGCTTATTTGTATAACAGTGAAAAGTGTGCTGGAGAAGGGTGCCTTGAGACAGCTTTCTGATGCTTCATGCAGTCCAAGAAAAACAGATGGAAGTGTGACATTCAGGGGATGGCTATCAGACTACAAAGTCAAGAATATAATGAGCTAGCTAGTTCTTCTAAACTAAGAAAAGGAAATAAGAGATTGTATATCAATCTCAACTCGACATAGAGGCTAATTAGAAGTAAGAATAGATTGGAAAAAATACATTCAACTGTCCCATCAAATTATGTGTTTTAAGAGTTTTGCTGTTCATTTCACATCTGCTTAAAGCATCTCTTTGACAGAACTACACATTTTTTGGACATCAGTTGGGTTGTCTTGGTCTCTACTTTTGTTTTGTTTTTCATCACAGCTGAACATTTCTTCATATTTGCAGTCCATGCTAGCATGCGTATTTCCTTGAGAATCTGCTTAGTACAGAATGTGCCTGATTCACAGTGCCAATGAGAATCCCAGTACAAGTGTCCTCTCTTTCCTTTTCATAAAGCGTGAGTTGTAATGGCAGAATGTAACATCTCTTTTGGCACTTTCCAAGAGTCTCTCTTTTGTTTTGAAACATTGTTTGGCAGTTGCTTGGCTTGTCAGCGCAGAATCTGTGGAGACAGCTTTCCCAAAAACTGCCACTAGATTTGGATTTTTGCCTGCATATGTGCTTAAAATTAATTTTTTCAAAACTGGAGTTCTTGGTCTGAGTCTCTTCTTTTGTTTAGAGATCCTGCAAATTCTATTTAATGATTCTTGAAATGTGCAGTTGTTGTTTTGAGTTTTGTGTCTGTCATTAGCAAGTATGGAATCCGTAATAAAGACAGTGCAGCTTCATATTTTCTCAATAATCTCTAGATAAACTGTGGTTTGTTCAATTTTTTTTAAAATAAAAAGTACATATAACTTGGCAACAGAACGATTATATATTGGAGCTCTTGCTGGTGCTGGTAGTAGTTACAGAATGGGGAGTTTAAAGGAAAATTTCACAGGTTATCCACCTTAAAAGAAAAAAAAGAAATTAGGGCAAAATTTTGTATTTTCACACATACATAAAAAGGAGTAGTTGTCTAGGTTTTTATTTCTATCTTGTTCAATGATGTTTCTTCTCCAGAAAAAAAAGCTCTTTGGAAGTCTAATGTTCCACATCACTACAAAACTATTTCTGTGCCAAGAATACTTTCCTCATTTGGTGTAGTGCTTCGGTATCACAATGCTGTGACAAAACAAGTGGTGACATGTTTTGCATTTCCGCTCATGCTTGGCTCATAATAGTTGTAGATAGTTTTGTTTTTTTTCTTTTTCCACTTCCTGTTCCCCAACTGTTTTGAAAATCTGTAGACAACAGGGACTTCTCTCATAAGTATCCCTGACAGCTGTAGGACCCAGATGCCAAATTCTGGCTCCCAAGCCTTGACCTCCTTTTGGGCTTCTTTTCTGGTTTTTTGGCTGGCTTCTCTGCTTGTTGCTGGGGCAGCTACGGTATCGTCTCTGGAGTCAATCAATGCAAGGCTGGTTCATTCGGAATGCGTTTCATTGTTGTTGATGCCACTTCTCTTAGGCTTAGCTCAGGGAAAATTATGTTTATGTTTTTAATATATTCCAAGAGTAATAATTCTCAAAATTCTCAAATTACTGTGATTACAAATACCGACTTTTTAAATTTTCTGACTGTAAATAAAAAGTTTGGTTCTGCTTTTCTTAGAGGTAAAAACAGTCTGAATATTAGTACAAGGCATAAAGAAGAGTAATTCTCCATCCTTACGTGTTTTTGTTGGCACTAGCTTTCTGGATAAAAAGAGTGACAGTATTTTCATTGTATGAAATATTTCAGTGACTTTGTAAGGAACAAGTTCATTTGAGATGTGGTTAAAGTGTCTTAAAAGAAATGTACAATTTGAAGATCAGCATGTATTGAATGTGTTTTATCTATTCATGCATTCAATGAAGAGGCTCAGTAGATTATTAGGGGGAAGGGTTGAAACAAATGTGTCAATACAGGATGCAGGACCAGGTGGTATGTCTAAACCTTGTTTTAGAGAGCTGGAATTTCTGAAAAGAAAACAATTGAATTTTTTAATTTTTTTTTTTTAATCACAGCAAAAAGCAAAGTTTTAATGCCCAAGAAAACTACTGAAATTTAGTATCATTGAAGTCCAGCTTAGAGTAAGAAAATATGGGTAAATGACCATTGATGGAGATGAAGCGCTGTCGACGTCTTTAGAAAAACTAAAAAGCAGGACAAAAATCAGCCCTTCAGTGAGGATTACATGGTTGCACATTGGCAGAGGGTGTGCAGGGTTTTAAGAAAAGCTGCTGTAACTAGATAAACATATGGAGAGGTTATCTCAATGCCTGTGGTTGTATTTCAGAGCAGGAGACAAATACAAATGGAGGTTACAAAAAAAAAAGTTAGTATATTAACTTGCTAAATATTTCCAGAAATAGGCACTTTAATTTACACAACTAAATTAATTCCATGCTGTAGCTAGGTTTTAATTTTTTGCTACTTTCAGTGTAAACATTAATAACAAAAAATGAGAATAAACTCTATATTGTAAATATGAATGCCAAGATTTTATTCTAAGTGTAAAATAAATTCAGACCTGATTTAGTGTTGCTGATTTGTGTCTCTTAAGTATGCAGCTTTGCAAGACCTTGAGTGCTAAAATTTAACACACTGACAGTTTTCTTTCTCTGAGGCAGTTGTAAGTATATGTTCCCAAATTAAAATCCTGTCCAGATGTATCTCCAGTTCTGAGATGTTCCCTTAATAGCCTAAGTCTTCATCCTCTGCCTTCTAGAAATCCTGAATGTGTTTTCAGGTTTTGAATTTCTGTGCTGGTGCATATTTGAATCTAGGTTTCAGCTCTGTCTATGAAGACATGTAGCAGAATACTGCATTTGTTTTGCACAGGAGAGGTGTTTTTAGCATTGGATGCTGTGAATGCTGGGCATTCTTTGAAAACTTCTCTTGTGTCTGAGATATGAGGGGAATGTTCTTTTGTTTAAAGGGGTTTTTTGGTATTTGTGCTTTTTCATCCCAGTGTTATTGCCTCCTGCTGCCTACCAAAGAGCATTGGCAGCCACTTCCAAATGTGTGCTTTCCTAACTTTATATAAAACTCTTCTGCTGTTCTGTGTGTGTGTGTGCATGCTCTTTGGAGGCTTTTTTTTTCAGTGCTCATTCAAGCCCCCAGTGAGCTTGAAGCCATCCTGGCTGTGTGCAGATCTATTTTTACCTTATAATTGGTTTTCCTGCTTGAAGGATTCACATTGTAAATGAAGGTACTGATTTGCCTGGTCCCTGCATGATGTTTTTATTTCCTGGTGAATTGCCATATCGCTTGATGAAACTGGTTTATTTTGGAATATTAGCTGCAAATACCTCAAATCTACTGAAGTGTATCTTAAAAAAAAAACCAAACACTTTATGAATAGGATAATCACAAAGTTTGATAATTAATTGCGATACACTTCCTTGTGTGCTGGCAGAGGAGGATGTATACTATAAGGACATCTGTTTTTTATACAGAAGTAATCAATTGGTACATGATAATGTATTCTTAAAATTGGTTTAAACCAAAATTAAATTTCAGAATTTGCGGGTTAGGAAACAGGAGTTTGAGGGATGGGGTTGTTTTTACCAGAGCTAACCAGTATTTGAGGAATGAGGAATTGAAGTTCCTCATTTATCTAACTTAGATAATGGAACAAGTATACATGTCTTATTTGGGATGTTGCAGTTTTCTTCAGCTAAAAGCTGTCTTCTTCCGTAGAACAGAACCCCTGCCCAGTGTGATCGACATCATTGACCTGTAGCTCTGGTTCACTCCCCTAGCAATACGTCTGTAGGCAGATTTCTCCTCTTCTGGATCTAGCTGTATGTTTACACTCAAGTTTTTCCACTCCTTTGTCAGAGGCAACATCTGTGCTAATCTGTTGTGAGAGTACTCCTATATAGATATCAGTTAAAAGGAGTCATGGTAAATCATAGGTACTTGCATATCTAATGAGAAATGGATCGGGAGTCAGTGGCCTTCGAATTCTGTAAATGTCATCTTGAAATAAATAGCTTAACCATATTTCCATATATTCTTAGAAAATTGCTATAAGAAAAAGTTGGAGAAGGCTAGAATGCTTAAATGCATAGAAAATGTATAGTTACCATCAAGTGAGGCATATGCAGTGCATGGTCCAGGTAATTTGCATGATGTTAATGCCTGGGAGTTGCCGGGCATAAGCAGGATAGCGAATTTAGCTAGCTGATGGATCTTCTAGATTAATCCTCAGAATTGAAGTTTGCTGTAGCATGGAAATAATTTATTACAATGCATTTTCATATGTAATGTTATTTTGTAACTTTGCATCAGATCTTCATATGCAGCACTTTGACAATGTATTTATTAAAGATGCAGTTTGATCATAACTTTGAATTGAAACTTCTGTGCGTTCAATGCAAATACTTGAAATATTGGGTCAAATTAATACTCAGTCACTAAAGCATTCTGTAGTTCCACTTCTAGTATTGGGATGACATTGGTTGGCAAAAATCAGTTTGTGAAAGGTTCTGTGCAGATAGGTATGTTTGTGGTGAACAAAAGAGGGGGAAAAGTTCATACAGTTCTGTATATGAATAGTTTTACAAGCTAGCCTTTTTCCCAAACTGATAGTCTTTCATTTCCCATTTAAAAATGTGAGCATTATGTTAAAAACTCTATTTTGGTTGCATAACAAGAATAGTATTCCAAAGTAGCATACTAACATTAGTTTATTTAAACTGAAAAAAAACTATCTATAAGACAGATATATATATTTCCATGCTGATGGTTAATTAGCCAAGGTTAATAAAAAGGAGAGGTTGTATGTTTACAGCCTGTTAGCAAAGTGAAAATATAGCAAGTGGGATTAAGGAGCCACTTTATGGGACAGAGCTAATTATGAAAATGGAGTTTATAATGGGAAAGATAATTTTATAGTCCATGTGTGAGTTATCTCCCATAAATACAAACAGGAAGGATTTTTTTAAATTGTATCTTTCTTTTTTTAAATTTTATTTCATGAATGTTTATTCAATAGGTTTTTCTTTTTATGTGTAAAATTTTCTAAGTGAATACTGCACATCCATTAGTACTCTTGTTCTGAACGGTGTTTGCCTCCGCAAATATAGAACATCTTCTCACCAATAGGGTTAAAAGAAGAAGTTAATACATTGTCAGTAGAAGCATGTTCTTTTCGAGGGTGCTAAAGAGGATAATTCAAAAGAAGTTTTTAAACAAGCTTTTGAAGTCTTTGTCTGTTATTTCATATACTAATTTCTGTGGAAAAAAAGTCTTCACTTGTTTGATTTAATGTATTTTCTTATATGTTATTTTGTTGTAGCAATTGTTCTTTAACCATTTATCTTGCATAAGTAACTCTGACTCCTTCCTGGAATACCTTCGGATGTGTGTAATTAACCATATATACTTCCAGCTGTGGTCCACATCAGATAGCTAGGATATGTATCAACAAGATAGTGACTTGGGTTTATGGTACACAGTTTTTACATCCAGGAATTCAACGTAATTATCTTTGCTTACAGTGTTACACTGCACAGGATTGTTCATAATCTTTGGTCAATAGAGAGTTATTTTTTCTTGCAGATAGTTACCTCATAGCTCTTTCTCCAAAATAACTTGGAAATGCAAGATGTGTAAAAATATATAGTTAAGTGAAAGAACCTTGTGGGATTAAGTTTGTTACAATGCTTCTTTTTCAGTAGCTTGACTAAATCAAAATGTTATATGTATCTGTACCTCCAAAAAGAATATTGAAGTGAGAGAGAGATAAAGGTTTACTAGAGAACTGCCATTACCTCAAAATGTGAGATAACTGTCTCATTTTTATTTTGGATGACCTGTTCAGAGTGCTGTTGGTTTGTGGAGGAGTTGATTTTATTTGGGATTTGGGGTTTTTTGTGTGTGTTGTTGGGGGTTTTTTAGTTGTTTGTTTTTGTTTAGATTTTCTTTGTGGTGTTGTTGGGTGGTTTGTTTGTCTGTTGGCTTGCTTTTTTTTTTTTTTTTTTTTTGTTTTGTGTTTTAGTTTCAGCCTAAAGGAATTTAGAATGTACATTATTTGGTGCATTAATTATACCATTACACTGCATGAACTAAAATTCTAGCAGGCCTTTAAAGCAACCTGATCTGTTCTTGTATTAGAAATAAAAATACTGGCTAGGAATTATACTAAAATAACCCTAGTAATATGAATGTACATGTTATCATATATTGGTGTCACTTCTGCATTAGGGAAGCTCTAAACATTTATAATACACATTCCATTGTTTTGGAAGTTGCCCTTTCTCCCTGCTGATTTACCAAGGCACTGAGAACTCCAAACAGTTTCTGCTTGTTTATCATAGAGCTTTAAATTCTGTCTGTGTTAGCATTTTAAAAGTATTCAGGAACTTCATGGACTTTAGAAGTTCCTTAGTATTGTTTGAGAGATGGGGATTTTAGTCCAGATCAGCATTCAGTTGCTAAATGTATTTGAATTCTGATAACTTTTGTTGTGTTTTATGGAACACACTAAAAGGAGAAAATAATGGCACAAAACACCAACCCCTAACTGTTTCAGTTTAGCAGAACTGTGAAGCCATTTTTCAGAAATATTTTATTTGCAGGGTTTTTGAAAAACAAAGGCAAATTCTTATACTTTTTTTCTTTTATCCCTCCCTAGATATAATTGATAATTTACATTCCTGCCCACAGATGTTTCCCCAGTAACAGGATGTTTGGGCTGCGAGAAATAAACTCAATGAAAGTTGACTTAAAATAGCTTTAACAGGTATCTCTTTATGATCAGTGATAACATAGGTGTGATGCCAGAATAAGCAAAATAATGATTTTTCTCGATGGAGAAGAATGAGTCTGTAATGACTTGAAATGAGACTCATCTGAGAACTTAAACAGTTTTTCATTCAATGCTGATGCTTCTTAAATACTGCACACAGAACAAGACCCATTTCAGTGTTACACAGACACACTGGCTTGTAGTACAATGAAACTAAGCTGCTGCTCCTTTGAATTAGGAGCATGTTTGAAGTGAAGAAAAATGTTATAAACTTGGGTTGAAGTAGGTAGTGATCCCGCACATGCTGTGGTATTATCTCAGTTGGGAAAATTGCCTAAGCCCAAATAAATGGTCTGACAAAGACCAGTGTTCTGTTTCATTTTCCCTTTGCAGGCATGTTTTCTTCTTTCAATTTAAAGTATGTGGGGAAATGTGTCATGATTGGTTTAGAATTTAGTCCAGGGCAATTAGTTTATTTCTTCTAATTATCTGTTATGTACTCATCTTGTGGTAAATTATGAGGTTCTTGTGAACTTATAATACTCTGCTTTTATAATGCAGCTAAGATGCTATTTTAAATCCCAACTGTGGGAAGCAAACTTTGGAAAAAAATATTACATAAGCAGACAGGATGTCATTTGCTCTCCTTTTCCTCTGCTTGACACTGAACTGGCTCTGCAAGTCTCCTGTGTATACTCAGGAGTACTTTGAGCCAAATGTTTCAATATTTATATCATATGCAAGCAAACAAAAACAAAACTGGCAAAACAACAGAGATGGGAACCCCAGTGGGGTTAATTTAGCTTCCTCTTCAGTTCAGATTTAATGTATTTATTTATTAAAGCAGTTTCCTCTTCTTATCTTAACATCTAGAGAATACTTTCAGAACAAAATCATTGTTGTGCAAGTCCATCTATTTTTAAAGGAACCTAATGATGAAATGAGAGTTGCTAGGTTTAGTCAGTGCTGTTAAAACTCTTTTGAAATAATTGCTAGTAGTTGTAATATGTTTTGGGGCTTTTAAGATGCTGTTAGGATGAGTACTACAGTCAGAGATGTATTTTGTCCATGTATAGAGCAAATTTTAGGGTTAAAAAAACATTTTGATGTAAACACTTCATTTGGTCAGTTTCCTCCTAGTGGTGATGCACAGTGATCAGGCTGCAAGAATTAATTGATGTGTTTTCAAATACATTTTGCAAAATGTTGAATGAATGGAAAGACTAAGATACAGATGCAGCCTCTGGTATGAATGGTCCTGAAGAAGCAGTTTACTTAGAGGTATGCTGTGGGAAATTACTGTAATCCACTTGTCTTTTCTTCGGCAGCTTCTTCCAGAGACAGGATGTTGGATGTTTCTATGTTCGCAATAACACACTAGCATTTATTTTCATAACCTTCTAAAAGCAGCTTTCATATTTTTCAGTTTTAAAACCACTGTCAGATGGGTTGAGCGAGGGAAGAAGGGCTAGTTTGAGGAGGCTCAGAAGGTGAGGGCAAAGCTACAGCTTCTCCACCACAGGTTTTCTAGATGATCTGTAGTCGGATGCTGCTGTCAGCATTAACTTCTTCAGTGTGTATTGTTCTAGGCAGGGCCAGGTGGGTTTTTTTTTTTATAGAGAGTTATGCAGACAGAACCAAAAAGTTGCACCTGTTTCAGTGAGCAGAAACAGTCAAAAGAGGAGCAAACTTGGAGGGAAGGAGAAGAAGCCCGGAGAATCACCACCATGCTTCTGCAGGAGCAGCTGCCTTTCTCCAGACAGTTGCCTTGAGCATAAACTGAGCCCTGTGGGTTTGAGGAAGCCTAAGCTCTCTTGCAAAGTGCCTCATGACAAGGGAAGAAGCATAATGTGCACGGTGAGATGCATCTGAGGACAGAAGAGAATTTAGGCACTCTGGGGAAGGGGTGGAGTTGCTTGGAGGTGGTAAGATCTGAGTAGGATGCTGTGCAGAAGCATTGGGTAGGAAACCTTTCTGAAGAGTTGTGGAGTTTGCATTTTTTTTACATTTAGCTCTGAATTCCTAAAAATGTGTGATGCTCCTCCTGAGATCTCAGAAAACACGTTCAAGCCATTTTCTCAGTCTCTGGTATCTTCTTCTTGACTTTTGAACTTTGTTGGCATGGCTCTGTTGCTGTTTCTTGTCAACGACAAACTTGCAGTTATTGTCCACCCTGTTCATGAAGTCAAAGGAGCTGATTCAAGAACAGATTGTGACAAAAGCTGCACAAAGTTCTTAGAGCAGTTGCTCAAAAGGTATTCTGTATTGTATCATTATGTGGATAGGAGCATACATTGACTGCTTCTTTTGGTATGTTTATGTGCATAAAGGAATGGGTGCTAAAAGTTTTGAAAAGAGGATGCAAATAGTGATTTGAACAGGTAAAAATTACTGTTTGGAAAACCTCTGGTGGTCTCTCCCACTTGTCTGTCTGAAGGAATATTCAGTAATAGAAAAATCAATTTATGGTTGCATGTGATAACATAATTCTCTTGCACATCTCAAAGATTTTGTTTAAAACAAGAGGTGACTGGTGTAAATGTTTGAAAGCATTAAATTGTGCTAAATACTGTGAGATGTCTCTCTAACAGTATATTTTTCTCCTGTAGTTTGACAATGATCTAAGAGAAGGAGAAACTCCCAAAAATACTAGTTAGTGCTTAAGAAAACCTGACCTAAACAGAGTGGACAGATGCTTACTGTGACCATGTTTGGTCGCTTATGTCCAAAAGGACATGAAAGGAGACTATAAATATTAAAGTGGAGTGACTCCTCTTCAGATCAATGTCTGTAATAAATGGCATTCCTGTGATTTTCTCTTGCTACTTGTAGCAGCATAAACATATCAGTTAATGAGGAGTCTTCGTTTGGTCTTGAAAGGAAAAATCCACAAGTAATATGAACTGCCTTTTAGAATGCTTGATCATTTCTCCTATATCTGATCCTGCAGTCTCTGCAGTGCATAGTAAGGTTAGAAAATACACATGGCTTTCTTGGGCATGCAGTGAAGAGAGAGGGGTTTCTAAGCTTTTGCTAGGGCCAAAGAGAGTGCTATAAAATATTCTTTAGCCAGAAACATGATGTCCTTCTGCAAAACCTGCAAAGTTGAACTGATACTGCTAAAACTTGCACTCATAGAAATACATTGACATTAATTCCAAAAAGAAATCTTTAACCTCTTATTCAGCTGCTTAAAGTACATTTTTTTTTAGGGTAGGTAAAAATCTTACATGGAAATTTATGGTGCTTTCATATATAAACTGAAAAATTCTAACTGAAAAATGGCAACCTTCCTTGCAGCAGCCTAAAATTAATTTCATGCTTGTCTGTTCTTACCAAAACTATTTACCATAATTACCCCCTCTAATTTTGTTTCATGATTTTTGTTGAAGTTCTGTGTTCTGTTCTTCCTGTCATGGTGGAGTTGGACTTCAAACCCCACCTTACTTTCCTTCCTCCCTAGTTGTCCAAGGGACAGCTGCCTTTATTTTTGTGGCTATTTCTGTATACAGTGCTTATATGTCTTAACCCTCATACCTTACCGAAATTTATTGGAAGAGACAGAGCTCTCTCTTTTGGATTAAATGGTATTTTTCCAGGCTGTTGGGATAAATGCTTCATGCCTTTCTGTTCTGAGTGTCCAGAAGGGTCAAAGTCCCTTGCCTGCATTAAATCCATGGAGAGAGATTTTATATACTGCTTTCTTAGCATTAGGTTCTTCTGGTTGACACTTGCTCTATGTAAGAGGGTTACAATGAGGGACCTGGTAGTTACCAGGGCTCTGCAAGAGCTGTGCTGTCTATTCCCATGTCTAGTCTACAATTCCTGTAGTAATGCCAGAGGACTGGCTGAGAGTCTAGTGAAAGATGAGGAGAATGAGCTTTTGGAGAGGAAGCTTATGCTGTCCATAGTGACAGCATGTCCGTGCTGTCTGGCCAGCAAGAAGACACAAGGCCTTACCGTGTGGGATGACCTACTGCTTTAGAGTGCATTGGTTACTATTTTTTTTTGCAAATATACTACTATTGTACAGACTTTCCACATGATATATTCGCAAGTGTGGCATAATTCAGACTACTCATGTGTACTTTTTAAAAGCTCAACTTTGCATACGCGTGACATTTCAGATGATTTTGCTCCAGCATTTTACTGGGTGATTTTTTTGTTTGAGAACTGGTACTGCCTTTTTCCTTTGGAAGCTAAACATTAAGATCTGAATGATGCATTTCTGGCATCTGTTGCTCAAATAAACATGGACAGGATGTCAAGAGAGACTTG
This sequence comes from Pardalotus punctatus, assembly GCA_013400915.1. Lineage (NCBI taxonomy): Eukaryota > Metazoa > Chordata > Aves > Passeriformes > Pardalotidae > Pardalotus > Pardalotus punctatus. The sequence continues at coordinate 119,682 of VZTX01030034.1, read as the reverse complement.
TGTGATATTTGGAGGAATAGAGAGAAAATTAAATGTTTGGAGTCTGTTTTGTGAACAATGGAGGGTCCAGTCTCTTAACATCACTCACTCTGCAGGTTACCTGTCAAATGTTAGTAGTTTTCAGAAATGAAAAACTCTGAATTTGTTAGTTCATTGTTTCTTTCCTTTCTAAATAGAACAATAACATTTTAATTTCCTAATCTGCTTAGCGTTCTGTCTTCTTACATGCTGTATTTGGGGTTTAGTTTTGAAAAAGGAACTAACCAGAAGGAAGCTGAACAATATTAAAAATATTTTATTCTTTTAAGTTGTGGAAGTGTTTATACGCTTCTTCCATAACATGGCCGGCACTGTCAGCCTGGAACTTTCCTGCCTTTATTATGTATTTCTTCAATTTCAATTACTAGCAAACTGCTGATCGCACAGGTGAGGATTTTTGAGTTTAACTTGTTTTACCAAAACAGCAGTAAAACTTGAGTCTCAGTAATGAGAAATGCAGTTTAAACCCCATTTTGTGTGTTGCAATGATGCTTTGATGGACTTCACCTGAGTTTTGTCTTTGCAGATGATGATGAGTGTTTGCTTTAACTGCCTATGCATTAATTCAATAAAAAAGTTATTGCAAGATGCATATCTATAGCTTGAGGTCAAATAATTTTAATTTTCTTACCTAAATACGCTACAGTACTTATTAAAATATAAAGTAATTTGACATAAGAGCTAACTTATGCCTAATTAACAGCTGCATGGATATTTTACATTTAAGTATGATTGCTTCATCCTGTTTAAGAAGATTATCTTCTTTTTGTTTTTAAAACTCTATCATCTCTCCTGGATAAAGGTAGGAGGACAGTTTAAATTTCTGATGATACTGTAAGGCTGCCTGAGACCTGAGTAGAAGTTTAGTTGATTTTAATAAAAATTCAATAGAATCAAGTGCATTTACCCACTTTAATGTTACTCCTTTACCAAACTGATAATTTACAGATGGATCTTATTTTGGTAAGAAAAAGTGACTAATGGATGTGACAAGAGCTTCATGGATTTTTTAATGGATTGTGCTCTGCTTTCAAAAGTAGACCAGCCTTGAGCCTGTCAGTCTTTGCAAAGATCCAAGTACCTCTGTCCCATCCGCACAGAAATACAGTTTTAAAACCTGAATGACTACCCTTAGCAGATGAAAAAGGAACTTTTCAATAGCTTTCCCCATTCTAAATCTATCAAATTCTGGGGATTAAAATGAGTGTACGGAGTGAACATGTGTGGATATCCTTGTTCGTGTGTGGTGTTGGGAGGCTGTACCTAGGGTTTGTGCCTGAGAGATGGTAGTCAATGTACCACGCGGCAGTGCAGTAAGAATTACATATATTCAGCATTTCTGCATGGTGCTGCTTTATAGTGAGTTCATACCTATTTCAATCTAAGAAAGGTTTGCATTATAGTTCAACAGGATATTTAAAGATAGATAATAGGTAAGAAGTTTGGAAAAGGAAAATATGTCAATTAAGGTTATATATGGAATCATTTACATCAGACATCTGTTTGTGTTACCATTTATTTATTGTTACCTATGAATTTAAGGAAGTTACCCATAGGAAGGTTCAATTAAGGTTTTGTAGTAAGTTTTAAAGAAGGAATGGGGAGTCTGGACAAATGTATGGATTGTCCTACATGAAAACAGGGTCCTTCAACAGAAAAAATGGGCCAAGTTTGATTCCATGTATGCAAATTAGACTGTTGAGATGTATGCATTTTAATTTTTGTACAACTCTGCTGTGCTAAGTGATATTTGAAGTATAGCTGAACTGCTAAATTAAATGTCCTTGCATGTATTTTCCTAGACTTGGGTAGCTAGTAGAATATAATAGATTATATTGGTTATAGGCGATGCTGGAAAAAAAATGCTGCTATAGGAGGTGCCAAATACTATTTGTACTTGCTTATGTCAGGTCTTAGGAGCCCATACATAAGTTCATGGCTTAAAAGAGAGGAAAAATGGCTACTAGAAAGCTTAGATCCAGACCAAGGTCTTTATATGGTCCACAGATGCACTACAGTGTAGACATTAGTTGAATTACCCAAGAAAAAACAATTAATAAAAAGTTCTTGCTCATCTAAATAAGAGCAATTCCACATCCACATTTGCAAATTTGCTATTTCTTGGAAGGAAATAGACCAGAAAATACTAGAGGGTCTTATATTCTGTGACTTCAGTGCATCTTTATGATCCAGATAGTCCAGTGTAAACTGTTTGGGATATGCAACAAGTAATTTATGCATGCATTAGATTAACTTCCTGCATTGCTAATAGTACATTTTATGAAATGGTAATAGTACAACCTAAAATCATTCAAGGATAGAATTAATGAATAAATGGAAAATACTTGCAAGAAAAAAATGAACATATCGTCTACAACTTTTTGTACATGTATAAGAAAATGAAGACTGAGTTCTAATCCAGATGGAAAGGGAATGCTGCTAGTGTATTTAAATAGTGCATAATGATTACATGGGCTAATCTCTGGAATTGTGCAATCAAAGTATCCAAAGGATTGAACAGTTCCAGATATTAAATCATTCTCTTTGTCTCCTTTTACAGTGTTATTTCTATGACTGATTTATTCCCTAAACCTGTTCTTGAGTTCTCAGCAAAGCATGGATGAGGACTAGCACAGAATCCCATGAACCTGAAAATGGAGCCGTCTGTGGTGCCAAGGGTGAGAGACGTAGCTTTGTGGCTTAATTCTCTCACTGGGCAACTATCTTTACTTACCTCACAGGGATGCTGTGACACTTCAGGTATCAAGTACTTTTATACTGTTTCAATTGTTCTTCCCCTAAACCAAGAAGAATGGAAGAGAAAGGCTAAAACTGTTCTTGTGTTAATTATTTACTCCCATGAAGGTTGTTGCTAGTTACTTTCTTGTTCTCAAAGTAGATATGGCAGTTCTTTTAGAGTTGCGTAGTGCCAATTTTTAATATAGACCAGAATGAATTATTCAGTTATCCCCCACTTCTGAAAGGAAAAGATGGCTCAATTTCTCCTAACATTTTAAGGACGCTCCTTGATGGCTTTATGCAAATTCCAAGTCTTTCATAAAAAAATTCTGTCTACAAAATAAGCTGTTCATGGAAGCAGCATATGACCATTTTTATTCACATATGCTTTATTTTATGTTTTTGATTGCTGTCAGCATCTTCCCTTAATCTATAAAAACAGAGTCAGATTACTTGAGTTAAAAATAAAATATTTTCACAAATTGTAGCTGCTTGGAATACCACCTGAATTCTGGTAGGGAATTCCTTTTCACTTTTACTTATTTCCATTCTGATTGCATATTGAAACACATTTGTGTGAGTCTCATTGATTGCTCTCATTCCAAAGTAGGGAACTGGTTAAGTTTTCATTATATTGCTTCTCAGGTCTCCTTGGCAGATAGCTTGATCTGCTTTCCAGTTAATCCTAGAATGGGAGTATAAAATATTTCATAATTTGGGAACTGATAAAAGAAAGGATGTTGTGTTAATATCATGCCTTTTAGAGCATCACAGGTGCATATCCACATTAGAGGTGCTTATCCACTCATATCTTCCTGCTTGAAAAATTCCTTTATTGCATATTTTACTAAGTGAAGTTCAGAAGTATTGAGAAATGTGGAATCCCTTGGCTTGTTAAAATTACTGGAGGGTACAACTAAAATATTCATTATACAGTAGCCTATTAACAACATAAAGCTATATGATAAATTAATTAGTTTCTTGTGTTAACCCCCTTAAATGCCATGTAAGCAATCCTTCATTTATTTATTTTTTAAAATGTATATTAATGTTATATAAACTGGTAGAATTTTAATTCAGGCCATCTTCTAAGCCCATCCAAGGTAACTGCATTTTACAAGGGCTACATGATACATGCTGGAGATTGACATCATCTTGAATGGTTTGATGAATTTATCTTCCTTTGTTGCTTTGTCTTTGAATTGAGCCCTTGAAACTAAGGTGGCTACCTGTGCTCAAGTTCACAGTTCATTATAGGAAGTGTTTTATCTTCTGAGTGTTCTCTGCAGATTTGATGTCCTTTCTTTGAAGTTCTTCTTTTCAAATACATTGGAAAGCTTGGTTCCTTTAGAAGGTGATAAGCAGAAGCAAAATTGGCCAATAAAAAATTTCCACCACTTTCATTACTCAGGAGCTGCCTATTTGAAAATAAATCTGTTTGGCCCTACAACATTCTAGAGGTTTGACTGAAAATGCTCTTCTTGTAAAGAGCTGACTTTTCACAAATCCGTGCAGCACAGGGTCAGCTGTTTTTCTTTAAACAGCAAAGAAAGTTCTGCATCATCAGACATCTTTTGTGATAAGAGGATTTCTAGGTCCTGTATCTTATTGAAAAATTGATATAAAACATAAGTGAAATGCTAAACTTATTTTGGAGTAATTTGTGAGAAGAGCCTTTGAATTCTTGGCCTGATTGTTCATTCTACTCTTACCCAGTGGTTCATTTCTACTGCCATCATTTTCAGTCTGTTCTCACTAGCTTCCCATGTCAAAGAAAAGACATTTTATTTCAGTGTTAATTAGGTGATTTATGTCTTTTGAAACATAAGCAGTCTTGTTTCTAAGCATTTATTATGTTATTATTCTTCTATCTTGCCTTTTTTTTTCTTCACTTTGAAATAAAGAGAACATAGACTTTATGCATTTGGTAATTCTGTAGTTGGTACCAATGTTCAGATGTGTTGAGGCACTTTCAGCTCATCAAATGAAGGAATGTTCCTTTGCTATTACAGTAAAACTACAAAGATCACCAAATGACATTTGCACTTGTGAAAGTACTACACATAACTTTTGAAAATGGGTATTTTGCATAGAACACTTTATGCACATAAAAATTATTGTTTAGGTAGTAGTATTTCATTTGTATTGAGTATTTCTAAACATGCCATGTTTTAAAGCCAGAAAACTCCTCAAGTGTTCTTAATGCTGACGTGAATTCCATTATGTTTTCAGTTCTTGTCTCTCAAAAGTTAGAGCTGGTAATATATTTTCTTTAAAAAAACCCCAAAAACAGTTGATGAAAATTATGCTTGCATGTACACAAGTTGCAAAAATGGTAACCCTTAATACCTTCTTTCAAGCATAAATCATACATGCCATTTAAGAAAAGAAAAATCACCTATTTTGCATTTGACTATCTTCAGTTTCTTGTCATTCATTCTAATTCTTTGCCTCCTTAAATTTAAGACCCTTCTACTCCCTTTGATGTCTCACTTGTATACTTTAATCAAATTACCCTTTAGTTTTCTTCATGGTTAAATAAAGGCTTCTTTACTCTGTCACTAATTTTTCTGTCAAAAAAAAACCCAATATGTTGTATTTTTTCTGCGAGCCTTTCCCATTTTTTACAGCATTGTTCTTGAAGTGGGGAATGCTACATTTCCTTTGCTTTTCGAGCACAATTCTCATCAGTATCAGAGGCTAAGTGATTTTGCTTTCCGTCTTCTCCAGATTCCTTTGTTTACCAGGTTAAGTACAATACTTCCATGCTGTCCAAGAATAATATCCAAATTATTATTAATCAGTATCCAGATCTCTTGAGTTACTGCTTCTGAGGACAGTGATTCCCCCACTCTTGTCACTTGATTTTTGTGACCTTTTGTAGGTACAGCATTTCACTTGGTTTTTCTGGAAAGTTTGTCTTGGTTGTATGTGGTCAGTGAAGAGATGTGGTATCCTCTGCATCAGCGCCTTGGTTTCTTCAGAACTTATTGTTGCTTAGGCACCACAGGTTTTTTTCTGAAATTATTTTCTTTTTCTTCCAAATCATCAAGAGCTGAATATTCTGATTAAGTACTGTGTTTTGAAATGGTTCATGTGCTCCTGCAGAAGAGGTACAAGTATACTAGGATGGTATCCTTGAGCTCTATCATATTTCTCATTTTTAAGCCTTTTTAATTTATGTGATGCTGCTTAATTAAAACTTTCTATAAAATCAAGTCACATGTTTTCAGATGCTGTAAGTATTCTACATCAGAATTGTTTCTTTCTGTCAACCATGTTTTATAATGTTCTCAAGAAACAGTTTTATGCTAATGCAAGTTGATTGGCATTAATTGTTGATTGTTAGTGGTGACAACAACTTTTGACTGAGGCATAATCCAGGAGTGACTGTCTAAACCTTCTGTGTTGTGCTCTGTGTCTGTATATCAAATTTTTCGTGGGGTACTTTTATTTGGATACACACCCTTTCTGATCTTTCCTAGTTAGCACAATGTGTCATAAAAACAATCACGTTACTCAGGAATGAAGACATTCAGGAAACTTGGCTGTGGTTATAAATACATGAAAAACAAAGGGTTTCTGTTGCAGAAACAAGACCTGGCCTAATAATAACACCATAATAGAAACAGTCTTCTTATTGTTCTTTTTGGCATTCACGAGCTTGCAGACAAGGGGGCTCTGAGATTCTTTGTTATGCGTAGGTACTTACTCTTGTAATGGCCATACCACATTTACTGTTCTAAGTATAATATGCCTGTGCTCGCTGGTGGATGTAGGACTCTTAAAAACTACTGATGTCGTTATTGAATGCAGTGTACTGTTGGCAAGTCCTTGATTTCACTCCAAATAGTTCAGCTGCCTCTAATATGCCGTTGTATAACATATAGCATTTTTAGTTCTGTAATTTTGTGCTTTTTATTAACTCGGAAAAATGCTAAAAGGAAGACTACATTGGTATTGAAGTGGGTTATTAGAAAGTCCATAGAAAATATAACAAAAACTGAAATGGCTGGAAATTGTAAGCTTAAATTTATCCATCATTGAGATCTTTTTATTTTCTTAAGAGCAATTGAAACAATTGTACTGGGATGTGTGGCAGGGAGAACTTACCCTGAACCCCCAGAAAGGAATCAAAAAGACCAAACCACTCTCTGTCCAGCTGCCAGAATGGTGCATTGATGCTGTGAACATGCTTTTGATACTCTATTTCAGTTACATGCTAAATTTTTTTTCAGTTAGTTCAATGTCAACACAATAGAAGAGTATGTTCTTTCTGTATATGAAGCCATGTCCTTTGGATATGAATTAAATGAGAGACTTGGTAATACACAGGTTTAATTGGAGTTTGGCTTTGAATTGTGTTTAAAAGAAGAAAAAAAAGGATTTTTTTTTTCTCTCTCTTACATAGCTTAAACCCTTTCCTTTGATGCGTGACAGGGTAGCAGGTATATGTGTCAACATAACCAAACTCCAAATACCTCTTACATTTTAGTATTGTTCAGAAGCTCTTATACAGGATTTTAGAACTAATGTGCAACTTCTCAAAAAAGTTACTCTTTATATATTGTATGGTAGTTATGTTTTCTCTTTCACTGCATTTTTTCACTAGGATTTCTTGTTAAAAATATAACAAATATGACATTGTCAATAGTTCAATTTATTCTGTGTGCACAAAGCAGGGCTGTCTGGAGGTGTCTATTCAGTGTCCCAGTAAGCACAGAAACCTTGGACCAGTCTCTTTTATGACAGTGAGATCAATGCTGCTGCTGAAGCTGTCGAGTGTGTTTAGGCTTTAATAACGTCTGCACCCTTATTTACCAGTAGAGTTCCAGAAGCAAATTGTATGGGGTATTTGGTAAGGCTGTACCTTTGGTGGGTTGCTGGATTTAAGGAAAGGGAAAGGGAGAAGCACTTATTAAATGAAATGTCTAGACTCTTGTCTGTGGGAATCAGTTGTCTCTCACCTATTTGTATATTCATAACACATATCTCTAGCATCATCATTTTTCTCAGCTGTCACTTCACAGCAACAAAGCAGCAGCAGCGGTGCCTGAGACATGGCATTTATAACTACTGGAGCAGCAAAACAAAACAGGCAGTCATTCCCAATTGTACCAGGCTTCTTTTGTCTTTATGAAGGTAGAGAGGGATATTCAGCGTCTTACTTTAATCTTGGAAAAATATTTATGTGGATGTTTCTGTTTTCTGTTCTCCTTCAGCTATGATTTTGAACACACCTCCCTTGCTTTGTTGTTTTCAAACCTGCAGCACTGTATTATCTTCTGAATACAAAGGCTGTCCACACTGTTTGGTTATGCAACTGCTTTCATGACCTGTATGGCTGCTAGTCAGACTTGATTGACAATATTTCCTCTTAGACATGCTAGACAGGGATGCACAGGAGGCACTCTTAAAATTTAAAGTACCTTCTGACGCCAGCCTAAAGCACTTTAAAAAGAAAAAAGTCCCCATAGCATTAATGCTATTCATGAGAGGGGAGGTAACACTGAAACAGTATTTTAAAATGTGGACTTCTAAAGTAGTTTCAAGTGACTGACACCTGTATGCCCAAATAAATTCCAGAAGAACTCATTGGATTATATCCCATACATGCATTTCTGTAGTGGTTTGTTACCCCCTCTTTAATGTTAGAACACTTGTGTCATGAAGCATCTGTAACTCTTATTATATAACACTTAATCTCATAATTAATAAGGACTATTCTCTGTTAATAGAACATCAAGCATTTATTTTTACAAAATCCTAGTATGTATATTTACCTCTCCACCACAACAAAATGAAGTAAAAGTAGGCTGTAGATGCTAATTCTGTGAGGAGTATTTTGGTTTTCTGGTAAGCACATGATAATGATTGTAATGTAATTCTCCAGTGGAATAAAAGCTCTTTTTCCTGTGTCTTCTCTGAACAAAGCCCATCCCCTCTTTTCACACAATGCTATTCCAGCAGATTGTGTCATTAGCTTTTGAACTGGTTTAAAAAATCAGTGTATTTTATGAAGAGAGTGTGATACTTTTATGGCCCCAATAATTCATTTGTATGATTTCACTTCCATGAAAATCTATGAATTCTAGCTTGATTTCATCAAAGATAAAGGTTTTGATTCTGCTACCAAAAAATACCGGTGGACTGCTATGCAGCAGTACATACAGATGTTACTAATTTCAAGGATCAAGTGTGACAGAAACCTTTCAGATGAAGTTTGGGACTGCATCTCAAGCACAATACAATGGAAGGATGAGTATATGTGTGTTAACATAGGGTATTTTTATAGTTGGGAAAGATGTCTTGGAAAGACTGTTTCTTTGGGGTTTTTTTCCCCTTCTTTCCTGTGCTTGAAATACAGAACTTCTTAATGAACTGCAAAGTGGATGTGTCCTGCAGGGCAATATTTTACCTGAGAGGGCTGATGAGCCCTCAGGTGGTGTTTGGACTGTGAATTAGGCGTTCCCCATCAAGTGTGCACTTAACCAGAACACCTGATCTCCTGAGTGCTGGCCAGGAGTCCCTGGTCAGCTGGCTTCAGATTCATCACTGCTTCACTTCTGTAAAGGTTTTTAAAAATGCAAACCATAAAATGTAAGTGCTGTTAAATTTAAAAATAAATCCCAGGAAGCAAAAACAAAACAATACCACCCTCCCCCCCCCCAAATGGGATATTAATTTTTGTGTGGCTTTGCTAACCTGTGATTTTTGTGATATAGAACCAAGGAATGATGATAATATGTATCATGTCTAGTAGAGATTAGACTTTCTGCTGAAGTGAAATGCTGACAGTTTTAAATAGCCTGAGCCAAGCAATGATTTATTTGTGAGCTTCCAGACAGGGGAGGACTTCTTGAGAGGAAAAGGAGGCAAAGTTGGTAAGGCATATTATCTAACACAAGGAAGGGAAAAGTGCTACCATGGCTTCAGAAGGGGCCGTGCCCTAGGCTTTAATCCTGTAACAGAAGCAGAAGCAATGAGACAGGAAATGAGTTACAAAAAAATAGCACACAAAATAATTAGGCACTTGGCCTTCACAAGAACACATGCTGATTTGGCATACTAGGGCAACCTTTGGAGTCCAGGATTCCCATCTTTCTTGTAGATTATCCATTTCTTGGAATGTGTCACTCACATGAATTCACTCACTGCCCCAGGTCCTTGAACTGAAAGGTGCAGATAATGGTTGCAAACCATCTGAATCAGTAGTGTGTACCTGTGGATGGGAGGGTTGGTATGTTGTGAGCTTGCGCTGAAATGACTTCTCACTAACTCCTGAAATGGTTTAAAGATGAAGGTCTGGTTTTTGCTTAATTCAGGTGGGCCCATTCATTTTATCCTAAATGATCAAAAGCTACTTTGTTTTCCATAGGGTGTTACCTTAGATTGAATTGCTTGAGCACAGAAGGGTTTTTATTTGTTTTTGTTTCCTTCAGTGAACACAAGGTCAAAGGGATTGAAGGTAGCTTCCAGCTATGTTATGTAGTTCTGACTTGCATGATATTCTTTTAAAGCATTTCTTTTGTGGGGGTTTTTTTGGTTTTGTGGGGTTTTGTTTCTTTTTTTTTTTTTTAGGTGATACATCATAAACATATGCAATTTTTAAAATAAGTAGGAAGAAAAATGTCTCTGTTCTCAGGTGCTCTAGAGAAGAATGAAAAATCTTTCTGAATTCCCTACAGATAAGTAGAACTTAAATAGGGAAAGTCCTTTAACCAAAAAGCATTAATTTCACTGGAGGAATAACTCAACATTAAAATGAGCAATAGACAAAATTATTAATTCTGTAATACACAGTCAAATAACGTGAGTAACGTATGCTCTTCCACCCCCCTGACACCTTTCTTCTACTTTTTTTTTTTTTTTTAAGGAAGGGAAGAAAGGTTTAGACTCTATAAGTTGCTGTGGTAGCCATGTTAGAGACTTGTATAGCTGGGTTAAGAAGTTTCTTCACTGTCCTAAGGTTTTTTGTTTTAAAAATCAGAATTGTTACTGCTGAGGGAATATGTTTAGCTTTATCATTAAAGGGGATGTACCATGTAACAAAATCCTCTAGCTTCATGTTTACCATTTAACACCGACAAAGTCACAACAATTAGGATATAATTAAGTCTTACAGCTGTATCCAAATGTCATGTTAATGCTTCAAAAATTTTGTGAATGAGCGCTTAAAAGGGTTTATCAAAGAAATAAAAGGCTGGAGTCTAGTTCCTTATACTGGGCATGTTAGGTTGTTTGGTTTTTTTAAAGCTTCTGCTAAACTGCTGCAGTAGGACAGAGTTGGTTTCTATCAAATTTTACCGTAACTTCAATCTGGAAAAACTGTCAGACTTTTTTTTTCTTTTTAACAGTGATAACATGATTGGTGCATTATTACTGATCTCTGATAAATTTTGTTACAGATACGTACTTCATCTGCTCGTAAACATTTTCTTAGAAGTTTAGTAAGTCAGGAACCATTTAGAGCCAACAGTACAGTACTGAAATCTTGAGAGCATCATTAAATTTAAAAGTAAAAATATTTTGTCTTGGTTTTTTTAAGCTTCATGAACCCACAATATAAAAATACTTCATAAGCAGTGCAGTGAATAAGACAATACTACACATTACTATAATTCTGGTAAACCAGAAGGAGTGTTAAATCTGCACAGTTTCAGTCTACATTTTTGTATACTCAGGTAATTTATTTACTTTTTTTTAGCTTGAGTAGTGTTTGTTCAAAATTAGGTAAGTATGGTGGATAAAAACAAAATTATATTCCAAGATAGAGTTTATATGTTAAAGATTTGGTATGTAACCAGTTGTGAGTTTAGATGGAAAAAAGCCTTAATCTACAAAATGGGAGCATTCTGGCTTGATTCTTCAGGAAGGCTGATGTTAGTCATTTGTTTTGCATCATCTTTTTTTTTTCTGTCAAAATAATCACAATTATCTTTCCAGTATTATGTGTCATCCTGAGTGAAGAGGAGAGCCTAGAATTACTGATTGGTGTTTATTGTACAGATTAGGACAGACAGAAAGGTGTTAACTCATTAGAAGAGTGTGATGGTTCACTGAGCTCCATCTCATAGGAATTCTGTCACACTTGGATAAAGCCATGGTTTGATTCATGTATAGTCCCTGTAAACAGCATTACAGCTCTAGATTTTATCATCATGTGATGGTGTGTGCATGTTCCTTTGAGAGATGAACTGAATACACAGCCACAGTAAAAACCAAGATTTTAAAGTGTACTTTCTCAGAAGCAATGCCTTCGGCATAGTACTATGCTTGAAGCTTGCCCTGGAATCTTGGTAGAGTTGTTTGTATGTATCTGTGAGATGCGTAAGGTTACATGTAGTTTTCTTTTGGTGGGGCAGGTAGATCTTAAATAATGTATGTGTTTGGGACAGTGTGCAGGTGAGAAAAAGAGGTTTACTTCTCTAAGCTCTATTTCACTTTCTTTTTTTCTGTGCCTGTAATTAAAAACAACATATTTTCATAAGATCTTTTTTCTCCATCATACCAAAAATATATACTGAAGTCTTAAAGTAACTTAACTAGAATTTATTTCTTCATTCATTTGTTAAAAGAAGAGCTGTAAAGATTTTTTCTTTCATCTGATAATTTAGTGCAGAATTGCAGACTTTTTTCTTGAACTTTTCTGACCAATGAAATCGTTTTTCTTTTTTCCTCTTATTTTCAAATTTTCTACCTCCATGAATCGTATAAATGATAAATTACTTCATAATATCATACAAACTAGCTTAAGACCTCTTGTTACAGAAGCCAATGTGTGGTATTTGCAAATTTTGTGGAAATGAATAAGCAGGCCTGAGCCCAGACTAACTCTCCTTTGTCTTTAAGATGCTTCTTTCCCTCTTCCATCATAGTGTTTTCTGCCAGAGCATCTGCCTGAAACTACTCAAAAGGAATTTCTACTCCGCATTGCACTTGAATGTAGGCAAAATTTTTACCTGCTATCTTCTTTCTGTTCTCCTGTATTTCTTTTCGTATTTTTAGATATTTTTATTTGAGCTCAGATATGACACTTTCTTGCAAGGAAGGGTCTTACTGTTGCTTTCTAATCTAGCATTCATGACCTCAGTCATCATTATCAGAAACTGAGCTGTGATGGGAGAGGAGTTTGGCCTAAACATACTGTCAAAATACTTGCATAAGAAAATAATTAAATGAGAAAATAAAATACACCCATTTAAAGCTGTTTTACTCTTTGTATAATGACCTCGCTGTTTTTAATTTTGCTATGAAAATGAATTTATTTCTAAATTCTAATTGTTCCATTCTGCTAACAATAGGGTGGCAATGTAGGTAGAAGGAGTTTCATTTTCCAGCTGAATCTGTGTTCAGAGTTTTATTTGCATAAACTCTTGTAGAACACAATGAACTTTTTTTTTTTTTAATGAGATCTGTGGTGTTAGGTAAGACAAAGAGGATGAAAGGAATAATTTAATATTTCTGAAGTTATTGGTAAAACCTCATGAGAAATCCTGGCCTCATTTACAAGAGTGCAGTAGTATTGGCTTATTGACCTGAAGCACTTGAAATAACTGTCTTAAACATCTCATACAGAGGGTGGATTCTCCAGCTGATCTATCTGGGCACTGAAGAAATAATGTCATAGCTAATAATATACAAATGTCTAAAAAAAAAGTCATTTGAAGCCTCAAGAACTAGAATAGTCCTAGAATTTTTAGGACATGAGACTGATGTGCTGGGGTAGCTATACATCCAAATTCTTGAAAAGATAATATAGAATTGTCATAAAATGGGCAACCATCGATTTCAGCATTTTAGTGTAGCCTGCTCTTCTGATTTGCTGCACAGCACTGGGGAAGTGGATTAACCTCAATCTTTTCTTTAGCAGGGAGAACAATTCGCTCTTTTATAACAGATGGTATGAATAGTTCAGTTTATGATGCAAGTTCTAAGCAATTTTATAATACTGTAATCCCTCTTCCAGCTTAAGAGATGGAGTATACAACAACTCAGTAGGTAATCAAGAAGCTGGCATTTGGGATTGCTGAAGACTAATGAAGCTTAAAATGTTTGCATTTGACTTGTTGATGGGAAATACTAAAATGGAGATACTAATGGCTGGAGGGCTTTACCAGTAAATTGACCTACGTTTTCTAAAAAGGTATGAGACTCCTAATTTAATGTGTCACTTAAAAGCGCATTTGACTGCACTAACCTGCACTGGGAATTCACAGAGTAGGAAGACTAAAGGGAGCATAGCTAGAACTGTATAGGTATACTACAAGTTATCTGTTTTGATCTGGAATTACTGGACCACATCTGACAAAAAATTATCTCTGAACACCTACTTAGGAATTTCAGAATGCTGCTTTTACCCCGATTTCCTTTGTTTCTTCATTGTTTTGTTTAGAATTAATTTCTTGTTATCTGGGTCTTGTTCCTGCAAAGGTGGCCTTTGTTTTGCGTGTTTGTTTCTCTGTAATTTGAGTGAGTTTTCTTTAGCCATGTAAATGAGGAGCTGCTGGACCAGTAAAATGAAGATTAAATGTTTTCTGATGGAAGACATACTGGTGTGATGAAAGTTCACTTTTCAGCAAGAAAAGAAAGTGTTGGAGGGCTGGTCAACAGCAGCTGAACACTAACCAGCAGTGTGCCCCTGTGGCCAAGAAGGCCGTTGACATCCTGGCCTGTATCAGCGACGGTGTGGCCAGCAGGACCAGGGCAGGGACTGTCCCCCTGTGCTCGGCACTGGTCAGGCCACACCTCAAATCCTGTGTCTGGCTTTGGGCTCCTCAGTGCAAGAAAGACATTGAGGTGCTGAAGCTTGTCCAGGGAAGGGCAGCAGAGCTGGTGAAGGGTCTGGAGCACAAGTGGAGGAGGGAGGAGTGTGAGGAGTGGCTGTGGAGCTGGGGGTGTTTAGCCTGTAGAAAAGGAGGCTCAGAGAGAACCTTAACTACAGCTGCCTGAAAGGAGGCTGTAGCCAGGTGGGATTCAATATCTTCTCCCAAGCAGCAAGCAGTAGAACAAGAGGAAATGGCCTCAAGTTGCTCCAGGGGAGGTTTAGATTTGATATGACAAAATATTTCTTCACTGAAAGGGTTGTTAAGCATTGGAACAGGCTGCCCAGGCAAGTGTTTGAATCAACATCCCTGGAGGTATTTAAAAGACCTGTAGATGTGGCACATAGGGACACAGTTTAGTGGTGAACTTTGCTGTGCTGGTTTTACAGTTGGACTTGATCATCTTAGAGGTCTTCTCTGGCCTAAACAATTCTGTGATTATTTCCTCAGCAGTGGAGAAGTCTGCACAGCTGGATGATGATCAGAGAGACACAGAAAGCTGAAGTGATCTTTGTATTTTGGGAAAGGAAATGAATTCAGTAATTTTCTTGTGCATGAACTGTATTATAATTTCATTCCAGAAGCTTAAAAACAATGCATATTTTCTGATTTTCTTTTGCTGTGCATGTATGAATGTTTGGAATGTCCCAGATGATGAGTTAGTGAAGATGTATCTTTTGTGTTTGTTTTTTTTTTCCAGCAGAAGTCAGAAATTAAGAAAAATATTTATCTCCTGATAATCCAGTGTAAGCATAATACAGTAATTTTAAAATAGTTGAGACTGAAAACATCAAAGCATATATGAGACATTTTCTAAAATATTCTCCACTATTGTAGTCTCAGCATTCTTTACCTATGCAAAAATAGTTCACAAAATTTCCTCTAATATTTTGTATTTCATATACAGGTTAAAGGTTTTTTGAAGTCTTTCTTTTTCCTATTAAAATATTGAACTTATTACCATTAATGCTGTATGGAAGCCCTGGAGAGATCAGTATTGTAAAATGTGGGATCTCTGTCTGAACCCATTCATGTGAATGAGCTGCTTAAGTACACACTTCACAA
This sequence comes from Pardalotus punctatus, assembly GCA_013400915.1. NCBI lineage: Eukaryota > Metazoa > Chordata > Aves > Passeriformes > Pardalotidae > Pardalotus > Pardalotus punctatus. The sequence continues at coordinate 104,014 of VZTX01030034.1, read as the reverse complement.
CCTAAGCAAGATAACTATTTTAGTAGTTAGCTTCAGTAATCACAACAAACTAGGAACTGTATCTCATATTTCATAAGTTACACTGTTTTTAGCATTTCAGAGTGACTTTTTTGCAGAAACACAGGATCATAAAAAGGTTTTGGAGTATTTCTTCTAGTCAAGCACTGTTGTGCTTATTTCCCTTTGAGTTCAACTGGTGAGGTTTTTATGGCATTTACTCTTAAATTCATACAAATTGGAAAGTATCCCCTAACCTTTAACAACACGGGAGCTAGTATCTGTCTGAAGCCAGTTGCCTAGACTACTGTCTGGGCAAGGGGAATGTATAGACACCTGCAGAGAGTCATTCCTGCCTTCATTTGGAATGGAACAATATGCCATCTGGGGATGTGGAGCCTGCTAGCTTTGGCTGCGCTTGATTTATTAGATAATTAAACTTAGATGAAAGAAAATCTCATACATGATTTTAATTTACTGTTGCTCAGCAAAAAAGTCTTGATCAACTTTGTGTGTCTAGTCTTTAATTTCAGGGTAATTATTATTAGTGCTTGTCTCTTTCAGTGACTCATACTCAGACAAACCATAAATATTGTATAGTAAGACAGAACTTATAAAATACAGGTGTCTGATTTCAAGCATCTGCATGTAGGTACAAAAGTAGCATTGACCTGATTTTCAGAACTAGAGCACTGCTGGTTGTGCCAACAAAAATAGAGCATGCTGACACTTTCTCAGAAACTGGTTTTCAGCATATGATCTCTAAACTCGTGCTCTGAGGTATGTGGTCATAGGGGATTGCTTTTCATTTTTCATTTCTGAAGCTGTTGCCCAGCTTGATAATATTTGTTACTCTAATCTGTGGAGGCAGACATGTTTGTTCCACTTTTGGTCTTGCTCTGCCTCTGTGCTATCAGGCTTACAGGATTTTTTGTCTTGTGAACTTCATAGCTAACTGAGTTCTGCAGGAAAAAGGAAAGATTGCTATTAGTGTTAAAGTTTTAAAAAGGAGCCATCGAGATGAGCTTGTTCTTCACCATTCAGCACTAACTTTTCCTTCCTAATCATAAATCTGTGATTTATTATGAATCTTGCTTCTTTTGTGATTGATCAAAACTGTGCTGTTTGGAGCAGAGCTCCTTCTCTGAGTTATCAGTGTACATGGAGTGTGTGAGACTGAGGAATACGCAGGTATCTAGCTGGACTGAATTAAAATGGCCTTGCCCAGAGCCCGATTAGGACTTTTGTGTCAGTCATGCTGCCTTTGTGCTCCCACCCATTTTCATGCAGCACATGGCCCACCCCTGCATGCAGTGTGTGCTTAGGGAGAAGGCTGCTGCTCCCAGCTGGCTTTCCTCTGCACGGAGGGAATGCCCTGCTGATGGACTACAAGCAGTGAAGGCTGTTTGCACTGTTTAAGCTTAAGTAGAGTAAGTAAGCAAGGGAACTCAAGTCTACTCCCTCGTGATTGGAAGCTGTGTTGGTAATCATTCAAGACAAAAACAAAGCTAGTGTTCTTGAGAATGCTTTTAGTCCATTTAAAGACCTTGTTTTTGTGATGGAGTGTTGCTCAGTTGTAAACACTTTCAGATATATGGCTTTACTTTGGAGGTGACTATATAAAAGCAAAATCCATAAAGTAACTTTACTCTAAGTAGATCTTTTATTTAGAAAATTGTAACAGAGCTTCATACAAGTTATTGAAGAATAGATTGTCCACTGGGAAGCATCTAAGTGCAAGGAAGCATCTAAGTGCAAGGAAGAAATATGATGCACTACTGAGGGAGTGCAAGTTTGTCCTGTCATCTCTCCTAGACCTATTATTGACTGAGAGTTATAGCATGTGCATTTTAGATAGCAGAGCTGGTTGGCATTTCTAACCTGTTAGTTGTGAGCTATTGAACATAAATCTCGTAGCAAGGGAAAAACAAAGAACATTAAAACAAGCCAAAAACTTTGATCAGTGTTGTGATTTTTAATCATTTGTATTCAGTTGGAAGTTTTTATTGGCAAAATTGGATTTTTCAACTCCTTATTGCCTTACGGAAAAATGCAAGTGGTCTCTGATCTTGATACCAGTTTTCTCCTAGGGACACAGTCTAACCAGACTTACTTTCAGAAACTGTATATAAATGTATGTGAAGAAAGCATGTATTATATTTGAAGTAAATAATGGCTGTCTTTATTGCTTCTCTGCATTTAAGACAGACAAGTATACATTACAGAAAAGAGCTCTATGAGCAGCATTATATATTCAGAAAATTGTATGTTTTTAAATGAATCTTTTTAAAAAATGCTGTTGCTATACAAATACCTAGAAAGAGAAGACACATAACACTTGAAAACAAAATGTGAGCCATCACCCTAGGTTTTCTATTTATAGAAGTTCCTTAATTGTTGAATCTCTATTATTCTTGCAGTAAACCTAGATGCTAAGATGCCACCATACCCTGTTTGGAATGGGCCAGGTATACTGTGGTGGATGCAAATGATGGGTCTTGTGCATCAGTCTCTTGAATTACACAGGGGCGGCATGTTAATTGTGTGAATGACTATATCCTCACGGTTAATATCAGATACAGAATTGAGGGCTCTTAAGGCGTAGACCTCAGGAGCTTTGGTCCATAAGAAGAGTTATTAGAGTGCATTTCTAAAGGGAATATGTTGAAAACTGGCAGTGGGAATTACAGATTGATCAGAGAAGCCCAGTAATTCATCCTATTAAACATATCCTGTTGCTGACAGGGCAAAAAAGATTCCTTTTACTGTGCAGCAGCAAGTTCACTTGGAGATACCAAGTTTGACAACATTCTAAAAGTATGAAGGAGAATTTAAATTAAAATAAAGGTCAGCCGTATATATTTAAGCTTTCAAAAAAATAATCAAAGGACAAAAAAATTGAATAGGCCATGCAAAGAGAAGATTGCTGGCGTGGTGGGGAATAAAAAGAAGGGAAAGAAATGGAGACGTGAACTTTTAACCCAACCAAAATAAATTAAATCTTTTTCCCTCAAATGCAAAGCATTGTCAGAAAAATTACCCTTACAAACAACCAAGCATGTCCTTAATGATATCAAGGACTTAACCTCTGACAGAACAGGGTAACAAAGCACCTCTCTGATCAATACAATTGTATCTTGTTGTCTCTCCTTCAGTGTTTTAGGAAAATCAAATAAACCTTTCTGCAATGGCATTCTTTAATTTAGAAATTATATTTTAGAATTCTAAAGCATCTTTTATATTTGCTTCAGGCAACACAATTTGACAAAGAAACTCTCACCATTTACCTGGTTTCAAAGCCCAAGTATTTGCCTCGGAAGTGTAATGATTCTGAAGAATTGCTTATATCTTCTGAAGCATCCTGGGCATCAGTGATCCCCAAATGGTTTTGCTTTGAACTGCATTACCTAATGCTTTTTGTCTGTGGAGAGAAGTGAACCAAAAATAAGTAAATGTGAGGTGGAAAGATGCAAAACTATTTAAAACAAAAGAATCCCTTCTCCACAAAACAACAAAAAATAGAAAACTCAGATTTTGAAAAATCTGGGCTAGAATAAAATATGGAGCTATACATGTGCCATGTGTTCAGTGATACAATGTTTGAAACATAGGAACTGATTTTAAAAGATCAGTTATGCAGTAAAAAAAAAAAATTAAAAAAAATCACTGTCTTCATGGCCAGGTAAAAAAATACCAGAAGCACAGTACGGTGTTTGGAACTTCTCTAGTTTACATTTGACATCCCTGCAAACTCTGAAAGCAATCTAGATACTTTTCAGATTTAGGGTAATATGCTTGTTCCCATTGAAAGTGAACAAGGTATATGTCTGCTGACTAGTAAAGATACTGTTTCTGGCTTGAGAGAGATTGGTATCTGCAATGCTAAAATGCTTCATCATAAAAATGGATTTTAAATTGCTATATACAGCAAAGTCATCTAACCCAGAACCATTCCGTTTTATCAAAGAATGGTAATGTTCCTCTGGTTTGAAGGAAAAATAGACTCAATTTTATTCTCATAATGCTTTTTGTCACGCTGGAAGTTCTAACTTTTGAATACTGTTTGACTGAGAAATTCTTTCCTGTGTTTGAGACATACTTACATTTCTTCCCCAAGTAGAAATGTTGAATGAGATGTTAGGGAAAAAAATGTAAATAGCAAAACTGAATTATGAGCCTGTTTATCATCTGACATGACTTTAACCTTTTGTTTTGTGTAACAATTTACTATGTTAGAAGATCATTCTTTAATTGTTATGTCACAAAACCCTGTATAACATCAAGTACTGCCAGATCTCTCAAGTGTTCCAGGACAAGTTCTCACATTATATTTTTTAACCTTTTTCAGAATATGGGGAAGGCTTCTTTTGTATGTAAGGATGCAGGTGTTTATATTAGCAAACAACACTTGGTCAAGGATGTAAAAAAGGGGGGAAATAAAGATAAAATCTAGGCCAGGAGGTTTTACAGGTTTCTCCTCTCAAGTAACAGCTCTTAAAAAGCTTCTAAGGGAAAAAGGCAGGGTCTCAACAAAGTGAAAATTTTGTTCATGTTTTGCCTGTTCACAGTGCTGTTGTTTGTAGTTCAGATTCATGTGACTGTTGAAGGAGTGTGTGTGTTTGGATGAAAGATTTGAAATGTTGTGATCTTCAGTGATTTCACTTTTATAAACATGTCTCTTTTGAAGACATTAATTGCATTCATTTACTGGGACTGCCTATTTTTAGAGGTGAGCACCTGTCTCTGCACCCCAGGAGCCATCTTGTCCTTTTTGGAGGCAGCATGGTGTGGAGGTGGTAAACTGGTTTATATTGCTGTTTGGGGGCAGTGAAGCTGGCAGAGTGCTGGTGCATCACAATCCTTTCCAAGGCATGCTCTGTTTGCAGCAACAGTTTTGCCCTTATGGACCAGGTTTGCTCAGTCCTGTGCATTCACATCCTTTTGTCTTTCTCTCCATGCTTCTCTCATTTGTCCTGAAGAATTCTCCTTACCTACACTTAGCACAAAAAAGGAGCAGTAATTTGCTTCATCTACAAGAGGAAGGAGAGGCACTGTAGAATACTTCAATTTCCATCATTTTCTTCACTCAGGGAAGAAAGAGAATTACTTTGCAGTCTTGTCATAAGGCAAATCAGTAAGTACAAATGGTCTCCAGATTCAGGAAATAAATACCTGCTTTTCACCAGTCTTTGTGTGCAGACCCAGGACTGGTTCAAAACTCAAAGTCTGTAGGATACATACTTCTGTTACACCATCCTCATGGTTCACAGCAAGCCCAAATCACTGCTGCTAGAAGTTATTGCTATAGTGAGGTAATGTCTCTTCACAGGTTTCTCTCATTCACAGAACAAGTTTTGAAGCTGAGCTACTGTCATTTTTGATATCATGTTGCCCCTTTTAATTATTAGTAGCAGGCCTTCTAAAGTCACAGGTAGAGATGATTTCTTCCTTCAGTCCCTGGACTGCTCAGAATCACGAGACGGCACTGGTCAGCTCTGTTGAGACTCATGTGTGAAAAGTCTTTGTTTTCTTCCTGTCTGTGCTTGCATTCATGTTATATTATTGTTACACAAGGACATGTTCAGATTTAGTTGCTAAGGTCCAGGATCTTGTCTGACATCTCAGCATTACCAATTTGAGATTCTTGAGATATAGTTCAGAGCTGTTCAAAATTGCTACTGAATTCATTTTAAATTGAAAGTGTCCTTCTCAGCTGAGATAATTTCTGCCACAGAACAAGTCAGCTGCAGGTTTTTATGGCTGATTATTCCTATGTGATAATGTTTCATAGCAACAAAGTGATGCTGAACCCTTACTGCAAGTTGATCTTGCTCCAAATGGTCTTAAAATTCTTAAATAGAGCTTTTTTCTTTGCCTTTTTTTTTTTTTTCCTTTCAGCCTTGCTATTTGTAGGGAGATGAGAAATTGTGCTCACTACACATTGTCAAAGCTGTTAGAACACTGAGATTAAACTGTTGGTTTTCTGTAGTTCCAAAGGCCAGACTACCAAGTCTCAGAAAAAAACCCTTACATGAGTAAGTAAAGGTATTTGTTAATGTATTGTCCTATCTGCTGGTATTCATTTCTCCTCATACATCAGAATTCAATTGACAACCTCTTCTGTTTCAAATGTAAATTTTTTGGTACGTCACAGATGCCCACTGAATTTGTCAAGCCGTAAGCATTGGATTATGCTGGTATTTTTGGAGAGCAGTATTATAGTGATGGAACTATGTGTATCCAAGTGTATACAAATTGCTGCTTTCTAGTCTTTATGTTGGGATTCACATTCTGACTCACATTCTCAGCTGACAGAAAGACTTGAGAGAATTACTGACTGCCATTCTGAAGAATACAGTTTATTCTTCCTCTCTTCTGAAGAATACACCTTTCCAAGGGCTTTGCATTCCTTAAGGACGTCAGCAGTTCTAGAAGCATTTCTTAGGCTGCTTTTATGTGAGTGCATAAATTTGGTAGGTGTGTTGTTGCTGCAAAACTGGATTACTTGCATATAACACAAAGAGTTCAGTGTTAACTGCAGTATTTTGTCTCAAAAGTGAATTTGGCTCGCAGTTAAAGATTCTCTTTTTGTCAGCTTGAACAGGCCAATTATGTTCCCAAGAAGTTGAAGCAGGTTAGCAGCTAAGGCTGAACTCTGGGCTTTGCTCTGTTGCAGGGATCTGCTGTGGCCATAAAAGCTGATGTGAGAATTGTATGGCTAGCTTCCAGCAGCTTTGATGAAGAACTCTTTTTATAGAAAGGGCAGGTACTGGTGTTCCAAAACAGAGAAAATGGCATGTAATTTTGTGAATACCCATCCAGAGAAAAGAAAGATAAAGAGGGCTTGAGGAGGATGTATAGGTCTTTATTTTTTTTTTAAGTTACAGTTTTAATGAAAGCTTTTTAGGAGTTGGCAGCATATCCAAACACCTGCTGCAATGTTTAATTAAAATACTCCAGCTGAATGAAAATCTTTCCTCCTGACCTTTATTGAAAAGCAAAGGATTATTTGACTTTACATAGTTCTGACAAAAAAACCCCTTAGTTTTTACATGAAAAAATGCAGGTGATGAGTTTCCAGTATGAAAAATACTCAGTTATGATTTTTCCCTACACAATTGTTTCAGGTTAGCTAATTTTATTGGACCCTTTTCAATTAATTCATTTTGATTAAAGTTACACAGGAATAGAGATGACAATTAATCTGCGCCTTAAAGTGTGATATATTGCAATACCGTTTGTTTTTTCTCTCATGAGTCATGGCTATGACATTTTGTTTATTATTTAACATTGCATGATTCACCTTTTGGTCCAGATTAAAAACCGTGCCATGTCCTCCAGTATTTACTTACAACTTCAAACAGAAGTAGAGCAAAGCAAACCACTTAGAACAGGGTGAATGCAATACAGTAGGAAGAAAGCTGTGCATTACACTAAAATCTTGAATCATTCCATGAAGATGCATTGGCAGTGTGTTGAAACACTATGTTTTGTTTAAAATGTGTTTATTCAGTTATGGTTCTTTATTTATCTTGGTGTTGGGAGGCAAAGAGATTTTTCAGTAAGATGAGTGTTCTTGTGAATCAGCTTTGAAAACATCATAAGACTGTTGCATGTAAAGCCAGGCAGTTGTGAGAGAAATAAGCAGATAGCTGTAAATGCAGTGCAATTCATCTAGTTGGCGAACTCGTTATTCACAGTTAAAGTTAAAAGCTAAAGTGTGTATCATCTTGAAGAATGACTGGCTGAGACTTCGCTCTTAAAACTAAACACCAGTAACCTTTTTTGTTTCTTGCTGTCAAGGCAACAGACAAGAACATCAATTTCAATGTTTAAAGTAGTTTAAATTCTAATGTAGATGCCGCATCACCTTTTCCATCACCAGTTCATAAACGGGGGGAAAAAGTCAGATAAGTTTAATTGTTTTTCAGTCTCCAGAACCACGCCACAGTTTTGGGAAAACCATCTGTAAGTCTTGTTGAGGTATTGTGGATTTGCTTTCATATGTGTACATTTTGGTATCTTTGCTGAGTCTGTCCACAGCTCTGTTGGAAATTTTATATCTGTTCACTTTGGCTTGGACTAGGACAAATGAGGTTTGGTTGAGGCAGGAGCAAAGAGTTCTCAAAATGTGATGCCTGCAGTAGGTGACAATTTCTGTTTATCACTGGCAAAACAGTAGTTTTTAAACCCTGGCAGAAACATTGTTTCATATCTCCTTACTAATCACAGGTCATCCAGTCAGGTAACCAAGGAGGAATTTCTTTTTCTTTGCCAACAGAATTCCTTACAATGGATAAGTACAATGACACATACCATAATTTCCTTGTATCTGTTTTCACAGAGAGAAATGTATGACTTAAACTTATACTTCTTTCCACATTTTGCAGATTAATATAAAACGGCAATTTCCGCCCCCCCCCCCCCCCCCCTTCCTTGATGTGGAACATTATGATTGTGGAACATTTTGACAGTAAACTGTACCTGTCATATGGAAGCCAATATGTAATGTTAGCAATCAGCTAAGAGGCACTTCGTATGGCTTGTATTAATCATACTGTCAATTTTAATTCCATGGGCATCCTTCTTTCCACTTTTCACTTAGAATTTATTTCAGAGCATGATCAAAGCTCTGCTGTTCGTTACATTCAGCATTAGCTAATTTGGCTTTTGGCAACTCTCATCCCAGTTCCTATTAAATGCTGGCCATAAATTGAGATAAGCGTTGTGCCAAAACATTTCACGATTATCAAATGGTAACACAGAGATGGGTACATTATCATGCTAGTTTGAAGACTGTTGGGTTACTGCAAAATTAACCATTAGCAGATACTTAAAACCTCCAAGACAAATTCACAGCTACAGTGATTTTTTTCATGTCTTCTGAATTGACTACAGGATTAAACAAATGTGAGAAAAATCATGTTCCTGTAACATTTCTGAAACGCTTGTTTCTGTATGCTGTAGTTTTATAGAGACTTTTATACAGACAGATTTGCAAGTGTGCTGCATCATGAAATATTTTGGGTCACAGAATATGCTGTGTTTATACAACAAGATTATTAGGGCAACTGTTTTTTTCCCAAGATGCAGTCAGTTAGAAGTCTGTGTACAAGACTGATACCAGAATATCTTTTATTTGGAGTTTTTTCTTTTAGCAGATGTTTCTAGAACCTGCTGAATCCTTAATTTGTAGTGATAGATACATACCCAAGCAGCATTTTCCCTTCTTTCAGGGGAAACTGCCATTTTTGTAAGTAAAACACCCTCTCTGCTAGCACTTGGCCCTCTTTTCTTCATACTTCAGTTCTGAACAGGTAATCTGAAGGTAGGCTTAAAATTCCAGTATTAAAGATCTATAAAAAGCCTTGAACAGATATGTAAATGGTGAGAAGTAATGAACTAGTGGCTTTTTTTCAGTGTCAAATAAGTTGGTGACAGAATTTCTATAGATTTTGGACTGCCTCACATCTTAATTGTTATTGTTGGAGAAAGTTGCAGAGACCACTTGAACTTCTAAATCTTTTCAAAAAGATTAATAAAACCAGATAATGCTTCAGTTCATTACTGGCCGAACATAATATGTAACAGCTGTGGTTTAAACATTAGTAAAAGTAAATTATAAATAATTAGAAAATTTGGTTTTAAAGAAATACTGAATTACTAGAAAGCAGAATGTACTATAAGACAAATATACAGTCAAACTATGTAACTGATCAGATTACTTGTGCTTTTGAGTTTATTAGTATTAGTTTTGATAGAATATTTATTTAATTGACTTCCCTGATGATTTATATTTAAATTTGTATCTGGTTTAAATACTTGCTGGGGCTTTCCAAGAGCAGGACTGAGTTTCAAAAATAGGACTGACTTGCTACGCTTGTTTTCCAACTGGTTTTGTAGAGATCTTTTTGAAAACAGAAGGAGAGTACAAAAATATGTAAGGGCAGAAGAGACCAGCTTCCTCACTAGGATATGATGTTTGCACTATTTTATTTTTTGCTTTGCTTAACTCATTGCTTCTGCAGTTGCTTCCTGGAAACATGAACACATAATCTGTTTCCTTAGAGATTATTTTACCTTTTTTTTCAAAAATTAAAAAAACCTTTATTCTTGTCTTACATGTTTGTCTCTTGCCCAGGAGTGCTGGTCTGGAAATGTCTTCCCCCCCCCCCCATTTCGATAGTATACGAAGCAATTGTACTATTAAGAATAAATTAACTTCTTCTGAGAGAAACCAATTCCATAGTTTTGAGGCGTAAGACCAAGACTTACTTGGAAGGAAGTGTGTTTCAGTGCTCCTAGAGACCAGAGCTGCTAAAATGAACCCAGATTCTCATGATGCAGCTTAATACTTAACATTGAAATATACCTCAGAAGTGCATGTTAAAGCCTGGTATCTTTATGGGCATAGATTTCTACTTATGATGTATTACAGTAATAAAGATACAGACCAGGATTTCTGCACCTAAAACAATTTCTGAAGTGTAAATGCAAGGAGATGCTGTGCAAGCTGGCATTCTTCCTTTCAAACTCATTGATTTAGTACATGTCACATTCAGCCACCTCTGGGGAGAATAACCAAACTATTGTGATTCAGCCATTGAATTTTAAGATCCAGATTCAGTGAATCACTTGGGCATTATCAGGCTTAAATGCTTTTCTGAACCTAAATGTATTCATAGATATGCTTAAAGCTAAACACAAGCTTAAGTACTCTGTTGAGTGGGTCTAGGTTTCAAATATGCCGGTGCAGTCAGTAGATGGGGGATCTGCTCCTACCCTTCTGACAGTCTGCAAAATGTTCTGTCGGAAATGCAGCTACCAGGTTTCCTTGGGCAGCCTTTGTGTGTGTGTGCACTCAGGATCTGAGAGGAGGAAACAGATGTTGTGTTACAGATGATAAATGGACCGGATAACACCGTCTCTGCTTATGCTCTCTGACACGTTTTGTAATAAGCTTCTGCTCATTTGTGTCTACCTCAGCCACATTTTAATGGGACAGACTGAACCCTGCTGTGGACAGGTTCTTTTAAGTTTGGAGTTGTGTGGTTTTGTATTTAACATGAATGCCTTCCAACTTTTATGAAAGTTGAAGATCTATAAATAAAGAAATAAATATAGGCTATTTATAAATATGTAAAAATGAGATTATTGTTATGTTGAGGCATTGTATCTGTGCTCTGAAGTAGCAGTGCGAAGGCTGACAGAAGTTTTACTCTGATCTGAAGAATGTGCTTTCTATGATGCTCCTATTAGAAAACTGTTTAAACTTGGTAAAGGTACAAGCTTCTGAAACATCTCTGGTTTATGTGCTTTGTAATGTCTTAAAGGAGTGCATCAGGTGTAAGTGCATGAACTTCTTACCTGTACTGAGCATATTCCAGTTGAGAACCGAGACAGATTTCACTGTTCTGGAGTGGCAAGAGGCACTGGATCTGAGGCAGGAAGGCTGCACTTCAGTCCTAGTGTTTCCCTGGAGTTTTGGCAGGGAGGAGGCTGAAATGAGGGAGAAATGGACTATGCTGCTTTGGGAATAAATAAATAGGGTAGATGGAGCTTACAGGTTGTGGCGGGTGTTAGGACTGTGTGTGCGTGCATGTGGATGTTTGTGGCAGAGGTGAAGAACCCATGAAGTAGAACCAACATGAAATAATGTTTTTGTCATTTCCCTACGTCCCCCAGGATTTTGGACGCATCTGTGAGTAAAATGAAATTTTGAAAGAAAAATTCCATAATATATGTGATACATAATTTTAAAAGGAGCATATATCAAAGTTGCAGAAGAAAGGCCCTTTTTAAAGTCCCTCACCTGTGATAATTCTGCCCCATTAGCAAGACTCTTTATTGAAGCCAGTTCAGTCTACAGGAGTGAAGAAAGGTTTGGTCATGATTTCTTCTTACATATATTATATTGCAGGAATATTAGTTCTTAAATTTATTTCTGTCTGTTAAAAACAGTTTAATTTCATTGAACTTCTTAGCTTTATGAAAATCCTTCTTTGCTTGTATTGCTCCCTTGACAGAATTATTTTTCCCTTTCCTCCCACCTTTTTTCTTCTCTCAGAAAGATGCAAGACCCACAAAACTAAAAACTGTTGCCACAAAAAGACAGAACTTGGTTTGGTGGTTTTACTGGGTTTTTTGGGGTCTGTTCCTAGTGTTTGAATTTAGCTTATTTTGATGTCAGAATACTGTGATCTAGGAGTCCTAGCAAGAAATCTAATGATCTCCCTGCCTTATGCTCTGACAGCAACATGATTCTGCAGTGATGCTTTCCTGTGGCAATGGCCAGCAGAGGACAGAGGCTCTAAGTGGGGTGCTGTTCTCAGGTGTTGGCTTTTGTGTAGGATTCCTCACCTGTGCAGAGTTAGTAACCGGTGACCACTTTGCTTTAGAGAATGGACAGGTTCTAGGCTGGACTAGGTCCAGATTTCTGATTTTAATTGAAAATTTCTAGAAATAGTAGATTATAAAATAGGCTTTTGGTGCAAAATTTTGTTAATGTCTCCCCCAAACTGATGTTTGACATGCACTTCTGTCAGCTAACAAGCAACACAACTACTGCTTATGTTCTTTTTTCTTTCTTTCTTTTTTTTTTTTTTGGTTCAGTTGAGTAGATTTTGTCAGGGATTGCTGTGGTAAAACCACTATAGAAATCAAATTAGCTGTTCATAATTCCAGGAATTTAACCCTAATTTGCTACTTCTGTTTTAGAAGAGGTGAGCTTGGGGACCCACTGCTGCAAAACACAGCTGCTGCTTCTGCTCTTCTTGGTGGCTTTGCAGAACAGAATAGTTCTTCTGGCTTGCCAAGCACCTGGCACAGGACCATAAGAGTTTCATGGCACTGCATTTATCAGGGGGAAGAGATTCAGTGCTGTTTCTGTGCTCTCTTGGCACACTGCAAAATACGAGGGGACTTTGCTGTTGGCATTGGAGAGCATACAGCTTGTGGGAATGTTACCCTGGGTTTCGCTCGCAGTGGAATAGTCCTCTTGTAATCATGAAGAGCATGTTCTTGGAAACAACACTGCTTTTTAATGGTTGCAGCTAGAAATAATGGTTGTGTTTGTAACCTGATTCAACAAAAACCCAAACCAAAACCCAGCTCTATGAAGAAATTCTAGTATTGAACAAATACGTTTATAGTAGTGTAGCAAATTTGGATGAGCTTTAGTGTTTTGGTTTTATAGCATATTCATACTAGTGTTAAAGAAATGAAAGCAAATCTTGTTGTCTTCTGGTGATTTATATTGTACTCAAGACATTTCTTTTTTTGAAAGCAGATTTCTGCTTTTTGTGGATCTGACTTGGAGGTGTTATACTAAAACAAGATTAAGGAATCAGTATGGGAACATGAACGGTACAATGAACACAACTACTCAATTCCCTGCTTTTTCCTTCAATTTCTCTTGAAATTAAGTATCACTACTTGCATTTCCTTTTTCAAATTACAATTTCAAAATTAAATATAAACTGTTAATAAAATAGATCCATTTATTTTCAAGAGGTTTTGTGGCTCACATGACCCTGATTCATTATTTCTGCCTTGACAATTACCTTGACAATTTCATTAATACTACTCCAAATTTGCAAATAAGAACAGCTGAAAAAGTTATCCAGGGGAGGCTGTTTATCTGGTGTCTTTTTTCAGGTTCATGGGAATTATTAAGTGGGCTTGAACTCAGTTTGCAGTCTGTTACCTCCAATGTGTTTTCTGAAGTTACAAGTCTTGCACACAGGGACATCCCACACAGTCTGGGCACTTTATGACTGGTAAAGTTTTGTTTTCTGGGGAGGAAAAAAAAACCATTATAAAGCCATTCAGAGAAGTAAACAAAAGGTCTATCTAACCCTGTAATTTTTTTTTAGATTTTTTTTAATGGCCCTTAGTGGATGCCTAGGCAAGACATGACAATGGGACAGGCAGAAATAGTGACTTCCCACGTCTGTACTCCAACTTCTGATCCCTCTCTGGCTTGAAGAGTGAGTCAGAGGTTCTGCCTTTGTGTTTAAGGTTGTATCCTTGTGTTTGTTGGCCGTGCTAGCATGAAAGCTAACTTCTGACAAGCAGCTAATTAGTTAACACTGCAATAAAACTCTTCGCATGGTGAAGCAATTAAAACACATCACCCTTCTAAAATTATTGGAAAAGATACAATGTTTTCCAGGATTAACTGCAGTATTTTTGTTGGGTTTAGTTCTGGTGTCCCTAGATGTCTCTTCTATTCCTTCATCATCTGTATCAAAGATGGGAAAAACGTAGTCAGTCTCTATCCTCCATAATATTATTTACATATCCTTGAAATTATCTGTTTCATTTTCTTAAAAGGTATTTGAATTTGGAGCTACTTTGAAGTCTCTGTATAAAGTTACTAGCTTGGCTTATGTTTTCAAAACTCCTCAAGAGGCAGTGCTTGAATAATTACAGTGGCAGAATTTGATTTTCACTCCTTAATATGATTTTAAAAAATAATATTTTATTTTATTTTTGTTTGTTTTGTTTTTTTATTTTTTTGTTGAGCAATATGAGATGAACCCCAGTCCAAAGGACTTTGGGCATCTAGAAGTGACATTGTGTGTGTGATGCTGAGTCTTTTTTTAACTGTCCATTGTAACTTTTCTAATAAATACCCCTCTCTAAATGCCTCAGTGTTTGCTAGTTCTGTTTTAAGTGTAAGATATTAGCCCAGTCCTGTTATTTTGTTTTGAGTTATTCCCAATTTGATCTCTATTTTCACATTTCCATACCAAGAGTTTATCTGCAGATTAGCTATTCCCCTTCAGTCTGTGATTACTTATGACTCTCTTCTGCATAGCAGCATTATTTGTCTTGTTCATTTATTGTCTTCAACGTTTTACCTTTTTTTATTTAAGAGATTCCTCCAAAGCTGACTCTGATACATGTTTTATTGCTGTATGTTTCTAGCATAAACCAACATTGTTTGCTATGATTTTTTCTGGAAGAAGAGTTTCTTAGTAGAAGACGATATTAAATAGAGGGGGAAAAGAAAATCTAAATGAGTGAGAGAATGTTTTACTGTTGACATAATTTTTTTTATAATGTGGTATTAACCCACTGCATAACAGAGCCATCAATGCCACTTGATTCATTAACCTCTTAGTCTTTGTGTTTTCATTGTATCAATTTTCAGCCTGCCTTTCACCTCTTTACAGAAAGTATTATTCCTTGTACAGTTTGTTTCCTGGACCTACTATGTTTCTGTAATAGATTTGAAGAAATATTTAAACATATGGTTTGTTGTCATTGTTCTCTTGTTACCATAATCTGTCTTTTTACTTTAACTCTTATTTATGGGCTTGGCTTGTTTAGAGTTTCGCTACCACTCCTGTGAAGTCTGTAGTGTTTTCATTAGCTTCTTGCTTGTGTACTACCAGAATAGGAGGGATTTTTGGTCTGTTACATTGTTATTCATGTGCCCAAGTCCGTCAAGATCATACAGTTCAGCAAAAAATGTATTTCAGGGAGGAACACTGCTCTGCTCCGTTTTATATTGAAAAAATCAGGGGAATTTGTGAAGTAGCCTGGATGTGCCATCTAAATTTAAGCACCTCCATGAGTATCATCATGCCAATGTAAGCGCATGCTTCAAGTTAAGCATATATATTTGGGTGTTGCCTTATCTTGGTCATGGTTTTCTCATCTAGGAGCGAGTTCCTGGTTACAAACATGCAGCGTACTGTCAGCTCAGGCCTTGATAGAAGGTTTATTATTTAGATTATAGTCGACATAAATGAAGAAAAAACCCCACTGACTTGACAGTTTGGCACTTGTTTTTTGTGAGATAGTGAGTATTTAAGTGAAATTTAAAGACTGCTCAGTGACTAGGTTCAACAGAACTCCATGACTGTGTTCTCTTAAATAAGATTATAAAGTTTTGTGATGATAAATTATGACTGTTTGACATCTTACATATGGAATGATTCTCCATTTCCTGAAAAGTTTGTTTGTGAGTGTGCCATTTCTTTAAGGATCATATTTTACTTAGATTTGTTCTCTTCTGATGCTCTCAGAAATGCTTTTACATTTTAGTAACTTTTCTAATGCAGAAACTCTGTATTTGTTCATATCTTTTACAATAGCTTGTTTAATTTCTGTCATAACATACATACATGTGTGCATGTACATATGTATTGTTGCTGTAATTTCATCTGATATGTAATTGTGTGTGTATATGTATATATACATGTAAAAAATTCACTCTGAAACTGTATGTACTGGGTGCTGTAATTCAATTCTTATACACCGATAATATGTTTTAAAAGCTATTCTTTTATCTGGAATCACAAATACAAAACTCAATTAGAATGTTATAGTATATGGTGAAAATGGGATTATTACAAAAATAAGGCAATTATTATTATATCCAAACACACATTATTATTACAAAAATAATAATGTGTGTTTGGATTCAAATTATGAATGACTACAAACAGAAAAAATATGGAGTAGCTGAGGCCTAATGTGGTTATAGTAAGCTGTGTTGTACATGTCACAAGAAATCATTCTTTATACCTCTATTACTAAAATTTAGAAGTATTATGCTGTTTTCTCCATGCTTCAAACTCTATAAAACAACATTTTCTTTTTCCTTTTTTTTTTTACAGCACCTGATACTAGCAATTAAGTTTATCATGGCATTTGTAATTCCTGATAAACCAAGAGATATCCAGATGAAACTCGCCAGATTGGAATTTGAATCTTTAGAGGCTCTCAAGCAACAGGTAAGAGCATTTCAGATGCAACTTCATTTTCTCTTAATCCATCATTGCTTAGAAGTGGAGCAGAGAGCTTCAACCTATTCATCTGTCCTTTCAACCCGCCAGTGTATGCAAATCAACACCGGGAAAGTGATCTTCCCTTTCAGACAGCTTGAAATTCCTGGTGTGACTGGTAATGTAGCACCTTATAATGTCTGTTGTCCTTGTGTGTGCAAACATACTTGGTTTATATTGGCACTTTTAAAGGACATTGGGCACTATGAAACCTCATTTCCATCCCCTGGAGGTGTTCGTTATTACAACACTAGAGTGTGTTTAATTTCTGAAATTCCATCACAAGTAAACAGTTAACTTGGCTCTAGTATTAATCAGAAATTGTAAACAGGCTGAACATGTTTGAAATAATTGTGTTGAGGAGTATATACATATGAGGAAATAGTAATGTTGTCTTATTTTACTGTCCATACAATATTCTCATTTTATTGTGTAAAAGGTATATTCTATAATATAATTAACAAACATTCCAAAACAATTTAGGAAAATAAGGAACTAGATTGTTTTACTGAAAATTTGTTTTTTAACAAATGATTCCATAGTCAGTGTTGGAGATCACAAGAGAGGAAGAATTACGTGGGATTAGCTTCAGTAGGATACAGAGATTTGACAGAGCTGGTTTTGCAATGGTGCCGTTCTTTAGGAGTTTCTGACTGTGCAATGCTATATGGGATTTCTAAGCTATCTTAATTCAGAAAATACATTAAAAATAAAAAACCCAGCACTGAGCTGCAGACACTGTTTTCCCTATTTATTGTTATTTCAGATACTTTCACGCTGCAGAGCATGGTTTTTTATGAACATGCTGTTTGTGTGTTCCACATGCACATATGTAAGCTCCTCTATATTATTTATTATGTGTGTAAAATGGAAGGTTACTTTTTAGAGCATCTACTGTAGCTGCATGCGACAAAATGATCTCTTTATTCTGAACATTCTGAGTCTGTAAACAATACACTGCCTTTTCTAGTTAAAATCCCACAATTTAGTGTGGTACTAGAGCATTGCTGTTGATGTCAGTGCTGTCTTTCTTAATCAGCCATAACAAACCAAATCCAAATTACAGTCGTATCGAATGCCTGATAGTTTTGTTTTGCTTTTCTCTAGTTTGTTATGTGAAGTTACCAGGAGCTGGCCAGGGATCTCATGTGGTTTTTAGATAATATTAAGAGGAACAGGACTACGTTTCTATTTCAGCTGTTCTATCTCTGTTTTCATTTTGTAGACAGGCAGAACTAGGAACGTTAAGGTCAAGTGAATATAGTCACCTTTGGTCACAGTGTTCCAACTGGAATATACATGGAGTCTCTTTCAATGTGAATGTGCAAGTCAGCAGTTAGGTCTTCATCTCCTGGCCTAGCATCTGTGCATTCCTACAATAATAAATGCCTGATTCCCAGTTTTTCAGGGTTCCTTCATTAATTCAGTAGCGAGAAGTTAGTCTGAATTTCAGCAAGAGCCAGAAGCCTGGCCTAGTTCTCATCTGTACTTTCAGACTTCCTAAAGGATCTAGGAAGAGTATTGGCTGAGTTTCAAGTGCCTTCATAAGTACTTTAAACACAAATATATGCCATCACTGTTTTAGATCTCCTCTGATTGATGCTGTGCTATGTGTGCCACAGACATGTAGATATTTGGGCTTTTTTTCGTGTTCCTCAGTGGTTTTTTGAGTGAAAAATATCTGCATTTAAAAGTAATGCATTGGCACTGCAAAAAGATAGCAATTATTTTAGAAGCACATTTTCTAGTTCTTCCTCTTGTTGTTGAGAGTCAGCATGGTAATTTATGCTGTATATCTTCAAGCAAAAAATAAGAAAACAAAATCCTCCAAAACATGTATTTTAACCAACAGGCATAAATATCTGAGGCAAATAGGTTGCGGGATCAAATGTTATGGAGAAACTGGTTTGTATACTTTTGTGTAAGTATGCATCACATTGCTTTCTTGATGCTATCCAGACATGCATTCCATTGTGTTTTACCATATTACCTTTTAGACTGCTGCTATCTTGGGATGTAGCTATTAGAAGGGTATGAACAATGCCACACTGTAAACCTCTGAGATGCCAAAATAGATTATTAGACTCTGTATACAGTGCATGGAGAGAAGATCTCCTAGTAGAGCTGCTTTGAACAGTTGTATTGATTATGCTTGGGATACTTTAGACAGTGTGAATACCTTTACATTTTCATTAATGCTAAGCTAATTGCTTTTTAACATGGTGCAGTGGGACTGTTACGATTCTGTGTTCGAATCTGTTTGAAGACTTGAGTGTATGTTGGAAAGGGATTTTAGGGGAATAGAGTGTCTCAACTCTCTAATAGAGATGAGTAGTCATCATTAGAGCTTGTTAAAAAACCCTCCTAGTAACCAGGTGAAAAATGCCACAATAAAAAAAAAGGAAGTAATTTTATATTGGAATGTCAGTCTTTTGAAGTTCTCAAACTTTAGGAAAGGTTTTTAGGAACTTCTGAAATGTTTCTTTGAAACTTTTCTTTGCATAGTTTGTGTTAAGACTGTTGAAAGGGAGTAGACTGTTGAAATGGAGTAGACTGTTGAATGGGTTGAATAATGCGAATATTTTGAAAATACATTGTTATGATACAGTCCTAATATCATAAGAAAGTTTCTTAATGTAACCTCAAGACAACGTATGTTAATCTTTCTGTATCCAAGTTGGGAAATGTACAACAGCTGTAGATTTTGCTTCAAATTTCCCTGATAGGCTTCAATATAAAGAATGATAGAGAAGGCTGGTTAGACTTTATTTTTGGGGGGAGCTGGGGCAGAGAATAAATTAATGTGAACTTTATCATAGATGACTAAAGAGATTATGGATGAAGAGTTTTGGGAGAGGAGCAGGAGTGATTCCATTCATACTCCCTAAAGTGTTGTCCTGTTCTTTGTTGCCTGGAAGGAAGCCTGAATGGAAGCCTGGATAGTGGGCAACTAGAAATCGGTAATGTCTGCTGCTAGGGTGATGGGCCCTTTTCTGGTGAGCATTAGGATCCTTTCTGGGGAAGTAGCCACTTGGTAAAGTGGAGTGAGGTGCCTGAGACTCTCCTTGCATCTTTGCAGCACTCTGCTCTGTTGAATCTACTTGTTGTAAGTGCAGAGGCATGCCATGCTCTTTGGTCTAGTTCCTATTTTAAGAAAAACCAAGTATAGATGTGCCTGCAGGCAGCATGGGAACAGTCAGTTAATTCTCCAGTGGTTCAGGAATTACCAGTGCATACGTTGTACATGGGAATAATGTTGTAAAACTTGTGTGAGGTCACTATCTAGCATTTTCAGGGCAATGACAGTAAAAGCTTCACTGATAAATACTTCAGCTTCTGGATAGATCAAAACTTAATGAACAGATAAAAAGCCCTCATGGCTGGAGATGGGTCAGCAATATATCCTTATAAAAGGTCTAAGTTCCAGAAATACGAGACAACCACAAATTAAAAAGTATAATTTTCATTTTATGGTCTAGATTACAGTCACATTTTCAGGTATTAGGAGATCTTCCTAGTATTACCTTCTTCAAGTTGAAGCAAACATCAAATAAATACCTTTTTTCTTCACTGAAACTAGACCCAGGCAAATGATAGCCCAATTGGGGAAAAATAATTCTTAATGCAATTATTTTCTGATAATGAAATACAGATAGTAACAACTCCAAGATTATGTATAACTAGTAGATATGTTTCAAGGAAGGATAGAGTATTAAATGATGGGGCATGGCCCATCTTTTCACAAAGTGCAGCTACTTAGCATCAAGTAGCTGCACTTTGTGAAAGTAACTTGTGGCTCTGAACACACAAGCTTGCTTGTATGAAAATGCTTGTGTTTTTTTATGGTACTTTTGTATTAAAACATCTGAATTATATAAATTGCGTAGAGATGTTTTTCCTTATAGCATTGCCTTCACCACTCTCTCAGCAAAATAAACATAGTCCTGATGGCAACAATAGAGAAATACATTTTTGTGCAAGAGTTGGCTTTTTCAGAATAGCTATAGAGGACAAAAACTGGTTCTAGCCATCAGTGGGCAGTATCTTTTAACAGAAATGCCTTTTCCTTCTGATATGTGAAGCCTTTCAGTGCTTCCTCTGAAGAAGCATGTCCATCTGTTAGCTATCTCATGTCTATCTGTAAATGTTCCACCAGAAAGCGACTCCACACAGATAACAGGCTCGTGAGTAAAGGGCTCAGTCAGCTGATTGACAGCTGTCATCCTTCCTCAACTGGCAGTAATGAAAGGGTCAGGCTTAGTGAGCACCAGCCATGAAAATATCCCTCCTTTATCCTCCCTGGTGTATTTCTGTTCAGAGAGTGATAAAGCAATGCAGTTAAGACCTTTTGCTCTTTCATACAGTATCTCCCTTGGCAATTGTACCATCCATATACAATTGCCTAATGACAGTGGTATAGTCTGGATAGCCATAAACAATTGCTTCAGTTGCTTTGGAGTGATGTCTAGTTGGTTGTAAGTCAGCAGTGTTCTTTCCTAATGATTTCCAGCAGAATAACAAGTGTTTTTAAGCAACGGTAGGTGCAACATTCGCTAGGATTTCTCCAGCAATGTCATCTGTTTCCTGAAAATGTGTCTTGTATCTCAGTTGCCTCTAAAGGAAATGCAAGAAATTAAGCATTCTGTGACTGATCTCTGTGTCATAGTCATTGACCAGAGGCTTCTTCAAAACATGACAGTGTATTGACAAGCTTCTTTTTGAAAAGGGTAGTGAGACAATGACAGAAAGAGACAGGTGTCTGTTCACCTAGGTGCAGTCATATGGAAAGTTTAAACCCTTTCTCCCTCCTTCTGCAGGTATTTTGGTATGCAAAAGTTGCTGTTCTCTTCGTGAAAACTTTCTGATTCAAGTAATTTCAGTGTCTTATCATTGCAGTTCACTACACTGCAGCAGCTTTAATAATTGCAAAGCTTTCTGGTTTCTGACTGCAATTGCTGAACCTTGCCATTTCCCCTGGGAATAGTACCCACTAGCACTAATCATGTCTTTTCCAGCAGGAATTTGCTATGGTGGCCTTTTAGAGTGTGTAGCCTCTCTGAAAACAGCTTTCTTTAGCTCCAATCAAAACAGAAGTATTGCTAACTTAAGGGTCTTCTGTACTGTGTGACATTTGTGCCTTGTCCTGTCACCACTTCAAGCTGTTTTTTTTGCAGAGATTTTCTAGGTACTAACTTACCGTGTGTCTCAAAATATGCCTTTGGATGTGCTGGGCAATTAGAGCTGCTTGAATTAGGAGTGAGCCTCAGAAATTACCATTCTCCTTTCATGGGAGAAGGATGAGAACAGGATCTTTGTTTTTAACAATTTAACATTGGAAGAGCATAAGTCATTAGTTCTTAACATCCTATTTATTTATCATGCAAAATGGGAACAGAAGACAGTTTTTGTGAGACTGAAACGAACTCGGTGGATTTCTGCCTTATTTGATGCTATAAATACCAGAATTTAGAGGGACCTATAGTTTCAGGCCACTGAACCTTGTTCTGTGCTTGCTTGCAATGCTGAGCAAACACAAGGCTGCAGTCAGACAGGAGGAAGTGCAAGTAGCTGACATAAAAAGATTTCATTGAAATAATAAAAGATTTGCAAAACAACCTGTAGGAAAGACTGATGAAACTTGAGCTCAAACACTGAATTTAGGTTAAAACAGAATATGAGCAAATAAACCACTTGCTTTATATTTTGAACCCCCTCCCTCCCTCAAAAAATCCTTAAAAATAGAACTGTTCCTAAAGAAAAAAAGTTTATTTTTAACAAAGCCTCATTTTTTTTTCTCAAAATACATGTGGATGCACTTTTTTTGATAGGCTGTACTGGTTTGTGTAAACAGACGTAACTCACAGCTGATGTTAAAAAAGAACCATTGCTAATTGTTGTTTGCTGTAGGTTTTTTTAAGATGCCAAACCTGTTACTTCAACTTCACAAATGCAGTCTTTTCCTAGTGAATAGCCAGAACACTTTCAGACATGTCAATATAACATTTGCATATGTTTGGTAGCAGCAGGATATAAGGGAAGTAAGATTCATTTTATTTTCATAACAGTTTTTTAAGCATAGAAAGGATTGCACTCAGTCATAGAACAGATTGTGCTCAAACATAGTTTTGCTAGGGTATTTTAAACATGAATTCCTTTAATCCTGGAACTTGCTTGAGAGTATGTTACTGAAAATTTCTTTCAAAACAAAAATAAATTGTGGTCTTTTAAGAAGAAAAAAGTGAAATGAAGTTTGGGAAGAAGATGTGTGTGTCCCCATTTGCGACTTTGCAGCTGAAGGTGAGATGACAACAAGTCTATCTGGTTGGGAATAAGTTAAACTTTTAACTATGGGACCCGTGAGAGCTAACAGTATAAATATAAACTTTTAAATGGGTATAAGTACAATGTGATGTTAGATTATACTTTTGCATGCTCTTAATGGGAACAGAAGCAAATAGTGCACCAACTTCCCAGCAGGTGTAATTTTCTTTTCCAACAACCCATTCGTTCTCCGTGGCTGTTGGTAGGGGTAAAATTGTGCATCAGGTTATGTTTCCATAACAGCTGAGTCTCTCTCTGGAAACATAACCCGTTTTACCTTTTTTTAATCCTGACCTAGAGCCTGGTGGTGGAATGAACATCAGTCAGTTTAGTACTCTCTTTTTGTCTGATGTCCCAGGTCATTGACAAAATGTGATCTCAACAAGGAAACCTGGAGTAAGGAGATAGGATAAAAAAGTGCATTAAAATTGTTCCTACTGTAAGAGTGCTGCAGCTACATTAGGCTTTCATAGTTTCAGAACCCAGAGGGGATCCCAATTATATGTGTACTGGTTTGAATACAGGGGAAGAGGCTATTCCACTTCCCATACAAATGAGAGTAAAGTGCACAGTGATATTTGATTTCAAGAACTCTGGTAACCAACTTTTAACAGGGCATTTATCTGTGGTAGTTACAGACTTCTAAATGTGGTTGTACCTGTTACTGAGAAGGTGAAGGACTGGAGTGAGAAATAAAAATTAAATCTCTTCTCATGTTTAAATTCCTTCAAAAGAAAAGAATCCCGTGGGGTTACACTTACCATCATTTGATAATGAGATTGTCTTTATAGATCTGAATAGAACTTGGTATAAAAGACAGTATTTGTTGCAAGCAGCTGTGGGCTCCTACATACCTACTGCATTTTAAATATCCTTTTCCCTATGCCACCTCAAAAGATCCCAATGAGAACAATGGACTTTAAAAGGAAATGCTAATATATTTGAAATAATTAAACTTGACTCTGGAAAGCTTTCTGGATGAGCATGAAGACTGTAAGTGGGATATATCTCAGCTTTTTGGAGATGATGATTTCAGCCAAATTTTAGATGTTTAACTTACTGATTTTACCACTACCACCCCCCCTCCCAAGAAAATCTCTGTCATCCTGTCTACAGGAAGAGCTCTTCCTGAGACATAACTGGAGATGAAAGAGCAGGAACCCAGAGAATTCCTGAAAAAGAGGAAAAAATTTTAAAATGGGTTCATGTCTTCATGTTGCTAGTGATGACACTTGTACCGTGACTGAGTCTTTGCACATGCTGTGCAGCCTGATAATGGTGGTTCTAAGAGCAAGTCTTCAGTATGGTATGTGGCCAACTCAGTCACTGGGGGTTTGTTAAATTTTGATGTTGAAAAAAATCTCTGTGCCTCCTGGTGCTGCCTTGAATACTCATACTTTCTGTGGTATGAGAAATAACACTCTGATATATGTCTGCCATTTCAGTAAAACTCATGGCAAATAGTCAAATTCTTACTATATTGATTAATTTCTATTCTGAAATGAGGTGTAATTGCTTGTATGGATAACATCACAAGGAAATAAGTAGTTAATTGTGTGCATTGTGTTTTGTTTAAATTCAATTGTGTGCATTAATACTCAGTTATGCTATATATGACTTTAGCACATGCTTTTGGTACGTTAGAATAGTCCTTGTGCAAATGTTTTTCAAACTTTCATCACAGAGGACATCGTAAAGGTGGTTTCTGGCACTGCTGCTTCTGGCACTCTCAAGTATCTTAATTCTGTACCTTCTCCCAGCATCTAAAGAGCTGATGGAATTGAAAATGTATTGAGAGGGTGATTTTCAAAAGGTAAAAATTGGCACTTATCTTCGTTGTGTGTTATTTTCCCTATTTTTCAATCTGTGGTGTTGACCTGAACATGTAAGTTAGAGGCATTATTTTAATGGGCAGACCACAGTTTTTTTTATAATCATGTATGTACAAGTACATACATGATTATAAAAACATAAGTACATCAGGTATGTACAAGTAAACCAGGCATAAACAGTGTCATCAGTGGTATAGATACAGAACATTTTCACTTAATTCACAAGACACAGCAAAATCCCTTACTACAGTTGAGGACTGTGTTGCAAAGTAACAGAGGAGATATGCTCTACAGACACTTTGATCTGTCCCTGACTGAATCTGTGCCCAGTTCCATCTTTCCTGATGGTTTCTGCTGCAACTATTGTTTGAGATTTAATCTCATAAGGGATCTCTTACTGCAAAGACCACTCCTTTTACTGTCACAGAGCAGACCCTATCCTGCATGGTTTGGATCCCCATCACACAAGTAGTGACAATTTGTGCAGTAGCTCTCCAACTACTGCTCTGTACCAGTAATACCCATTAAGATGACGATTTTTTTTCTTTTTCCTACAAACCTATCTTAAAGCATTTACTTTCTTCTCCTTCACCCTCTTGTGTAGTTTGAGTTCAGGATGGATGGAATGGTTTCTCTTCCTTCTCCAAAACTAGGCAAAAACTGCATTGCAGGAGGTTTCAGTCTTTGAATGCCTCTGTCTCTTGAGGTCTTTCTGGGGACACCTGCCTGGCAGGTAGTGAAACTGATTGACTCTTACTCAAATTACCATTCCCTAGGAGTCACTGAGTTCCTGCAAGCTGGACAGCATATGGCAACATTTGAATTTTGGCTCAGGGTTTTTCTGCCACTCATAATTTTCTAGAACAAATTATCAATTCATATTTCATTTGTAGTCTTGTAATTTATGCATATTATTTGGCAGCTCAGTTTTGTCTGCTTGTTCTTTTTGCTGCTTCTCAAAATTTGTGATAATTCAAAAATTTGAACATAGTCAAATTTGTGCTGAGGAAAACCTTCCAAGTGAGCAGACGGATGTGAAGCAGCTTGGTCCAACAAAGGTGGTTTTATTTGCTTTAAATCCAGTGTATTAGAAGGCTTCTGCAAACTCTACATATGCTCATCCATGTCAGCTGAAAAATCATCATGTCTGATGCAGGTATCTCAGTTATGTCATAATAGACACCACCCACCTGTTCATAGATAATTAGCAAGTATGTGCTCTGTGTCAGTACCTGTTTTCTAAGACTTGCTGTATCCATGATACAAGGAATTTTGCTATAATGTCTTAAATAATTTTGCCCTTTACCAATATCCAGACTGATACATAGACTATATTTAAACATGGTCTTTTAGAGTTTTTGATTTCACAGAATTACAGACTGCTGTAGTTTAGAAAGGACAGCTAGAAGTCATCCATCCCTCATGCCCATGTTGAGCTAGTTGGTATAACTGAGGCTCCTTGTGGACTAGGAAAGGTCATACTTTTAAAATAAACATTTCCTGCAGAGTGACTTTTTGTCGGAGAGGTTTTTGGAGTTTTCTCCTATTTGCTTTGGATCATTAAAATAAAATCCATCATTTTTTTTCTGGAATACTTTGAACTGTATGACAGATTTTCTTTGTGAAAACGGGCCATGCATGTGTCAAAACAAAAAGTCCCACCTCTGTCACTAGTAGAGGTGTAAGCTCTCTAGCTCCAAGCTGAGTATGCACATGTGGCAAGACAACACTAGCAAAATTTAGTGTATGTGTTTCACAGATATGGTGAGGAAAGTAATAGTTTCACTAATGATTGTGTAAATGGGGTGGAGATACACTGTTCAATGGTGGGCACTGCTTGATTGAAGTGAAACTGGTAAATGATGAGGAACTGAAGAAGATTTGATCCCTTAACAGGGCGTGACAGGATGTCCAGTGTCTGAGGAAGATGCAGAA
The DNA here is from genome assembly GCA_013400915.1 of Pardalotus punctatus. NCBI lineage: Eukaryota > Metazoa > Chordata > Aves > Passeriformes > Pardalotidae > Pardalotus > Pardalotus punctatus. The sequence goes on along the minus strand of VZTX01030034.1, from coordinate 77,130 downwards.
ACTCTGTGTGTGAAGGGGAAGGGAGATTGAGGGTCCCTTTTTCTCCCCAGTACCAGCTCAGGCAACAGAACCAGGACGCTGTGTTGAGTCACTTTGCTAGAAGCAGGCATGAGGTATCAATCAGAAAGAAGTTCTGACGTGCTTTTTTCTTCATTTCCTGCAACCTTCTAGCTTCCTTATGAGGAGACTGGTAGCACTTGTATTATCAAAAGAACTTGGTTTTGGCATTTCTTAATGGGTACATATGATTAGGGAATCTGAAAGGAGCTCTGATGGCATACCAAGAATGCAGGAGATGATGATAGCAAAGTCTGCAGAGATTAAGCTCTGATGCTTTTTCCAGCTACTGCACATTCAAGATGTGTGTGTGAGAAGTCTCTGTCTACCACAGGGACATTTATAAGGCTTTTGTTCCAGTATCAGCAGTTCTTTTTAATACATGTACATTTAATAATGTACAGATGATTCTCATAAATTATGTGACAACCTGAACCAGCAGTTTGTAACCTTTGCTGCCATAATACAGGGGAGATTATTTAGGGATGATTTATTTAGCTTGTCAAGAGGCTAAGAGATGTTATGTAAGTTATGTAGGTATGTATTTGCTAGTGTGTGGAAGTGTAGTGGGAGACCTTTTTGCCTTCTTGATAAAAACATCATGTGGCCCAGTGTCTGAAATCAGACATTACGTAAAGGAGGCACAATTTTGTATCTGTGAAAATAGATCAATGTTGGTCGAGGCTAGAAAATGAGTGATCAGGGACAAAAAGAACTTTTATCAAAGATTGTATGCCATCTCTACCATCATTCACAAACAGATGTCTAGAAAAGAACAGGGAAATGTGGCAACTAGGTGGTGTACATCCTCCTAAAACTCTCATAATTTTCAGTCGTTTTTAGCTCTTGATTTTTCTAAGACAGATGCAGTATCTTCATATTTAATAATCTTCAGTTACTTTCTCTTCCATGGTAGTGTTCTGTTCCCTTTTGAACCGTTTTTAGCTTGAGGGTCCACAGCATCCTTCAGCAAGAAGTGCCACAGCTCATTATTCTTGGTGTCAAGGATATAGGTTGATTATTTGCAGATGTTTTAATATATTTTAAGGGGGTTTGGTGAGAAAAAGTCTTTAGCTTTTACATAGGAGGTATTTGGCTGAATTGTCATGGAGGTCCTTTTGGCTTCTGTAACACGTGAATTTGAGTTTCTCTAACTTTATGGGTGTTGTGGAAAACATGATGGCCTGATTTGCTTTTAGCTTGTTAATGATGCTTGCAAATTTGCTTTAAGGCAATTAGTATAATTAAATCACATGCTTCAGGGCTTTAGCTGACTCCTTTTTTCCTCTGTTTGTGTATATATAGTCAAATAATGCGAATTGGTGCAAAGAGTCCTGTTTCTTGGAGGCCAGGATAACATTTTGCTAACACAATGAAAGCCAGACTGATTACTGAATTTGGGTAACTTCAGGTTGGCAAGATTCCTGTAGTTTCTGGTCTTCCACCCCATTACAGCACCTGAATTGATTCCTAATCTGTTTCTTGCCACCATAGTGGGGATATTGGTGCTAAGGGTACTTTCCTGTTCTTTTTTCATGGAAAAGTTCTTAATCTGCTAAAACATGAGCAGTCTTGAATACTATTAGTTTGGTGGCTGTTGGTAGACAAGATACCATGACTTGGAGGTGGTTGAGCTCATGGCCTGTTGTATTTTTTGAAGTATGCTGGGCAGTTATACCACAGCATAACAGTGCCATGATATTGTTTGTTTTCTTAAAATAGCTAAGGTAATTTCTATCACTTTAGACTGGGACACTTCAAAGTCTACCCTTTCAAACTCAGTTAACTTTGTGGAAGAAGAAAATACTGCACTGATGAGGAATAGGTTTATATTCCTGACTATATTGGGTTATTTACATGTGTGCGACTCACGTAGAGTTGTATTGTGCATCTGAAATTTTTATTTAATTAGAAATTAAACATTACATTAGTAAATAGTTTTCTTATGAGAGGCATTTATGTGCAGAAGGGTCAAGAATTTGTTTCGTGCAAGGAGTGCTTAGAGATAAAAAGAGGTTGAATCTTTCTGCTGTTTGGAATCTCCTGTGTTTCTAGGGGCGCAGTTTGCTTAGGGAATTCTGGCTTGCACCTCCATAATTTGTAGCCAAATTCCAGCAGCCTCTGCTTTCTCCCTACCGATTGAGTTACATCTTTCCTTTGATTTACTTTATTATTTTGATTTACTGATTTACTTTATTTTCCTAAAGGCATCTTTGTAGTCACAATAAGCAGGTTTTTAAAAGTTCAGCTGAATATAGGCATCTGCTTTCCCTGGAGGATATGCATTTAAAAATTACTGTCTTTCTACTTAGGTATTGTGTGTGCATAATGTTTTCCAGCAAACATTAATCATACCGGGTAGCTTTGAGGGCAAAACTGTTGTGCTAAGATAAACATTTGAGAGTCTGCTTTAATGCCCAAAGCCTCTTAGCTTTTTTAGGTCAAATTATCTTGTATCCTCTAACTGTGTTTCTAAACATGCTACTGCTAAATGCTACTTTTTAAATTCAGATTCTGTGTTTTATTTTTGTTGACAAGGTTAAAGAGAGGGTATCTTACAATTAAGGTCCCAACTTCAATGGCAAGAAAAACAGAGTAGTTCTACTTCCTTAGAGCTGGCACTTAAGAAGAATGCTGGTTGTTTAATACTTACAATAGCATCCATGTTTTTTGTATTCTGCCAGTCTCATTATAAAACTGGTGCAAAATGAGGCTGTTAGGCTGCAAGTGTGTTAGGAGTTAAATTTTTTGTTGAACAAGAATGTATGAGTTCATTATTTAGAGTTTCTGGAAAGACTTTATTTTGCAAATACTGTTTTCTGCAAGCTATAAATTATTATAAACAAACATGTAAAAAAAAAAAGGCATTATGTATTGTGTAACTATTGCAGAAAAAGAAAACAGAAATAATTTTCTTAAAATGCCTTGTTTTTTGCACTGATACCAGCCAGGATCTCAGATCTTGGTAAGAATTTTTCTTTCACAGGATATGTTCAAAAGTTGTAGCTTTGTTAAATACTTAACTACTACACAACAAATTTTCTTCCCCTTCCTCCTCAGTGAATGCCCTTGGTTAATATTTGCCATCCCCTCAGATAGAGATTAAATTACCAGGGACTGAGAAGAAAACACATTTGTGAAAACACAGGTTTCTCCTGCTGTGAGACCATGGCTACAATGTGTGCAAAATGTGATTTTTCTAAAGTTAGGTTTACTGGCAGGGGATATATGTGAAAATGTCCAAAAAGCAGAGACCTCATCTGTTCCTGCTGGTAGCTAGCATGATGCCATTAGTGTCTGTAATCTAGGGAGCTCGGTGGGCGGGGGAAGTGAGGGAGGATTGTTAGGAGTTTTTTAAAATGTCTTCTTAAAAGCCAGATAGTGAGAGAGTTAGAGAGGGAGAGCTGTCAGATAGTCAAATATCTGGGAGATGGTTTGGCTGTCACAGTATATGAAAGTTATGTAAGGTGTATAATCATATTACATAAGCGCTCTCCCATGCTCCAGGTCACCGGCTGCTCTTCCAAAACCAACCACCACCCGCCTGAAACCAGCCCGGAAACACAGGCAGCACTTTTGGAAAATGGGCATCTTTGTTGTTTCTAAGCAGTGGCAGCATGGTTGCATGAGACACACATATTAAAATATTCAAAAGTAATACAATGATTTGTAAGAACAGAATCAAATGTCCATAAGAAATTAATTATTTTTTTCTTTTACTGAGTGTCAGTCTGAAAGAGCAAGTCACATACAGCAACTTGTATTGCAGTGGAATATGTTTCAATACTGTGAAATGGTGGGGAGTTTTTAGGCCCAGCAGGAAGGGCCTGCTGTTTATATAAAGTCTGAATAAGCATTTCTTTGCATTTGGAAAAAAGAATTGCGGCTCAGCAATTTTTTTTGCTAGTTATTTTGTTATTGCGAGTAAAATCTTCTGCAGATTTAACTGCAGTTCTCCTGCAAAAAGAAGCATGGGTATTTCTCATGGGGGAAAATCTGCTGAGACTTCTTTAATCCATCACAGTTTAAGATCAGGATCAAAAGGTGCTTGATGATGAGACTTTTCCACCCTCTGCAACACATTTTAATGGTAGCAGTAAGAGTTCAATTCTTCATGCTTCGGTCAGGTAGCTACAGCTCCTTCCTGACAGCGTGCCAGATTTAATTTATATTACAGGTTAAATGGTTGAAATCACTGTAGTAACTGTAACAGATAACAGATGAGAGCTCTATAAGACATTCTCTTCTTAAGTTATTGGGAAATTGAATTCAGCTTTGCAAAGGAGTATTCTTTTTCATCCCTCAGTCTCCTCTCAAAAATTCTCTCAGAGGTGGGACAGGCAGCACAATGCCTTCATACAGGTGACATGGAGTGTTTGCAAGGAGCTTCTTCTCATCCAGATGTTGTGGAGGCCAAATGCTGACAGGGTGCCACAATGGTCACTGTCCAAACAAAGCAGGAGCAGTATTAGTTCCACTCTGTCCAGAAGCAGTTTGCTTTGGTGGTGGGATAGTCACCATTACCCTGAAGCTTCTGTACCTGTTTAACATTGAACTAAACAGAGCACATTTTTCATGAGAGACTGCTAATGTGTAAGTCCAGCCTATAGCTCAGTTACCTCTTGTGCCTGATGGTGCTTCTCAAAACTGCAGTTGGGGTCTGCATTCGTACCCACCATTGCTGCCTCTGGCGCGTTACAGTGCTGTTGGTGTGATTCATTGCCAGAGTGAGGGGCATTTCAGCTGCACCTCAGACCTTCCGCCCCAAGAAACAAAGAACAAAATTTAATGGAGACTCACTTGCTAAGTAAAATGAAGGAAATTCTGTCCATTGCCAGTCTAATGTTAATCACTAACCTCCTGCAGAAAGCTTTCTGCTATTTCAGTCTGTTGGCTGGTCCTGCAGTAATCACAGCTTTCCGTGAACGCTGCAAAGAGGCATTTGGCAGAAGTTACTGCAGCCTGTTTTCCTACTTCAGTGCCATGAAACATGTTTTGTCACCTCGCAGTTGCTGGGATCTCATTGTCTAGTTTGTGAGCACCTGTTTTGTGCCTTGTTAGTGCAAACTGAGTTTTGTGTCTTTTCCTTGAGGAAGATCTCTGTCCTTATTTCCCATGTCTAGTAAGATAGCCCCATGAAGCCATCCTGCAGTTCCTGTTCTGCTTAAGTAGAACATTTTGCACAAACATCCTGTCCACATGTAACTCATTACTAGTCACTGGGAGCGATGTCTCTGTAGGTAGATTTTATATAATAAAATTATATAATACAGTTATTTACATGTTGAGGTAAGTATGTATATGCAGTATGTATAGTCTGTGTTCATCATGCTGCACTGTAATTTTTTGCCTCAGCAGAGTTTTATATCTTACTGGTTCCTTATCCATAAAGAAATGGGGAGCTGGTTGTTTCTTCTGCAGTTGGGACTTCAGGACAGGCAGTCCACAACAATCATGGGTGTAAAATGTATCACCAGCAAAATCCGTACAATATAACTTAAAGAACCAGTTAAGGTAAAATAGTGTTTCTTTCGCACTGAGACTTTAGGTAAACAAGGGGCAAACAAGTTAGCTCAGTGTTCCAGTTCTGTACATTAATCTGCAGCCAGATGGTTACCTTTATCTGACAGAAAGTATCCCTGAGTATGAAATAAATGTGGTTTACATAATTGTTTGGTATAAAAATAGTCTCCTCCCCTTCCTGCTCTATTCTCTTGTATTTTATACCTGCTTTTTGTATTCTGGCCATTGTGTTTTCTTCTGAAAGGGTTTCTGTCTTTATTCATTTTGGTGTGTAGACTCTTCTAATCTTCCCAGTTTTTCATTTCTTTGTTTTACTTATCTTAATATTTCTTGTCTCCATGGAAGAGATGTTGTTATGTTGTCATGCAGTGAGTTTCCTGAACCTGATTTAATAACTATACTCTTTGCCCGTTGCGGTTCACTGTGGACTCTAATCAGTTGTTAGGCATTTTAAAGTCCCCGTACAGTGAGTATTTTGTAAACATCCATTTATTTGCCACTATGAGTGTTCCACAGCCCTACACAAAGTGACAATGGAATTAATCCAGGAAAAGAAATGAGCTGAAAAAAGTCATTTAAGTACCCATGCCAGCCTTGCTCTGCTAGGCAGTTTGTTTACATTGATTTTATTAGGACACAAACAAAGAACTGTGGAAGAAAAGAATCTATTCTGATTTGTTCGGTTCACTCATCACAATATTCAGTATTTGAACAAAGTCTCCCAGCCTCTCAACTAGATTAAATTGCATTTAATTTACCCTCATTATGCACACATTTTTGTTATAGCACTCAAAATACTCTGTACTTGAAGGCCTTCATTTCAGTGATAACAGAATGTGATGGTTTCCAAAGAAAGCCTGGTGCAAAAAAACCTGAATACTGAAACCTGAAATTGAAAGTTGAGGAAGGTGGAGGAGTGACAGGAAAAGTAGTTGCACATGGCACACTTACAAGATCTTGTTCCTTCATTTGCTTTTTAACTTTGCGTTGATACCAAAATCAAGCAATTTCATTGTCTTCACAATGAAAAAAAAACAATGAGCAATTCCTGCCTTCATTATCATGTTGAAATATATATTAACTGTGAGTTCTCTCATTCTATTTGAAATAAATTTTTATTTTCCTCGTACACTAACTCCTGTGCATATATACACACATATTTATACACCTGCATGTGCTTCTGGGTCTGTATATAGCCATATACCCTTATAATTGTTTCTTGGTAATACTGAATCAACTTGTCCATGACAATTTTTAAAGTAATTCTGATGCTGAATCATTCAGTTGCTGCTTCATTTAAATTTTATTTATTATTTCAGGGGTTTTTTAAGGCTTGGGGGTTTTTATCCCCTCTGGGTATATGTGCTGCTTATGGTCCCTATACTGCATATGCTTATGTGGAAATAGATTTTTTTCTGTATGAACTGTTCCTCCTCTTGTAAAATAACTTTTCATTTTCATCAGTCTTTTGATGTAGGGGTTCTGCAGTTTGGTTAGAATGGCAGGGCTGGTCATCAGAAATTTTTAGATATATTAAATCCTGGAATACTGAAGAAGAGTTTGGTTGAATTTCACCAGCAGGAATGGAGAATGCAGGTTTAAGATGCCCAAGTGAGTGGGTCTTTTACAGCTGAGTGGAAACAATAGTTTCTGCAGACTGGATGGATGAATGAATGCTCTGGGGATGTGCTTTGTAACTTTGTAACAATGTGAAATAATAGAAGTTAAGAAGCCCTGGCGTGTGAGGAAGGAAAAATGTCTTTAACAGCATAAAACTCCTATAGCTGACTGGAGATATTTGTGTAGTAGTAGCATTTTGCTATCATAGCTAGGACCATTAAAATACCTGCACTGAATATTATATGGGCATACTTTGAGAATTTGCTTTACCTCCATTCCTTGAAGAAATGCAGAGAAAGAGGTTCCTTAGAATAGGAATCTAACTTTGAATTATGAGCAGTCTAGGAAGGGACCTACCACTGTCTGTTAACTGTATATGGAGCATCTTGGGACAAGTCTCCCTTGGGGTGAAGTGTGGATGTTTTCATGGGTAGACACCAGCTAAGAATTTGGTCCATAATTTAAATCCTGTTTGAAAATGGAAGTGTTTATATTTTGACCAAGTAAGGGACAAAATTAGATATGTCATGATTTACTGGAGGGTGAATAGTGGGGCCCATTAATACAAGACTTAATTTGAGCTTCAGAAAATATGAGTGTCATTCCCTATCAAAGGTCCTGCGTGGTAGTGTCTCTTCATGTCCTTTTTTGTGCTTTATTCAAACTAAGTGGCTTCACCGAAATGAAGAATGGAATGTCTTTTTAAATGTTAGTCCTCATTTTTACAAATACTTTGTCTAAACATAGATACATAGAAAAAAACTATGCCTAGAAGTAGAGCATTGGGTGTTTTTTTGCTTGTTATCCTGTTGATTTTTATATAAATATGCTAGATCTGTTTAAAGAACACTAGGACCAAAATTACATGTTTGTTTGTTTATGCCTGAAGGTCTTTGCATTTTCACTTTCAGGTTTGTTTCCTCCATTATCATAATCACCCTCTTACGCAGAGGGACAGTATACAGTTGAGTTTCCTGGAGAATGTTACACAAGAATATAATTTGCCGAGGGCAGTGCAAAATAAATAAATAAATGAATATACACTGCTGTCAGGGAACAGCATTGCAAACGGTTTCTGTTTTGATCTTAAAAACTTTGCACCTGCACTGTCTATAAAATTAGCAATTGGAAATTTGACTTCAGATTGACTGAATCCCTTGAAATGAACACACTAGAGCAGTCTTTGTTTCCAAGGCAACAATCAGCCCTGTTCCTAAGGTCTCAAAAGGTGTTTAAATGACAAGGTTGGCTTCAGAATACATCTTACTAAATTTAAATTTTATATTCATTCAGAATATTTGGAACTATAAAACTTTCATAATGTGAAGTACAGCTCTCATTATGCCTTTACTCAGTCATGAAAAGAACTCACTCCTACAAAATATATTCCCTTCCCTATACTATGCTCTAAATATGTTACAGGTCATGTTGCATTTCCAGTTTCTCACTGTTACTATTATAGGAGACAAGTAGTGATATCTATAGCTAAGATTAGATAATACTTTTTATAACATTAAACTACCATATTAGAACTGTAGCAAAAATTAGGTTCTAGAGGACATGGTAAAAAAACCCAATCAGGTATTTTGGCAGATCTAATCAATTAGATCTAATGAAGAGCACTTAGTCCCCCCAGAAAACATGTTCGTGATGAAGGACTAATAAATGCCTGATCAGAGTTTTATGAGCTGTTCTTTATATATTAAAAGTGATTTTTTTCAGGATACTTTTTATGAATGCTCATGGAGAGCTCTTCCATACTTGCATGGCAGCATGAAAGAGCAATGATTTTGAGGGAGAATCATGCTAGCAAGGAATGGTTTCTTTGGCAAAGCCATGAGAAGAGTTAGTTCTCAGTGTCAGAATGAAGCAAGTGGATGCAGAATAGATTGCCATACTTCCAAAAATCAGAAGAATTTGGTTTTATGCAAAGGAACAGTAGGCTGAAGAGAATGGTGATAAAGGCACAGATCAGAAAGATAATTTTAACAGTGACATTTGTGGTTGTTGGGGTTTTTTATGGAAGAGAGGGAGAGATGAGTGCAGGCATAAAGCCTCAGATTCAGCTGACATGGAGACAGAGGAATTTGGTGTTGGAATAGGTTTCATATCTGTGAATTAATTCTCTGGTTAAATATTTTCTTTCATGAATTGCAGATTCAAATTCTTACCACATTTTGTAGATTTGTCTACCGTGTTTGTGAAGAGTAGCTTTGGAAAATAGTGATCTTGAGGCAGTAGTATTGGGGAGAAGCAATTTACTCAATCATGTAAGTACTTCTGCAAATGCTTTAAGACAGAATTTTCAAATTACTGTTTCTAATTCCTTGGAAATACATTGATGTGAAATTGTAACATATTTAATTCTCTTTATATGGGTAAGATTTGTTTTGGGGGTTTGCTAATCAACAGATACACTTCTGGGAGAGGTACCATTATAATGGTTTTCAAAGCCTCAATTGTTTTCCAAAATACAGGTATTAAAACCTGTGTAGCTTTTCTGTAGAGTGTAAATGGCGAAATGTACAAATCTGTAACACTTCATTGCTTTTTACAAGAATCAGGAAACACAAAAGTCTTTAGCTGGAATAATCAGCCCAACTCCATTAGGTTTGAGTCTCTCACTCTCAAGCCCAGGGGATTTTTTTTTTTTTTTGGTGATGTTTGAATGCTTAAAATGCCTAATGTTTTTAAAGACCTTCCAAAACTTATAACAACATTAATTATCAGTACCAAAGTGAGGACTGAAGGTTTGGTAAAGATACAATGATTGTAAAATGGGACTGAAGTGAGAAGCAGTAAATTGAAGGGAACTTGCAAACCACAGGTTTTCTCCTTGTGCTCTGGATTTTTATTCCACCCGATATTCTTACCTCAGTCTAGGTTACATGATGCTCAGTGAGTGAGGTTGCTTTAACTAAATTTATTTTTATTTTCACTGTTTAATGGCAAGGTAAATACTTTCTTTTTTTTCTCTGCTTAGACCCCAACTGCTGTTCCTTGATTTTACATGGTGTTTATTATTCAGGATACACAGTCCCTCCACACACAGTACAGAGTACAATCTGTACTTAAATAGTGTAGATTCAGAATTGTCTCATTTGCAAATAAATTGTAGTTCTACATAAGTCTTGGATCTTCAAAATTGTAATTATACTCACTACTTTTTTGTTTTTCTTGTTGTCTGCCTATTGTATTCCTAGTTGTAAAGAAGATAGGGATTTTGCAGAAATAATGTATGATAATGTAATCAAAGCCAAAGTGGGATTTTCAGAAATGCTGATGGATTAAGTGTCTAATTTCCACTGTTTGTCACTACAAATTATGTGTGGCCTTTAGAAAATTTTTGAAAAGTTCACCTTCCATTCATTGCAGTTACCACATATAAAACGGAATCAAAGCTATTTATAATCTTCAACCTCAAGTAGCTTTCATCAGACCGGCTAAGACTACTTTTTCAGTGTGCATCCTCCAGGACAGTTTGTGCAATCTAGGTGTTACTCATAACTGAAAACAACTGGAAAGCTCTTCACTTAGTCCAGCAGGTGAAATGCTTAATCTTAAGCATTGCTGGGTGGCAGAGAAGAGTTTTCAGTAGCCTCAGAAGAGACAGCATATGTTTCTTTCCTAAGTGTAGCTGACTTGGCTCTTCTATCCTGTAACAATTCCTAAATGTGCTTGTACTCTAGATCTTGTTTTATTCTAAGTTTCTCCTGTTTTTTGTTGTACAGTATGATTGAATGCAATATAAGGAAATCAGTAAACAAAATAGCAAATCACTTTTGTCCTGGGAGGCAATATTCCATAGTAATTTAGATTCTGATGAAGCAGCTAGAGGTTTAACACACTCTTCTAAAATGTATTCTATAAGACACTTGCTTTCATTGAGCTCTCTGGTGCTCATCAGGTGCTGCATTTGCCAAAAAATATGGTTTGATATATATATAAATTGGAAGACATACTTATTGATTCAGGTATGTCATCATTTGAATATACTGTAAATTCAAAATAGCGTGAAATGCATGATGAAGCCTATAATGCTCACTTACAAGGCAGTCTTTCTGCTCTCTGTTTACATACTATACTGTAAATTCTGTAGTATGTATCTTTTTATGCTTTTGTGTGTTTCAGAAATTTTGAAGTTTCATAGTAAAAAGGCTTTACAGTACTTCTAAATATAAATAAGCTTAAAAATAAATCCTGCAAAACTGCATCGATCCATTTAATAAAATGCCCATTTTTATAAATGCCCTGAAATGAGTGGGTGAAAAATAGTGTGACACATCATGTGGGCTTAATCTGTTTCGTATAAATTTGCTGTGAAAGCTCTAGTTCAATATAGATAATGTGCAATCTGTTCTAAACATCCAGTTGTACAATAAGGGTAATTTGTGGGAGACAGTTATGGATCTCAAGAGCCCTTTCATCATGCAGAGTATTGAATTAATCTCCTCCTAAATGCTCATTCAGAAAGTGCCAAAAGACTGCTCTGTTTGGTTGCCATGGCAGATATTATTCTCCTGGCTCCTTGGAGAGCTGCATTTCTATAAACTGTAAGTGTTTTCAAGTTTATCAAAGCAGTAAGATGTAGTTACTCTGATTTTTGTTGTGGTTGACAGTTCCTTCTGTCAGATGCTTACATTAATTTTATTCTTTAAAAATGTTATAAAATTTCTTTTTAACTGCTTGTTCTCTCAAATGGAACAATAGCTTTCATTAGAGACAAAAAAGGGCAAAAAAGTATTTTGGATATAGAGTCTTACAGTCTTTTTTAGGTAAAAATAAAAAGAAATCAAAAAATTGAGTACCTGTATGCTGAGAGACTAGTGAAAATGCAGAACTCTCTGATAAATGAAGGTTGTAAACAGGGAAGGGAATGAAAATGCTTTTATCAGGACTCTACAGGGACAGATACCGTGAAGGAGATTGGACTGCTACCTTATACAATAAACTTTTCCATTTGCATGTTCTCACACTGCACACAATCTGCTTATAGGCAGCAGAACTAATGAAGCCTGATTTCCTCAGGATTTATGTTCTGACTTTCCTGAGCCTATAGACAGCTGTGCACATGTCCTCATTAAACTACTGGCAGCTACTCTGAGCTGCAATTCTGTTTTCAGTGATAGGGTGTTGGTTTGGATTTCCCTTCACACACAGCTGCTGATTTTCATAAGATGAAGAGACACTTGTTATCTTTGTGCAAATTTATGACTTCTGTTGAGATTGGCTGGTAGCTGGAAAGTTAGCTTGTGGTCTCTTGCTTCATGGCCCTGGCCCTTTAGACATCTGATTCAGGTGATTTTAAACAGACATACTGTCACTGTGAAAACTGCAGATTTTAGGAGACAGTTGTTGCCCACCACTGAAATTCAGAGACTTGCTTGGATTTTAAGGAGTTATTATTTACTAATTATTCTGTAGCAATGCATAGTGTCAGTTCAAGATGTGTGATTATGTTATTTGCCTGTTCCAATGTGGATGAACATACGCTTTGAACATGTCAGCTTCAGAGTTTTTTTTTCTTTATTTAACTTTGGTGTTTTGGTTACTCAAGATTATTAGACTCAATATAAGCCTATCACTAAGGAGACTAACAGGTAACAAGTCATCAGAGTTTGCAATGAGAACCTTGCCTGCATTTACTTACCCAGATACACCTATCAGGGTTTGCGTCAGTGTTGAGCTCACAGAAAATTCTGTGGTCCTGACATCTGAAAAGTATGTGCTTGTTTGCTGCCCTGCTACCAAACTCTGCCCTTCCAGAGGCATCCAGAAGCAAAGCTGTTCTTGGTGGTCCTGTATCAGCTGTGCAGCTGAAAGACTCTCAAATCTAACTCCTAATCAACTGTGAATATGTGGGAGGATACTGCTTTGAATCAGTGACAGTGTGAATGATCATGTGGACAGGCATTGAAGGGAGGAAGGGAAGCTACCCATTAGTAACTGGAGTTGTCAGAAGTGTTTTGTTGATATGCAGATCTACCATTTACCTACTTCTAAGTCCTTCTTAGTTTAGCACGAGGGGACACAGCATACATAAACTCTTCAGGTACTGAATAAGCAATAACATATTCATTCTGCACTTTGTTATCAATATGCGCCCACAGTGGGAAACGGTGTATGGATGGCATGTGTTAGTCTTCCTGGGAGGGGGCATTTGGTGTGTGTACAAAACCTCAGGGGAAGGCAGATACTTAGAGAATTAAGAAACTCTGAGTAGGATCATACATCGTAAAGCACTGGAAATGGATTCATTGTCATTGCATTTTCTCCTTAAATCAAATTTGTTTCTAAAACTAGATTGTGGAAAATGCCATTCTGACCAGAACCTACATACAGTTCAGACTGCCAACAAATCTGTTAGGGACCATCTCATTGAAACAACAGCTGAACTATGAAATGGATGAATTGTGAAGTGATTAAACAGAGAAAAATTAATATGAGAAGGTTAGTCACACTGATATGAGGGGGTTTTCAATATGCAAGAAAAATAGGGACCACATTAAGTGGAGTAAATGAGGCCTGATGTGTTCCTGAAGGATGTAGAGGGTTTTTAACTGGAATGCCTGCAACAGTCAACATACAAGCATTGGCTGTTCTTTCATTCTTCTGCAGAGCATCATAAAGACAGGATTTCTGCTGTGTTTGAAGTCTCATACACTTCTGTGAAAAAGCAGCAAGACTTGACATTTGAGAAATTCAAGAGGTTTTGTGTTCAAAGAAAGCTGTTAGGGTCAAAGAGCATGTCAGTCTTTAATTAGTATTCAGCATCCTTTTAAGTTAGCATGATGACTATTTTAGATTCTAATTGCCTAGTGTGTAATTAATTCATTACACGCTATGCTGTAAAAACAGAAATATTTCTTTTGACAAGCTGAAAATAACATTTTTATTATTCATACAGAGTAGGATATTGAATGTTGGATGTTTAACAGATTATAAAGTACTAAAATATATTCTGAGGTAATTTAGTAAGCAGACAACGGTGAAGTTCCTTTAACCTTCTCATCCTGAAATAAGTGTTAAACTGAGGTGACTGACCTTCTACATTTTTATAAGCTCAGTGTAACATTCTGCTGGGAACTTTCTGCCATCATAGGGCACATACTGCAGTTTTCTCTAGACAGACATATATACATCATTGCATCTCTATCAGTCTCAGTGTTGCTCTGTTACAGAAGCAGTATTATGTTGCTGCTCTATGTTTATTTAGTAAGAGACAAGTCTCCAGTATTCAGAGGGAATTTTCATAAAACCCAAATTCATTTCTGTACATAGAAAGCAACACACCATTATATAAAGAACTGTGTGCTTAACCAAAAGAGTAAGTTTTCCTGTATGTGCTTTCAGGATTGGTTCTCTTTGATGTGCAGCTCTGTGAATAGCACGTAGCAGGGCATGGGGTGACAGGTAGCTCATGTGCAAAAGAGAACACTGTTTAGAGCAGGTCTTTTGGGGAGATAATGTCTTTTTTGCTTCTGAGAAGCAGGCTGTCAGGAGGTTTCAATGGTGTTGTTAGGCTCTGCATACTAAAGCATGCTTTTTGAAATGCCAGTTAATATAAAACGGATTAGAGAAGCCAGGAGGAAAATATCTGCCAAAAGAACTATGTTTAGACAGATACTTTTTAAAGCTTTATTGTATTTTAAATTTTTGTAAAATAAATGAAAATTAAATGGAAAAGCAGGACTAGAATAAACAAGAACATTTTATAAGTTAAGGTACTGTAATACTATTTTCTTTCTTTTTCCTTTCTTTTCTATTGATAACAAGTAAAACTTTAGCTGTCATTTCAGAGCAATTGTGCCTCTGTAGTTTGCTAGGTTATTCACCCAGTAATATGAGCAATTTGCATTACTTATGGCTATATATCCTCTGAAATAGACTGAAAACAGAAAGATTCGCCTTTCTGAGAAGCATTTGGAGAATGTGAAGTTTATTAGTTTAGTTGCCCTGTTTGGTTTTGGGTTGCTTGGTTGGTTTTTTTCCTCATTTACAGGCTTTGCTGACTTTTTCTCTTTTTTTGAGAATGCTTTAGTTTTTGAGTCTTTTTTAGGGCTGCGTAGGCAATCTATAATTTTTCTGTCTGATTACCTTCTTTTCTTAGGAGAATTTTTTTTTTTTAAATCTATTTCCTCAGATGATAATAGTATCATTCATATTCCAAGGTGGTTTTTTTCTTTACTGTCTCAATTTTTGTTTCATCTGGAATAAATTACAAAACTTCCAAAAGTCAGAAGAATGTGGAATGTGTGTAGAGAAATGAGCCATAGCCAGTACTATCTGCCTTGTTATCTCAGAACAAAGCTGTCCCAGCACAATATATACTGCAGTAGTGCGCATCTCAATTCAAGAGTGCTGCAGTTCTGTGACCTCTCCTTGGTCCCTCAGAGCAGAGGAGGGAACACTCAAAACCTCTTATTGGACCAGAAATTGTTACCTTCTCAGGCACTGAATGTTTGGTAGGGTATTGGCTTATTACGAAAGAAAAATACAAGCCAGAAAGGACCATCTCCCAGATAAAACTCTGGAATTAATCAGTCGAGCAGAAACGTGGAGAGGTGAGGAGAGTAATTATCTCTTCTTAGGAGAAAAAAGAAAAAAGGGAAGGAAAAAGTCAACAACTCTAAGACCCCAGTAAAAAGCAACAAAGATGTTTAACATGATAAAGCAACGGCTTTTCGAAGATGAAAACCAGTTTTTCATACTAGAGCAAGTGCTGTTTTCATCCTGGGAAAAAGAAGCCTCTGGATGACCTAATTGTGGCCTTCCAGTACCTGAAGGGAGCCTACAGGAAAGATGGAGAGAGATGGTTTACATGGGCATGTAGTGATAGGACAAGAGGTAAAAGTTCCAAACTGAAAGAGAATAGGTTTAGATTAGATATTAGGAAGAAATTCTTTACTGGGAGGATGGTGAGGCACTGGAACAGGATGCCCAGAGAAACGCTGGATGCCCCATCCCTGGAAGTAAAGGTCAGGTTGGATGGGGCCCTGAGCAACCTGGTCTAGTGAAAGGGGTGGACCTACCCATGGCAGGGGGTTTGGAACTAGTTGATTTTTAAGATTCCTTCCATTTTGAGCAATATTGTTATAATGTTGTCCAGATTGGTTGATCAGACTTTCAGGGATGTGACTAAAGTTCCTTCAAAGACATGTTAAAAGTTTAAATTTCAATGCAGTGAAAATATTTTGAAAGTTTAGCAGATATATGCAGGCATGGTGACTCCATAGTGTTTCATAGGAAAGAAGTAGGAAGAAGTTGTAGGATTTTAAAAGTTTTGTAATTATTTTGGTAATCTTCCTGTAGGATACAGTACATCTTCCAGAATGGGTCACCAAACCTAGGTTTTTAATATTCAGGTTAGGCTCACGCAAAAGGACTGTGTGTTAGGTAACTTTTTATACTGCTGTGTTTATTTAATTGTAGCACTTAATGGGCTTAAGCACAGTAGGACTTCTGTTGCCTTAGCTCTCCATAAAAATGCACAAGTGTTAAGTTCCTGCCCCAGAGGTCTTTTTGGGTGTCTTTGCTGCAGGTACAGTTCACCATCTGCTTGCCCATGTGAGTTGCAAAGGCTTTGTACAATTCTGCCTTGTGTGTTGCTTTTGGTTACCTAGGAAGGAAAAAGAAGAGTTGAAACTGTTTGGGCAGCAGCACATCCTTAGACGTTTAAGGACAGTTTCACATGCTGTTGGAAGAGCAGGACTGCTCAAAACACAGCAGGGATTGCTGGATATTTGTTGGAGAGAAGTTCTGTGTTTGAATAGTTTGAAATAAATTGAATAACTGAGGAGGTCTGTTTATGTGAAAGGGTGTGGGTGTTGTTATTAGTGTCTTCTTGAACTGGTGGATTTTTTCAAAAGGTAAGATTACTTTTATATATAAAAGCATAGTAAATCTGCAAAATAGATAAGGTTCTTGTGACTCTTGGTCCTTCCTGTTTCTGACTTGAGAAATGCTACCAAATTAATCAGTCTCTCATTTTCCTCTTTGGGGAGATGGAAAGTTCTGTTGTTAACACATTTTAGCTAACATTTGGTAACCAGTAGTAAGGTAAATTCCTAATGAAATGAAAGATAGATGGGTTTGGGTTGGTGGAAGTATTGTTGAGTAAATACTGAATTTAACTGGTCTGCCAGGTTGAGAAACTTTTAAGTGGCTAAATTAAACTCACATGTGGCAAGAAGACACCTTTCTTCTGCAGGTGGGACACACCCAGAGCTTCCCTTACTTGTTTTTAACATGGTGAATGTTGAAATTACCAGACCAAACCATTAATTAGTTTATCCAGTTATTTCTTCTCTGGGAGTGATCTGTCCTGTTGTTTCCATGGGAAGCATATGAAAGTGTAGTAAACAATTAAAACTTTGGAGCAACAATTAATTAGGAGCAGTTGCTTACTTGCTGTATCAATTAGTATTAAGTTTATCTAATCAATAGGAAGAATTTTCATATCTGCTTCACAAACAAGATTATTTTTAATGCCACTGTGGAGCTTCCAGTTTGTTGCATAAGCATCTAATATAAGAGCATTTATATGGGTCTTAGTAGTTCTGAGCTGTATTTTCTTTTCTATTTTTTCAACAATCAGCAGAAACCATGAAAAGAGATTCAGCCATTCACTAACACAGGACAAAAACCTCTTTTCTTCTTTTTAGTCAAACCCCTGCAGATTTCAGAAGAGAGAAGACTTATTTAAGGTGTTATTTATATATTTTTTCCCGATAGTATTGGTGATTATTCCCATGTCACAGAAAGATGAAACAAAGTCAAGAAGCAAGTTCAGCAGATGGTGATTTCAATGGGATGTTCCTTTGATCAAAAGTTAATAAGACTGCAAAATTCTCATATAATTAATTGAAGGTTATTTATATGAGAGTCATACTGAGTAATATAGAGTAACATATATAATACGTATTTTAAATTAGTGCTCAATGCTAATTAGTCTTTAGTATATACTGCCTGCTGAAAAACTCCTTTGCTGAACTGAAGTGTGAATTCCCTATAACATTATGGTAGCAATATTGGCCGTTTCCTACATTTCACAGTTATAAATGAGGAAGGCATCAGGAGGAGAATTTTCAGGGTAGCAAATACCAAAAAATCAACACATGTAAACAAAAAACCTAACAGCCTCTCATTAATACAGTGGATAATGCCCCTTTAAATACAAGCATTGTTAAAGTCTTCTTTGTGAATGCATTTTCTTTATTTTTTAGGTAGATAAATAGATGCAGTATACAAGTACAGAGAGAGAATGACAGTCTGGGTGTTTGGATGCTATTCAGTTCCTTTGTAGATGCATTCTTACACTGGCTTACTGTAAACTATAGCGTTTGCTGTATTTCCTTACAGCACTAATAATTATTGTAATTTCCAATTAATAGGGGAAATAATGTGCTCTCATTTTAATATATAAGAGATATTTGCCTTAGTTTGTTGAAACCTTTTGCTGTGATTGTGAATTGTTATTATTTGAGAAAAGGATGTAACTAATGGCCACGGTTTTTGCAGTTCTGTTGGTCCTATAATGGTGTGTGGAATTTTCACTCTTTACTTTCTGATTGTTTCCAGTGCCAAGAAGGAAGCAGGAGCATATGAGCACTGATATATTATCAAGCGCAAAGCGCAGAAAATGGATTTCTGCAGCTTGTTAATATTTTGCAATTTTTTGTCCTGTCCTAGCTTGCTATTTGATTTGCCCTGAAGGATCTGTGGAAATGTGTGTTCACCTTCCATCTTATACCATCACATAAATTTGCAGTGAATTAGCTAGGTGACTCACTGGATAATATTGACTCACTTTACTGATGCAAAATCATATGATGTCTTCAGCATTTATTTAGAGTCTTTTCACAGCACTTACTGGCATGTTTCTTAAAATATGGCTGGTTTGACAGATGTAACAACCTATTTTATAAAGGTCTTACTACAAAATTTACAAGACAACATTTTTTCTCACAAATGGTAATGTTGTACAGTGTTTCTATAGCAGACAGTTTTGATGTGCTACAGCTAATATGTCAAAGAGAAATTAATTTTTATGTTTGTGGTTGCATCCTAGATAATATATTTGTTGTGATAGATTAAAGGTGAGGAATAGGAGTGTGATGGTACTGGTAACCCAGCATATCTGGTGAAAGCACTTTGCAATGTATAACAAACATTCCAAAGCCAAGCCTTGAGGTCTGATAGAATTAAATTAGTGTGGCAATTTAACATGAATCACAATAGTTAATCCCTCAGTGCATGCTGAAACTGGCGCCATTAGCTCTAATTTCCATTGAAGCAAAAGAAGGAGGTCAGTTTAGAACAGCAGCTGGACTGGAGCTGCATATATCTATTGCACACATTTATTTCTAGGCTTCAATTTATTATCAGGCTTTATCCAGCCCCTCAGAGCAGAGCCCCAAAGCAGGGCTGTGCTGGCAGTACTTTGGTTCCCACCGCTCCTGAAAGGCAGAGCAGGATGATGGGAGTGGGAGGAGTGTGGCTCTCTTCCCGCTGGGAAGCTGCCAGCCTCCGGGACCAGTCTTCTTTGCAGTTTTTCTGCCAGCAGCCCTGACCCTTATCCACCTGTGAATTTAGAGGCAGAAGGGAAAGGGTTCTCATTTTGAAGGAATTGAAGTGAAAATATGAGAGAGGATACAGCTAGCACAGTAGAACAGAGAGCAGGGAATCAGTAAGGAATAAATAAGGCAAGGGAGTAAAATGTTTTAATAAAGCAAAAACACTTTAAGGAAATTAAATAGCAGAAAAATATAAGGAGTGTTACCAAGGCATATGAAGATTGACTTACTCTGTGCATGGAAAGGCTGCATAGACACAAGGTTCCTGTTGACAAAGTAAAAGAGTAATTGCAATATCCGTGGCCATTTTTGTAATCATTCAAATTTTGTTTAGAACATAACAATTTTAACATGAAGTTCTAAACCTAAAAACTGCAATGTTATTAAAAGACATTCTTGCAAATGTAGATAGATGTATTTTATATAATGCATATACTCTGCCTTTATGTATTGTATTACACAAAATTTAACAGGAAGAAACTGGGATTATAGGGTTGGCAAGGCATGAAAATAATAAAATTAAATAGTCATCATTCATCCATTTGTTCAATTTAAACCTCATCCTAAAATCTTCTTCTGTAGTTTCTCACTTATATAGCATAGGGTGTTCAAAGGCACTAAAACAGATCTCAGAAACAGAGTAAATGCTAATACTCCGCATACCTACAGGTCAATGTTTGTCTTGATATTACAAAGCTGCTTAAAATACCATACCTCTTCAGACTGAAAATAGTAGCTGTTACACAGATTTCATTTACTCTTCATTGCAAAAGACTTTAATAAAACTTTGCAGAGAAATTGCTGATGGAATTAACAGCAGAAAGGCAGAGAATTTTGTGAGGGTCTCTGATACGGTGCAGACAGACAGCTCTGAACACGGGGCTGTGGAGGAAGAGCACTACATCACTTCAAAACAAAGGTGGTGAGCAGCCTACAGCAAAGATGTTTTCTTCCCACTAATGTGTTGGGAAAAGGGAAAGAGCATTTTGTTCAGTCATAACATAGGAAGCATATAAAGAGAAAGTCTGGTTTCAGTGAAGTAAATGAGAACTCTGCTATTGCCTTCATGGAAACCAGACCTTTACCCTTTGCTAGGTTGTTTAAAATTGCAGCAGGCTTAGCAGAGCAATTTATAAAGATTATAAATTTATAAATATTGCCATACCTGTAATTTAGGACTATGTCAGCTGTCACAGCTTTATTCATTTTGAAGAAATGCAGGTTTAGACTACTAAACCAACCTTTTACTCTCCTACCTGCTTATTAGACAGTCTTTTGTAGTACAATGAGAATAATGCTTTATGTCCAGTTGTGCCTCTTCAATGAAAATGACACATTTGATAAGCTGTTATGTGTCCTTTGTCTACATATGTGTTTCTGTATTGGGGGTACCAAAGCCTCCAAAGTGGCAATACACAGATATCTAGGACAGAGTGAAAAGCAGGAATAACATATATTTCCCCATCCTCTGCCTGTGCTTTACTTAGTTCAAGAACTTCCTGAGCCAGATCAAGCCGTAAATCCACCATAACTAGAGTAACTGACTTTATCTGATCAGACATATATTGACTTAGATATAGATTCAAGAGCAAACCAATAGCCTGTAATCAATTGATGCTTATGTTTGGCCCAGTGTCTAAGGGAAAACAGTTGACCTCTCCATGAGTGCATAGTCTTCCCAAGGAGCTGGGCACTTGGCAGAAGGGAATTTGGCTTGTCACGTGTGTCTTTGGTGAAGGAAGAAATTCTGTCAGTGGTGCCATTGCCATTTTGGAAGTATTTAAAGAGATATTTGACACACTAAAATTCACAGAGTTGATTGCTTCAGAATATTTGTAAAATTACTGTAACTAGCAATTGTTTACCAGCTCTGTGTTGATTATTTTTCACTAGGCTGTATATAGGCAACAGCAGAGCCCTCAGAGGAAATAGAAGAGATCTTGTCTTTGAAGAGAAAAGCAGGAATGAAAATATTACTAAAAATGATACTGTAATAATGAGTGCTTGGGTCAGGAGAACCTCTGCAGGGGAGGAAAACAAGTAAGATGGCCTGGCAGCTCCCTTCATTGCTGTCCTTGGACTCCTTGCCTAATAAACTCTTGAGCAGAATTGAGAATAGTTTTTCTTCACCAAATAATCTAAACATTTTTAACGTTTAAACAACGTTTTTCCTACTTTACTGCATTAAAACTTTTTTTATACTGTGGTAACAGTTATTTTAGAATTAAACTTACTTTTCATGCTGATACAACAGATAAACAGAGGCAAATTCCCTTTTAGAAAGAACTCCCTTCACAATGGTGGTTACTTTTCCTATGTGTCTGCCCAGCATCAAAGTGTGATTTCTCAGCATGTAACTTTTACTTCAGATATACTATAATATTTTCTACTTACTTTTTTCAGACATTTGATTTCTCTGATGTATTCTGATGTGTTTGTGAGGCTGAAGTTTCTTGCCTGCCACACAGAGATGCAAATTTTGTACTTGCAGCATTGTGGCTGCTGTGTGGTAGCAGGACAGAGGACAGCCATGCCCCCTGCACATTTATCTGCTTATTTATGTCAGATTTATGTTACAGATCATAATTTCCAAAAATAGGGTCTGAAGTTGGGTTCTTTGTTTCATATCTAGTGTCTAATCTTGATTACCCAATGAATTTCCTGCACAGAGGAGTAACCTTTTTATCTTGTTACTTTTTTTATTTGGAACCAAGTTGGGCTCTGTATGACTCCACAAATTAACAAATTTGGAGAGAAATGTGAGCCCAGGTTAAAACTGAGACCAGCAGGGCTTGGCCTGGGGCTAGGCATGCTTTTGTGTCCACTGGCAGAGCACAGGGTGGGTAGGACACTAGTGCTTTGGGTGTTTAGTTGTTGGGGTTTGTGCTCCTGGGTTCCAGGGATGGCCAAATTTGTGTCCAGAAAGTAGTGGAATATATTTTTGTTGTCTTTTGAGGGATGGGCATAATTCATTTTGAGGGACCATTTCTGTTTTTCACACAGTCTGTTCCCTGCTGTTGCATGGATTACAAGGAGATCCATTCATGTCCTTTGAGTTTTTCCTCTGCTCTTTTTGTGGCATTAAGTAGTTTAAACTAGTCTCTTGCCTTTTGTACAATAGATTTGCTAAAGGATGTTGGCAAAAGCTGTGTGGGTTTTGGCCTGTGCACTACAGGAATAGACGCTGTGTGGTCTCCCCTGGTCTGGTCTCTGTGATGTCGCTTTATGCACTCAAGGGAGGCTTGTGTCTGTAACCCTGCAGGTTCCTTCTGGCCTTAAGCTGGAAAAAAATGGAAGCGCAGAACTCACACAGCTTTGGTTGTTAGTCTGAAACATACCTTCTGCAGAAGCTGTCATGAGCTGTGTGTTTTTTCCATCACCCAAGCACTTGGCCACTCAAGCAGTGTGAGGAGGAAGGACTCTCCCTGTCCCCCTGCAGTGCCTTCAAGCCCTTCACCCCACTGCTGGTGTTGCTTCAGAGGCTGTTTGGCTGCTTCTCAGCTGTGCCTCCTCAGTCACAAGGCAGAGTGAGTGCAAGGCATGTGAGCTTAAGGGGTAAATTGGTGCATACTGAGCAGCCTGGTTGTTAGCCAGGCTGTTCCTGCTGTCACAGAACCACTGAATGGGTCAGGTTGGAAGGGACCTCTGGAGGTCAGTGATCCAACCTCCCTGCTTGAGCAGGGACCCCCAGAGCTTGTTGCTCAGGATTGTGTCCAGATGGCTTTTGAGTATCTCCAGGGAAGGAGATTACAGTTGGTGTAAAGCTAACACAGCTAAGTCTGCAGTTAAGCTTCAGTGTCAGCCATATCCATATATTAAGAATTTGTGTCCAGAAGGCCACTTAAACTCTCAAAGTGCTGGTTATTTCTCTTCCAAAGGGTATGAACCTGCTCAGGGGCACCCTGCTTAGTGAATAAGCTTGTTAAACTTCAGAGAGGCAGAAGAGTTTAGTTTACTCATTTTCTCTTTATTTTAACTAGTAATTGCAAGGTGGTAATTAACATCCTCCAAAACCCCTGAGAAAATAAATTGTATCACAGCTCACCCTGAAAAGCATTGTCGATGTGCTATGAACGTAGGGACAAACTGCATCCTTAAACTATAGTGATGTCTGTTTGACCCAGGGCACAAAATTAAAGAAATGTGTGAGTGACAGGCACAAAATTACAGAAATGCGTGCGGGACTGCACAGTCCATCCCTCCACTTTGAGGTGCCACCAAGGTCATGTCACATTGGACATTCTTGCATTGTTGCTTTCATAGCCAGTCAATAGTTTCTGACTCCAAAATCTATTGACCAGCTGCTGATTGGGTGAGAGGTAATTGCATAAGCTAAAGGGGAGAGCATCCCCTGGCCTGGGCTGGCATCCTGTGAGGACGTTTTCAGCACACACTCCTCATCAGGCATTCAGACATGTTGTTTAACACTGTGTATTTATTTGTCACTTGGCAACTACATGGACAGTTACGGTGAAAAAATTTTATAAAAGATGAGCTACACAAGGGCCAAAATAATGTACATATTTTGAGGGACAAAATGCATAAAGCTATACTTCTGAAGAAAATACTATTCGACTGTCTTGTGTGATTTCCACTATTCTTCATTTTTGTACTGTCTACTGAACTAAAATAAGGTTCAGCAAAGGGTGACTAATACTGTAAGAATATTGTAATGAGTATTAATTAATACTTTGCAATTTAAATCAGAGACAATCTGAAGTAGATCAGAAAAAAAATCTTGGGGAAAAAAATGTACTACAAATGGAGTTGCTTTGTCTGCTATTCCTCACAGCGCTATTAATCAGGCACAATACTCCAAGGCACAAATTATGTGATTCTGCAAGTTTTCCTGACTCTGCACTTACTAATTTTGCAAACCTATAGTTTCATTAACACTGGCTTTGTACTTGGTATTCTGTCTTGAATTAGGCATACAAGAAAGGAAAGAAGAGAATTATTTTTTTGTTCTTTGCCATTACTTTCTGTTTGTTGTAGCAGATTCCCACTCTAATCTGTGGAGTCCAGACAAACGTCCTGTCACAATTCCTGTAGAAACAATTATAAAAATCTCTCAACCTGGGAGGGACCTCTGAAGGTCAGTAGTTCTACTTCCTGCTCAGAGTAGGATTGGCACCAAATTTAGACCGCAGGGCTGCGGAGGGGGGTGGTGGTTTCCTCTTGGGTCTTTTGAGGATAGAGACTACAAAACCTCCCTGGGCCCCTGCTGCAGTGCTTAGTTATCCTTGTAGTGAAATGTTCACTGTTGGGGCTCTCTTGGTTTATTTTTTAATGACCACTTCATTTCTTGTTCCCTGGCTGGGCACCCTGGCCAAGACCCTGATTCCATCTTCTTGGTGACCTCCTTGTAGATATTGACAGATGTCTCAGGGCATGTGCATCGCCTCCCTGCCTGTCTTGGTTTCCATAGTTAGGCTTGGCAGTATCCTTGATCAGTATCCTTCTTATACTGGAGGGCCCAAAACTAGATATAATCTTTCAGATGCAACTTAGAAGTAAGGAGTTTATAAAATTTTCAGTCCTCAAAAAGTTAAATTACTGTAATTGCTTACTGTCCTTGTGAGAGTGACAATTCAGCATTTGTTTCTTTGTTATCTTCAGTTTATAATTCTCACTTCCATATCAAAAATCTGCATTTGACTGTTCATTGCTCACATGTGGCTTTCCTTTATAGGGGGTTCCGTCCACTGGGTTGCAGCATCACAGGGCCATTGGTCTTGGCTTTGGGAAACATGGAAGTCGTGAAATTGTTCCTACAAGTCTTTTATCATGCTGCTGAAGTTGGGGAGAAGCTGTGTTCTGGAAATCAATAGCTTTCAAGAAGACTGAAGGGTTGTGCAGGATGACTGAACTGAAAATAAGCGTTCAGTGTTGCATTGTGGCTGTGTGGTCCTGGGATTTATAAACAGGGGTGTTCTGGTATAGGGAACTGATTATTGCTACTGTCAAGCAGCATCAGTTACCATCTTCAGCTGAGGAAACAGATTGCTGAAAAACTGGTCAGAGTCAGAAATGCAGCTTAAAAGTAACCCCAAGCCCAGAGTCCTTAAGCACCGTTCCCTGCAGAGTGTTCAGTGCCATAGATTAAAACCTTGAGGGAAGGTTTTTGATTCTAGAGATGAAGTCACCGTAACTTCACCCCATTATAATCAGTGAGAACAAATTTCCATTAAATAAGCTTTTAAACCTTTACACAGAATAAAATACTACATGTGGAAGAGGCTTACTGAGTATTGAAGTGGGTGTTAATTTGCCTCTTCTGTAACTGGTTTGTACTTACAGATTAAGCTGATGCAGTTCTTGAGACAGCTCAAGAGCCAAGAAACTACTTTTGTTGTGATTGGACACCATTAGGAAAGAAGAATTTAATATATATCTGTCATGTTTTCATATTATAATTAGTTTTAGCAAGTGGGAAAAATACAATATAACACTGCTCTTTCTAACTGCTCATGAGCTGTTCTACATGGTCTATACAGGAAAGCCAGAAGATGGAATTGCTGATAAAAAACATCTGCCTTCATGTCTTCTTCATTTAATATAGATTATTTACATGTCTGTTCTTCATCTGAACAAACTTAGTGTATGTTGAGTTTGCCTATGGAAAAGCACCAAACCAGTGAGTCATTGGATCCTGGTTTCTTTGGATTTCACTTTTATATGCCTTCTATTTTTAAAATTGTTTTCCTCAGGTTGTGGTTGAATTGTCAGTTGGCATTAACACACACAGTGGTGAAATTAAGAGTAGTTAGAGGCTGGTTTACCAGGACTGAGCATAACTGGAAAATAACAGTGTTGTAAGCATGTGACACAGAGCTCAGCAAGGGCAATAAATCAACATTAAACACGCAAAGACTGTTGGCGCCTGTTAAATGCTGGCTGTCCCACGGAAATCATAAAGGAAAGGTGAGAGTGTTTGATAGGTTATGAGTGTGTGTGAAACCAGCCCTGGGACAACAGGAGTACTGGGTTATCTCTGTCATCCCCCGGTGCAGACAAAAGGTCACAGATGGATTGGCAAGGTGGGGGTGTGAGAGGCAGCTCCCACCACTCAGCGCAGGGGCAAAAGGAAGCCACGTGCTGGGACACAGAGTCCTGGCCCAAAGCCACCCTGCTGTGCAGAGCAAGCAGCTCCTCAGCCCTGGGTGATGGGCACAGGGCTTGGAAAACAAGGTGGGCCATGGTTGTCCTCATGCCATGTGGAAACATCCTCCATTTCCAGTGAGGCTGTGGCTTGAACCACCCTGGCACTGCTACAGCAAAATCCCTTGGCAGCTCCTCGGGTTTTGCTGTAACTGAGGTCTCTGGTGCTGCTGTGTATTTCTGTTATTCCATGACTTTAGCTATTTCATTTTATATTTTGGTATTGTTGGCAGCACTCAATCACATGTTTAGACTTCCCTCTAACTGAAGAGCTACCACAGCCATACCCTGTTCACTAAAGTTTGTGTTTCTGGTTGTGAGTGAGCCCACAAGTGAAGTAGCCTGATTTCCATGCTTGGTATGCAGCTCTGTTTCTGGTGTGAAATTATCTGTTATGTTTTAATAAAGTCCTTTCAGAAAATGTAATGTTGTAATGTAGGGAAATCTAAGTAATTGCTAAAGCCTATTTGTGGAACACAAAGAAGGGATTTTGCTATTTCTCCTGGAAGTACTGTCTAATTATATTACATGTGCTTTACAAAGAAATTTAAAGTTAATAAAATGGAAATAGCAAATCTATTGAAGTACAGTAGATAAATATTTAGAGCATTTCCTAACAGTAGAATTTTAGAATAAACAATACTATAGCCATGCTAAAATAAATTAATACTAGTTTAAACATGTTTCACTCATGTATTGCATGCCTAGGCTGCTGTTGCTAAGGGTACTGCATAAAGCAGAGCATTCAGTATAAACCTTTCACTAGTAACTCTGAGCTGATAATAAATGGAGAATGGCTCTTGAGCCAACTCATTTCTGAGCTGTGCCTCTGATTAGTTTACAGAGGCTTTTAACACCCCTCAACTGAGTGTTGTGTGTTGTCATGTATCTAGTAGGTTCGACAAGTAGATCAAGAGGTTTTTAATACCTTTTCTTCTATATTTTTTTAATACTACTTAAAGCTTACAAAGAAGTGTCTTTTGATGGAAGAGTAATTAACTCAATCCCATGGGTTTGTCAGTGAACCTGTTGGGGCCATTGGGGGAAGGTGACCTTACAAGGTACCTCATCACTTCCCTTTCTCAGCAATAAAAATTAGAAAATACACTCCCTTTCCCATATGTTGTCTTAGAGAAATACCTTCCCATTGAAATTAACATTTCCTTTCACAGTAAAATAAAAGAAAATTTAAAAATTCTTCAGCCTGAACTTGGCAGAGAATTTCTCTGTTTAAAGTTGCCACCACAAGTTGCTTGCCCAAGTGATAGCTCTTAGGGGAGCCTGCTGTTGCCAGGTACTGCCAAATACATTTTGGTATTAGAAACTATAAAGAAGAAATGAAATATGCAGCTCTTGGGGTTCTCATGTGGCTTATGATTCATTTCCTGAAATATGTGAGTGACTGCATTTGGACTGGTTTTGCCCAGGCTTTGTGTGCCATGGCAGCATGTGAAGCCATTGTAAGAGTTTTTCTACTCACTGGCCCTCTCAAGAAGTTGGGATATTTGTTTGTTCATATAATGTATTTTAAATATGTTAGTATAAGATTGCCAGCTCGAGAGAATCCTAGTTTAAGATTAGCTCAGTTAAAATTAGGAAGGCCTTCAAAAATAAATGAGAGTGGTCCAGCTTGTACAGAATTTTTGGACAGTTTACGTTTAGTCATCATTATCAGTCATGTGCTTGGGTTTTTTCCAGACTTTGGCAAGCCCTGCAGAGATCAGAGAGTAAAAATACCTTTCCAGTTTTCTGCATTCCTCATCAATCCCCGTATAATTATACCAACACTCAGAATTTAAGAAAACCATTCTGAAATAAAAGAATTAGTTTTGAATTTGATGAATCAGAAACTGAATGAAGTTACTCTCTTCTGTGTCATTCCTGTGCTTTTACAATAGGAGCAAAATTCACTTTAATTGAAGATGCTGTTGTTTCATTCAGACATTTATTTAAATAAGTGAATCAGGATGTAGAAGAGGAATCTGTATTCCAGTCTTTAGCTATGGCTTTTTTCCCTGCACTGTAGCTATGGAGAAGCACATAAATATTTGTATCACAGACTAATTTTACTTCACTTATAGATGGCATGGAAATACAGATAAAAATGATAAAGAGAAGTTGTTGTAGGTGTGTTTTATCATGCAGATTAGTGTTTTGGAATGGATTCAGGCCCAGACTAGCAGCAAAGAAAAGGTAGAAGGTGCTGTGTTAAAGCATCTGACATCTTTCTCTCCCATATTGTGGGATAGAAACGGAATGATAGTGTACACTTGTCGAGGTTTGACCCTGGCCAAATGCCAGAGACCTACGACATCTGCTCTCTGTGCTCTCTCCTGCTGCAGCTGTGCAGAGGAGAGGAATCAAACTAACAGGAACACACTGGACTCATGAGTTGAGATGAGGCAGTGATGGGGAAGGGGACGCACGAGAACGTGAGCAAACAGGTGAGAAACTTAAGTTACAAAGTGGTTTATTAACCTAACAGAGTCGGAGGATAAATGAGAGGTAAAAATAAGCTCTTAAGACACCATTTCTTCACTCATGCCCCTTCCCTCTTAAGACACTGTTCCTCAGCTCACCCCCTCCCCTTTTTCAAACAACCAGCAGCTCCGGGAGGGGGGCAGGGTATGGGGTTTTTCCTTAGTCAGTCCATCACCACAATTCTTCTGCTACAAACACTGTTTCTCACTCACCCCTCTCCCTCTTAAGACACCATTTCTCAGCTCACCCCCCTCCCTCTTTCACTCAACCAACAGCTCCGGGGTGGGGCAGGGTATGGGGGTTTCCCTTTGGTCAGGGTCAGTCCACCAGGGAGAAGAGTCCTCTACTCAGCCATGGGGTCCCTCCCACGA
>VZTX01030034.1:0-47265 GCA_013400915.1 Pardalotus punctatus | reverse complement strand
CTGCATCCCCCTGGACTCCATGGGCTGCAGGGGGACCACCTGCTCCCCCCATGGTCTTCACCATGGCCAGCAGAGGGTTTTCAGCTCCGGCGCCTGGAGCACCTCCTCCCCCACCTTCTCCACTGACCTTGGTGTCTCCATGTTGTTTTCCCTCACATATTTTCACCTCCTCCTCCTCCTCTGGCTACAAAGAAGTGCGTGCACCCATTGTTTTGATTTCTTATTAAATATGTTTTCACAGAGGCGTAATTAACATCTCTACTTGGCCCAGGTTTGGCCAGCAGCATGTCCATCATCTTCAGAGCCATCAGAGATTGGCTCTGCTGGACAGGGTGAAAAACGTCCAGAACCTTCACACAGGACACACAGGAGCCATCTTTGTGCCCCTCCCTACCCACTAGCAAAAACTGGGCCAAGTAAAACCACCACAACACTTTATTTGCAGTTCCATCTTCTCCAATTTTTTATAGCATCATTAGATACTTCTCTTTCTAACAGTTCATATGTCATGGGTCATTTCTATGAAATCGAATACAAATGTAAAAGAAAGAACTTCAGCTCAGTAGCACATGTCCATCCTCTTCTGGGGGAAATGATACAGAACCCACACAGCTGCTTAGGAGTTGAAAGCTGCATAAATTGTTTCTTCATATGATCACTCACATTTTTTTCATGTCCAGCATTTTCCTTTCCTTGTCTGCCGAATCACCTCCAAGGAGGCAGCAGTGCTGGGCACCAGCAGTGAATTCCAGCAGTGCTATGCATCTCCTCCTTGCCTCTGCTCCTCACCGTGTCCTTTGGGCTGGTCTCCCTCTCATCTCTTTCCTGGGACTGTTGTCTCTGTCATTTTTCTTTGGGGGCTTAAGTCACTATGAGTATTTCTTGGTTTATCAGGGTGGTTCCAGCCTTCAGACCCTTGGCTGACAACCCCCAGGTGGTGTTTGAGAGATGCTTTTGGCACAATTTGAACTCCTTGTTGTTGCCTCTGTAAGTTCTGTGTTATGAAACATCCTCTTTAACAAGAAGCATCGCATAGTGGCTGTTTTCTCTTCCTCAGCAGATATTTTCAACACCTGGGATTGTTATCCTGGTTTCACATGGAGATCTCTCTGGTGACATCCTAAGATAATGAAAACAAAACGGGTTATCAGCAGGATTGGAAATAGCACATATCACCATAGCAGTCTGCTACCTCCTTCTTATGTCACAGGATGATTTTATTCAGTCCAACAACAAAAGAAACACTGAATAACAGTTAACAGATTGTTGCAATGGGAAATGGGGGCAGCAGTTTGTCAGTAGTTCCTTGACCTTTTGAGATCAGCTTAAAAGCCTAGATATTTAAGGCTAAATGACTTTCATGTAAGGCATTATTCATCACAAAAATAATTAACTAACAAATTGCATTGCCATTTGATGAGTGTTTTGGTGGACAAAAGTAATGCCTTTGTTAAAAGTGTGTATTTTGTAAAAACCAGGCATGTCAGACTTGTGGGGTTTTTTTTGTTTTTAAATACTCAAGCTCTTTTTCTGGTGTGGTTGTATTACTCGGTTGGATTCCGGAGTGTCTGCTTTGGGCTTTAGCTGGTTTGTGTAATTCCTCCTGCTGCCGCTGTACTCAGCGTCTCTCTCCGATCTTCTCTCCTCTGGCAGCAAATGAAGCTGGCGGCAGAGTCCCTGAAGGAGTAAACACGGAGGAATGAGGATGACTAAGGCGGTCACATGCGAGGCGGAGCCAGGCTTTGTGCTCATGTGTGGCGCTCAGCGTGCACCCCCCACCACCTACTGAGTAGGTGGCACCTGCTTATATGAAATTTGGTAAATAATCTTTGCCTGACACTGTAAAAAATTGCATTTTCTCCCACTCTCTTCTTTCTCATATGCAATTGTTTATGAGGTGAACACCAAATAAAGCACTCCAGCTTATGCCAGCTCTGGATGAAATCTGCTAGACTCCCTGTGCTTCGAGTGATTGAAAACAGATCCTGTGAGGAAGCATCCAGAAGCTAACTAGAACTTTCAGCTGCAACTTTCTGAAGGGAAAAAAAAAATAGACTGTTGTTTAATTTGCGGTGTACTGTCCCTTTATGGTTATTGCCCCTTTTGTTCCTTTATTACAATAGCTAATCAATCCTGTATTATTTCAAAGATTTGCTTATTAGCTACTGCTTGTCTACAGCAAATTAATTTATGTATGTTATACATTTCATAGGGAACAACAATGTATTTCATTATGTGATCTGAGAAATAGTTGAACATAAATATTTATAGAGTATGCATTATATACTTCTGTTTGCTAGTTCTCTAAATAGGTCCAGCTAAAATCTTTTCAAAAGCTAGGTAAAAAAAAATCAGTAGGAAGCAGATTGCTGATCAGTGACTTTATGAAGCATATTTATTTTTTAATTTACATTGGATTTTGGTATCACTCCCCTGGATTTTGAGCTGCAGTATTGTATGGATGGATCTTCTGGTTAAATGAACTAATAGTAACACATCAATTAAACTTGATACTTGATACACCAGTGTTTGTGTTTGTAGTGAATATCTGATTTGTTTTTCCTTGAGTTTCACAAAAAGGTAGTTGTCCTAATGTTTTAGTTTTCTGACAGTAATAGGACTGAAATCTACAGTGTTTGCTCCTGTGACCTTGAGACAGTTTTTTTTGGCTGCTGTGATGTTCAGTTTTGGTAGATGTAACTGTCTGTGGTACTTGCTGAAATTTTGTTTGGAAAAATCTGCTGCTGCCATAATTAAGGTGTTTGCCTACTTTGCACATTTCAGATTTCTGCCACGGGGCTCCCACAGCAGAGTAATATAACTAAGCCAAAATAATATATTTTGTCTGGAACTAAAAATTAGGGTTTCTCAGGCTCTGCAGGTGTGACCCAGTAAGAAATTACTGTTCCCCTGGGAAGAGGAGCAAACCTGTGCTACAGCTGCTCTGTTCTTGCTTCTTCCACTGTTAGTCCCCCACACTGCTGCTATTTCAGGGCTTTCTCATGGGCTGCTGCTTTCACAGCCTGTTCCTGAAGCCGTGGCAGGGCTGTGGCTGCACAAGCTCTGACCTGAGGATCTCTGAGGGAAGTATGTCACCCTTCCTGTAGTGCTGCAGAGATCCCAAATGTTTTTTTAGGAGGGAACCAGTGTGTTCTCCATGAAAACTCCCCATTTTTGCAGTGTCTTGCCCACTTTGATCTTAAGTAGCTCATGTTTGTTCAAGTTTTAGCTGCCTGGTCACTGTTTTTGAGTGAGCTGTTCCAGAGAAGAAAAATCCATGGGATAGGTTCCTGATGGAGTGTGTTCCTGACTTTGTCATAGCCATTTTGAAGGGATTCTGCTGGTCTGCTAATTGGTGCTGGTTTAGGCACGTAAGTTGGTGTGTTTTGCTGATGGCAGCTGCATCAGGTGTCTAGAATAATTTTCTAAGATGGGTTAGAAAAGGAATCAAATCATGTCAACTGTGATGATATGAAAAAAATGAGTTGAATTCTGCAAAACTGATTTTGTGGTTTTCCTTGTGGGGTCCATTTCTTCTGTTTTCTCTGGACTAACAGGAAAATCTCTAGTGAGGTGTAAGTACCCAGTGACATCAGTAATGTTGGCTGTTGCCTTTGCCTTGGGAAAATCCCTTCACTTCTGCGTAGTTTCCTTATCTATAAATGGGGATAATAATGTTCTTAGGTGCATTCCCCACCTAAAGTGAGCACATATGGAGGAATTCTGACCTTCCATGGTGTGAGTGAATGAGAAGTATGGGACTTCTTTGTTTTATAGGGATTAAAGTTTGTTCCAGATACTGGGAGAACTCTTGTTTTAGCATCACATATGCTATGTGGTCATGACAGAGACTGTTTCTGTCCTGAAAACACACACTCTAACTTGGTGAGAAATGTTCCCTCATATTGCCAAGTAGTATTTTGTCACTGAACTGAAATTTAGCTCTTATTCCTCTGTATGTAACTCTTTGTCCTTTCACTGGGGAGGGGTTGCTGTGTTTCGTACTGTTTGGTACTGGGTTTTGTGGTTTGGGGTTTTTTTACATTCATGATGGCATCTATTTTAATTTCTCATTTGAGAGAGAAAAATGTTTCTCTCTGTGCTCCTGAATGTGTTGTTTCCTTTATGCTGCGGGTGCACCCATAAAAATTGTGGGATGCCAGGAATGAAACTCAG
Source organism: Pardalotus punctatus (assembly GCA_013400915.1). Classification (NCBI taxonomy): domain Eukaryota; kingdom Metazoa; phylum Chordata; class Aves; order Passeriformes; family Pardalotidae; genus Pardalotus; species Pardalotus punctatus. The sequence continues at coordinate 43,089 of VZTX01030034.1, read as the reverse complement.
TGACTAAAATCAATTGTCAGGTAAAAATACTAGAAAGAGTAAGATATTTATCAGTAACTGCCATTCACAAGGTATGGAATCTGAATGTCTGTTCCCAGTGTCCATGGCAGGGTCCCTTACCCAGCTGAGAGAGCCTCACACCTCTAGACAGCCGTGGCACTGCGCCTCCAGGAGTGCAGGCTGACAGACACAAGTGCATGGCAGTTCAGAGTCCAAACAATAAGTTTATCTCTGGTCTCAAGCTGCAGGGAAAAACCAAGGATGAGGCTGGAAGCATCATGTTTGGGAAGATGGCTGTGTGGGAGTAGTTCGTATCTGTCTGTTAAGATTTGGATTTTACACATCTCCTTAGCAGCAACAATAACAACCCAAGAAGGCTGCTTTTAAGAAGGGTACACTCATAAATGACTTGCTGGTGATACAAAAGTTCTCTCATCAGGTACATTGTGAGATTGACTGGTCTGATTGCATGGCCCAGAGGGATCTGCTGACTCAAGATCTCTACTGTTTACCTCCCACGAACCTGAGGACAAGAGAAGAGGAAAACACTCATTACATGGAGAAGTCCCTCTGTAAGCAGGCAAGCAGTTATGAATACTTTAGCCTACCTGGACCTGAGAGAATTGATCTTGAATCTCATTCAGAGAAATTTGAGTTCACTTCCTTACTCATATAAGCAAAACCCATGGGAACAATGCCTACTACTAACATGCGCTTTCTTCAGGAAAGCTTTGCCATGCCTCACCCAAGAGCTGGAGCGGGGTGAGTGCCAGTCAAGCCAGGGCTGACAGCAGAGCCTGGGTACTCAGTGCCAGCCCTGGAGACTGCAGCTGAGAGAGGAGAATCTCCCTGCACCCCAGTGCTCAATACAAAGCACAGTGAGGGCCCCTGGCATCACCAGCATCATGAGGGCAATGCTAGCCTGGCATAAGAACTCATCTGCCCTGGCTCCCAGGGCTGTCCCAGTGCCGAGAGGGGCCCGTCCCAGGCTGAGGGCATGTGGCGCACAGTGGCCCAGAGAGAAAACCAGATCCTGCCTCCCCAGCTCTGTATTTCTCAAGAGAGAGCAGTGAGAGGGAGGAAAGAGGAAGATGTTACACAAGGGCTTGCTGAAATGAATTGTTGAGATATGACATGACCCATCTGAGAGCCTAATGAAGTCTGTACAACCTCTCTGTTTCTCAGGCTCTATACATGCATTTTTCATACAATATCATAATAGATGTCATCTCTTTCTTTACCACTATATAGTAAGACTTTACTCTGATACTAATACAGGTTTCTTGATTTCCAGAAATCAATCTCATTTGTAATACAAGCAGATACGCCAAACTGAGTCATCTTACAATTATAAATTAAAATTAAAAAAATAAATAGCCAGAACTTGTGGTTCAGGGAGGGAGCAGGCTAAGATAGCTGCAGAGACAGTGCTCTGGAGAAAGACAATCCAACAGTCCCTCACAACCACCTTATGGATGGGACTTCAGTGAGGGAGCCTAGCTGGCTGCATCCAGTTGGCAACTCAACAAGTGAGTCACTGCTACACTTTCCCAAGTACAGTCACGTCAAGGTGTTATTGCTCAAACACCTTTTATTGAAAACAAGTCATCATTTGGAATTAACAACGAACAGATCAGTTCTGATTCACTCACATAAACTTAACCACAGGGGAGGTTAACAGGGTAGCTAGGTTGTCTCTGATGTTTGGAACATTCCAGCTTGCCTGCTCCCTGTTTATTGCCAGCCAGCTGCATTGGGATTTCCCTTTACTTGCTAATGAAAAAATCCTTTAAAAAAACCTGACATGAAAAGTATTGGACATGCACCTACCAGCTACTGAGATGTTACTGCTTGGCCTTGCACTACAAGATCTGTTATGCCTTTCTTGTCTCAGTCACAGTCACAGCCCTGCAAATTCCTCGGCCACTCCTTTCTGGCTACGCCTCCACCCCATTTTGCAGGGACCAGAGCTGGGAAGCTTCTCAGCAGGGGCGAGGTCCCAGCTGCACAAACCTGCAGGTGCAGCTCCGCACAACTGCCCCAGCCTAAAGCAGGGATCTGTTAATGGCATATATTCACATAACCTGTTCCATGCCCCTGATCCCTGTGTCCATATCCTCCCTGGCTGGTCACACTTTGTGCTCCAGGAGCAGTTAATTCCCTCCAACAGCACAGGTTGTGCTGAGCTGCTCCAACTACAGGCCACCACAGACACCACTGAGGGGTAAGATGCCAGGAGGCACCCACTCCCAGGCAGGCCCCTGCACTTCACAGTGCTGGTGGGGCAAAGAGGGCTGGCACTGCTGCCCTCCCCTATTTTTACTATTACCCACTTTACATTGTAAAGAACAGTGGTACTGGGTTAGGTTTGGATTAAAAACATTCAATCTGTACTGCTGAAACTTTAACTCACACCTTCACAGGAAAAAAAGTACTACTTTACACCATAAATGTGCAGATCTGGCATCCAACCCCTCATTTCGTCTAATGTGGTCACCCTGTGAGCACTGAAGCAACTTCCTTCCCTCAAGAGTGACATCAGGGCTGGGAGAGGTGTCCCTGCCCTCCTGGGACTGTAGAGGACATGTGTGGCTGAGATGAAACTCATCTACGTGATGTGGGCACATGCACAGCAAACATTTTAGCTGAGACTTTAGGACCCCCTGTGTCCTGGAGCTGGTAAGAGGGTTTAAGCTGCACAGGGGTAGCACACGTGTCCTCTCACTTAGCAGCAGCATGCCAGGTTTACTAAACCATTTAACCCAGTCTGAAGTTCTGCCTGAGTATAGCTACCTCAGCCTTGAGGCAAAAAACTCTTAGCAGGTGACAACTGTTAAGCCCAAATGAACACGTTTGATCAATGCAAGAGAAGAACTGGAAGTTCACAAATTAATGTCCATCAACACACAAAGCTGGGCTCTCCCCAGCTGCTGCAGCCCTCACACACCGAACCCCAGGAGAAACAAACCGCATCCACATGCAAGTCATCGGTTATGCATCAATCAGGATATCACTTTTATTAACTGGATTTTCCATTTCTGTCGCACACCATGAATGTTTATACAATGAAAAAGCCAAACATTGCCAGAAGCAATAAGATCAGTTGATATTTCTGTACCCTCTTAACACACATGGATTCTTTCTTGGTGAGAAATTTTTATACTTCTGTTCATTAATTCTGCTTATTTAGACTGCTACTCTTAAAATTCTGTGTCAAGATTGTCACATCTTAAATACAGATTAAGTTGCTAGAGGTACATTATTTTTTATATATTTTTATATACACACATACAGAAAAATACAAGACTAACTGTTTTCCACAATATTTACTTTATACACTACTGTAACTATATGCAACTCTTAAAGACACGTTAAGGGGTACAAGAAACTGTTTACTTGCTCTAAATAGTTTGGTCCAATATTATCTTAATGTAGTGGTTATTCTCGCCCTTCCTTTTACGTGACGACATAACACGACGTACACCACATGCACAATCATTCACCTATCAACAGAGGGGAGAGGACAGCACTCAGACTAACACATCTGTACACCCAGAGGTCCAACCAGCCACACATAACTATAAGGCTATAATACAACTATGCAGCATAAATGGTCAACACTGCTGTTCTAAAGTGAGCACCATATATACAGTCGTATATAAAAACATTGGAAACAAAATACACCCGGGGTTAGTTAAAAGGTGCCATTCCAAGGCTGTACATATCAGGAAAGAGTATTTACAATACTTGGAAAAAAGCTGCAACAAATAAAGTTTATTGCCAATGCCCTTTATAAACTTGTCTACTACGTGGATGTTATGCTCACTGTCTGTGAACCACACATCTCGTTTCTGGCCCTTGGTAAGATCCCTGCTTAAAAATTTCAAGCAAATATGTTCTATGGCTTCACCCACACATCTACGCTTGTAGCTTTTAACTAAACTGCAACAAGAAATTAAAACTGAAAGAAGCAAAACACTTATCCTTTGCCTTGCTCCAGAAGCAGAACCCGCGGCTCAGCTCGCCAGGAAGGACACCCCGTGCACCTTAGGCTCTCTGAAGTCTTGTAGGCCTCACAAGAGCTGTTGTGAGCCATGGCCATCCTGACCCAGCCATTCTTTGGTGCTCTGCTCCCTCCACAGCGGACACAAAAAGCGCTGTATTGACCATTCTGCAGTGTTACAAGATGCTCAACAGTGTCAAACTCCTCTGGGACACCCAGGGTCCGCCCAGGGTGCTGCTACATAATAACCCCAGTTTCACTAGCATTGCTTAGAAGACCCAGTGCACAGCGTGAAAAAATAAAACATTCTTGCCCTTCCCAAAACTAGGAATCTGCAATATATTTTATTCTAGATAATAAAATTCCACAAAGTTAATTCATCTGGTCAAAAGTATCCTTTTGTACAGAAATACTCTAAATCAATACCTTGCCATGGCAATGGGAAACCTGACAGGAACGCTGAGAGCTGTGAAAGAAACACTTTCCTACGGGCTATTTTAGATGGACTTTATGAAAAAGCATATTACTGAGAGAAAATAAGTGGTGTACATGTGGGGAACAGCAGTAGTTTAAGTCTTTAAAAGTAATAAAAACAAAAATGTAAATTACAATAATTTCAATGTGAATCCAATTGCCTAAAGGTTTTCCATCCCTTATTGCCTTCTGGAATCTCAGAGAGGGGAAGAGAGAACAGCAAAGAGGGTTTACAAGGTAAAAACCTAAAATACTAAGTGTCATGATATACTGCTAGCAAAAGCAATTCATACAAATACTTTATTTTCAGTTAGCATGTAAAAACTCAGAAGTAGACTTAATAATTTACCTTTGTTATATTAAAAAAGATTGTCTGCTTGTAATATTAACATATTTCTATGGGAGAAAGCTGCCTTACAAATCTACTTGCCTTTTTTTTTTTTTTTTTTAAGAAAACTGCCTCTAGCAAAACAAGATCTTTTCAGTTTGATTTTTGAGCCACAACTTTATCCATATCATAGCTTAAGACAAATAGGTGTGGGTTTAAAATCATATTTCAAGATCACTAATTTTCAGTGCACCTTTGCTTTGTACAAGCCTTGGAACATCTGAAAGCTCCCTGAAGAGTTTTCAGCATCAAAACATTATTGCTTTGGTTCTGTTTCAGACACATAGAAGTATGCCACATATCACATATTTTAGTTTTCACAGAAGGTCAGAACAAGATTTAACATTTCACTAGCAAACAAAAGCTTCTCTCTCTAGTTTAAGTGCAGAACATGAAACTTCTAAGTGCTTCATTTACATTAGGATCCAGATATTTATTTTAATTTAATCCAGATCTTCCATAGTAAAATTATAAATGTAAAAATTACACAATAAAATATTCTGTTTTGTTGAAAAAGAAAAACATATCTGCTAGCAGCATGCAAAGACCATGCATTGTCATACCATCAAGCAAACACAAAATTAAAGTATAATAAATAACTGCTCAAAGCCCACTTAAAAATCTTAAGACAACAAAAGGTGGTCCGTGACAAGGTGTTCACAGCTCTGACCAGGAAGAATGACGCTGTCAAGCAGATCGAGCTGTTCAAGTCAGGTCATTGTCAAATGACATGACAACAACTGGTTTGACTGGAGGTACACAGCAGCCCCTCCTTTGGGTTCTGCTGAATATTCACAGATATCATCTTTTCACAGAGAGGTAGTTGTAGCACATTGTTTTTCAAGTTCCTGTTCTTTATCCGTTCCAATTCATTTGTTGTGTCTGACATTTGGTCGGAAAAAAATTTTAGGCTGCCCAATGACGAAGCCTGGTTTGCACTTCCGCTGGAGCTTATACACATTTTCCACGTTGATTTCTCCTGTACTTTTACACTGGAAAAGGACAGACTGTTTTGAGGATCAATAATGTATTTTGTGCTGCCGTGAATCTGTGAACCTAGGCAAAGGCTCATTAGCTTCAGGCTTTCAACCAGTTCCCCTGCACTTCTGGATGACAGCTGCATTGAGTTCCCAGATCCAGCACATCTCCGAGTGGAACCCGAGGTGGTGTTGGTGCTCCCGCCAGAGCTACCAGAGGGACTCCCCCCACCTTTGTTGTTGTCACCCGGGCTCGTTTTGTCCACACCTCCATTTCCATTGCTTGGTTTGCTTTGTCCACCACCATCTCCCTGGCTGCCAGGCGGCCCTTCGCTGCTATCCCGTCTGTGCCAGGAGTAAGTAAACCCGCTGTCCTTGTCCAGACGCCTCCTACTTTCTGAGTCGTCATCGCTGGTTTCGGAGCTGCTGCAGCTGGAGCCCCGTCCCTGGCTTTTCCTCCGGTGGTAGCGTTTGTGCACCGTGCTGGGTGAAGCAATATTCATCTTTAATCTGCTGAGCTTTGGGGGCAAGTTCTCGTCCATGTCAAACTCATCATCTGACTCACCCTCCTCAAAGATCTGGTTGAGGACTGGTGCACTCTTTCTCGAAGTAAGACGATTTGTAACCGAAGGCTTACGACGTAGAACAACTTGAGTAGAAAGAGAAATAGGTTTTTTATCTTCCTCATCCTCCTCTTCATCTTCTTCTACTCTGAACAAGCACTTCCGGCCACTTGTGGTGGGTTTTAAGCTCACCGATGGAACTGCTGAAAGTGCCGGCCCAGCCAGTTCAGGGATCTCTTCCTTCTTTGCTGAATCCCCAAGGGCCTTGCTCCGGTGCCCGTTGAGAACGTTCTCAGCCGTGCGAGCCGGTGACTGAGGAACAGTGGCGTGGGACAGAGGGGTTGCCGTAAGGTCATCCTCCAGATCCTGGGGAACATCAATCTTTGTTGGCCACGACTGCCTGCATAAAAAATTACAGATGAAAAACAGGAAGTTACATCACGGCAAGCATCTCAGAACTTACAAGGAAGTGTAAGATCTGCACCAGAGAAGCACAAGCACTGACACACAAATTGGGCTGCTGAGTGGCATGTCTGTAAACAACAGTACCGAGTGATGGAGCACAAGGAAACATTCTCATGGAATGTGCATTCCTTTAGAAATGCTGCTCTTTGAAAGGAGCATCATCTATAAAAGAACATAGTTTAGAAATGATGTTGGTTACTGTCAAATAAAAGTTTAAGATTTAATTGCTCTCAGAAAAGGAATTAAGCAATAAAATAGCTTGAAAAAAATTGTGTCTCAAAGAAAATCTGAGATTGCTACAGAACCACTAGTACCTAGAGAAAGGTATAAGCCTATTCAAACACAACTTAAATAACATAGTATTGTGAACTACTTTTAATCTGAAGGTTCTGTTATTTTTTTTCTCCAGCATTCTTCATATAAAAATTAGGTTAGAATTAACATGAGTGAGACTGGAAAGGTGAGTCAGAAGAAACAGTCCCTCATTCTCACAAAGCTCTATTCTACAAAGTTGCCTTTAATTTTAGACACACACAAACTGAGATCATACATTTATTTGTCCTTAGCTGAGCATCTGGAATAATACAACTGCATTAATCCAGAACTCAAGCTGGTTAAGAATCTGACACTTCAATAAAATAAATTGTAAATCCAAGTTGAAAATGTATGACTCTGTAATAGCATTAGCTCTAATCAAAATAAAAGTAACATGAGTGTGCGTCAGTTTTACAAGTAGCAGCTGATGTCTTATCTCTGTAATGACTGGTATTTGACTTAAAATCTTAACATATATTGCAACTTTCCAATAATGCACACAGAATAAATTAAGAAAAAAGACAGTCAGTCTTTCTCTATTTTGAAACCCTAATCCAAAAACACCTCTACAGACCAACATCTTAACACTGAACAGTTCTTCGACTTCTTCACTCAGCACAAGCCTCACATTTCTTGTCTTTCATTTTAAGAAGTTTGACAATCATATAACTGTACAAAACAAAAATACTCTAGCATACTGCATTAAAAGCTGGAGCAGAGACCTCTGTTCACATATGGACAGCATATTACAAAACATTCCTAACCGTATTTTGTGTGTGCCAAAAGAAAGGGCTGCATGACTTTGTAGTCTGGTTTAGAAGCAAAAGGAGGAAGAAAGCAGAGAATGTTTCACACCAAGTGTGACCCCAGGTATGTCCCTGACAGGCTGCATACAAAGACAAGGATCACACCAGTTTCCTGCTCTCTGCCATGTTAGGAGGTCAAACTGAAGGAAGAGGAAGGCTCAGACACCTCTTTGCTGCAGTAGGACTGCACTTGCTGAGGCTGCACAGAAAGGGACTCTGAGATGTGAGATCCTGGTTTACAACAAGGTATCTCCTGACAACTCTCTCCCCCGTTGTATGAATTTTGAGGAGGAGGCTTTACTAAAGCCAACAATAAACTCACCAATCCTTGCTGCAGCCTTTGCTTTGAAGCACTCACATCGGTTTTGCTCAACCAACCAGTGCCAGAAACACCCCCCAGGACCCTCTAACAGCAGGGCCCAGCTGCCCACACACTGCCTAAGCCTGTGTAGTGCATTCCGTGTGTGGAGCCATGGAGGCTCCTGCCTGTGTCACTGGGAGCTGCTGGTGGCCTCCCACCAGCCTCCCTCCAGTGGGGAGCTCTACATGGAGGGAGGCAACATAACAAGCAGCACTGAGCCAAGCTGTGCAGACAAGAAATAAAGCCTGGGCTGTGGTGTTCCTTGGTTTGACACTGCCACCCTCCCTTAGATCCCAGCTGACTCCAGAAACACTGGGAAACACTGACCTGGTTTGCTGATGACTTGTGCTCTGCTGTGTATTTTAAACACAAACAATTGCCTGTAATTAACAAACAGGACTTAAATACCCTAGAAACATAACTACAAACATGACAGAAAATGAAGATCTAAATCTTTGAGGAGCTTGCCATGCTTAAAGAACAGACTGGTTTGCCAGCAAAAATAGGAAGGGTTCTGTGGTTGTCACAATAAAGAGCAAATATAGTATCTTACAGTACTGTAGTTGCCAGGCAATAAACCTCACTACAGTATGTTTATCTCTCATAGCAGCCCATGTTTGCCTCCCTTCCCTTCTGCCTCTCCCTTTATTCCCAGTGGGCCTGAGGAGACAGTGGGACAGAAAAGCTCCAGGTTGCAAGTAAGTTAACATTTTTTTCTTTCGAGGTCTCAAAATCAAAGTAACACACTACTTTGTTGTCTTTTCCATGAGGTCATTCTATAGAAACACTTGGAATTCAGAACCATCGTGGAGGCAAAGAACAGCTACTGGGACCATTAGAGCAAGGGTTCCCAAGTTTGTGTAGATGTCCTTATTATGAAAAGAAAATTCATATTCATAGGGCAGGCTACAGCTACTCCAAATTTACAAATTCATATAAAGATTTAGACTCATTGAACTTTTTGTTCCAGATTCTTATATAATAACTGGAGCTGCTCTTTACTGAAAGAGTAACACTGACACTGAGGAAAAAATTCCCTAACAATTCAAAAGCCAACTTTATAGTTCTAGAATTTCCATTTGAAGGTGCACTCCAGGTCCTCCTCTAAAGTAATTTGTTTTATAAGTAATACTTAGTAATAGGCACATTTGATGGGATATCTTTTTTCAAAGAAGTTGACGTAAAAACAAGAGGATGATCCATCATGAGAGAACTGCTGAGTCAAAGTTACAGTTTTTACCCATGAAGAGAGGTGAGCTCTGTAACTCCAAGCTCCAGACCATTTAAGTTCTGTAGGCAACCCTTAGAAGCCTGCAACAATAACTCTTCTGTAACCACTTAAGATAAAACTTCCTACATCAGTGACCACTGAGTGAATGATCTTTAAGTGTACACACTGCAGGGTGCAGTCCCACCTGGGGATCACAAAGATACTGAAAACACTGTAACATTTATAGAGCATCAACTCATAACTCAGGGAGACAGAATGGTATTCAGAAGAGATGCCTCTAAAATCTCAAGCCTAAATCCAAGGTGACAACCAATGGAGACTTTAACCTATTTTCCCTAGTGTGTGTGTCCTTAATTTATAACAAGTGTCCATTTTTTTTTTAGATTTAACTTGAGGTAGTAGTATCTTTTATCAATTAGGCCAAGGAAACTATGACTATGTACCAGAAGAACATCCCAGCATTTATGTCCCTATGATTATTCCCATTAAATTATATGTGACCTTGCATGAAAGTTACACAAAGAATGAACAAGTTTGGAATGAACAAGTTATTTTGTCTTTTTCTCTAAATCCTAGATAAACAATACTGAAGATGTTGCTGGAGTTAGCAATGCTAAACATCAGCACAAACATTAACTATTCTTTTCTCATTAATAAATTATTTACTAACTATTCTTATTATTGCTAGTAACAGTTACCAATATTTTACCAAAACCTAAAAAGTCAGCTTTTGAAAAGACTGGACGTTACAGGATGAAAGTTAATGGAAATGCCTCATTACCTCTTCCATCTTCACTAGAACAATTGTCAAGATGGGCCAATGAGTATTTTAAGCAATACCAGCAGATCCCTAGTGATTAACTCAGGAAAGAAAAACCACAATATTTATGAAAAAATATCTGCTCAAAACCTGCATCCTCCAGTATCAATGTGGAAACTATACTATTTGCCTTTTGAGGGTTTTTTGTTTGTTTGTTAGTTTTTGGGGTTTTTTTCTTGTTTGGTTGGTTTTTTTAAAACTTATTCTGCTGTAACTGAAAATAAAGGATGCTTTGATAACTGGTTGCAGAGCAAATGAACTGGTTGAACCAAAACCAACTACATGCCAGAAGCCCAATTCCCCCCTTTTAGTTCCACTGTGTCACAAGCTGAAGCTTTGAAAATCTCAGGGACCCTTACTTTAAGGCTTTTTTTACTCATGTTTTTGTCAAACAAACAAACAAAGAAAAATCCATTCCAATATCTTTAAACGACTAATTAAAATTGTAAATTCAACAATTTTGCTTAGACAACAGGCACAGCAACTGATGTGAAAAAGAACACAACCTACAAATCAAATTTAGAGTGATTTCTTATTTATAACTAATTCTGTATCTGCAGGTTTATGGATTATGCAACTAATTTTTCTCCAGGGATATTACATAACACAGTTTTTGTATGAGGAGCTGAAGGTCAGTGAACAAGCCCTTTTCTAGGTGTGAAAACTTGCCTCTTTAGGTAAAGACTTCAAATTGCCTTGTCATTTCCTGAGAAGGGTAGGAATTGAAAATATTATGTGTAACTGATTTCTGAACAGCTTTTGAAGAGTACACAGCACTTTGGAGATATTTAAAATTTGCAATGCGTAAGTATTTTACTGTTTCCAAGAAAGCAGTACTTGAGCAATTTCATATTCTCATTAGCACAATTAAAAAAAACAAATAAAACCAACCAACCAAAACCAAAAACTAAACCAAAACAAAGCCCCCAACCAAACAAACCAAAACAATACAAAAAACAAACAAACCCCACACCGCAGCCATTTAGATTCCTAAATTCTCACCTGAACTGAGCTTTGATGTTGCTGGGGCTTGCAGATCTGGTCTGAATTTCCTTCTCTTGTTTTTCTCGCAGAATCCTTTCAGCTAGTAAGAAGTAAGTAGCAGTGATGTGATTGTATTTGTTAGTCTCCAATGCCCTGAGGAGAGTAGAAAACATTAAATAACCCATCCATCAGTGGTTTCTAAGAACTAGATGTGCATCTCACAGCTTGCTGTGCTTCCCATAGCAGGAGGAGTTCCTGAAAGCAGAATTGCCCTTTTCTGATCTTTTGATAAGCATGCTTTTATTTTATTAAAAATAGCCAACAAATCTAGTAATTTCAACTATAGTTGGAAGAAGACCTCCTCAGAATATCATCCAACAGAAGTAAGGAATTCTTTCTTATTTTACATTCTTTAAATTATAACTGTTTTTTATTAATGTTCTGCACTGATGATGGGCTTTCCCACTGGCACATACAACCACAAAGTAGTAATATTTGGTTATGCAACCATGGAAGAAAACTTTCATTATTTTAGGGCTGTCACATTGAGTTTATAGTAAAAATAAGTTCATAAGCCAGTAAGCATCACTCAGACATTGTAACAGAAAGGATGCCACTGTTACACAGCAAAAAGCTTAAAAAGTGAGACTGCCGCTTCCCCTTCCCCATCATCAGTTTTTTCCAGCTTAAACACATACAAATAGGAAAAAATATTTAAGACCTTTTTGAGTTTGGGGAATGTTTTAGGAATTTGGTAGTTTTAATCTATTAGAAGAATCTATGTAGCTTCCTAACCCACTTCCTCTGTGACAGTGACTGTTATGCATTACATAGATAACAGGAATAATATTTTAAATTAAAAAAGATTTGGGTACACTGGAAATGTGCTAAGGGAAAAATGTTATAATTTGTGACCTCCAAATATGCAGGAGAGATTAAGAACAAGTAAAAACATGGATTCCAAAGCATTTAAGTTTATTCAAGATGGCTACTGCAGGAATCAAAACACTGTTACAACACATTTTCTTGAAGTTTTTCCTAAATTTGGGTATACTTGTTTCTGATTCCACAATATCCTATCACAGAGCAAGATTGTAATACTTTGTTTCTTAACTAAATGGCCTGATACTTAAACACCAAAGTGCCCAGGTTCTCCTGATGTTCTTGAATCAAAAATGAGATGCACAAAACAAACTGCATCTGGAAAACTGACAACTTACTCCACTATGGTATCTCGGTCTGCGATGTCCCCAAGAACCATGCGCTGTATTATACTGTTGTGCTCCTCCTCTGACAGATTTTTGTATGACACAAGAGGAATATTGTATTTGGTTGCAGGGGATGGGTCAACTCCTTGGAGCCATGCATGGTTTTCAATCTCTTCCAAAGATGCCCTTCGCTTCGGGTCTCTCTGCAACATCCGTGTAATTAGACTGTGAATAAAAAATAAATCTAAACAAAAATGCACACATATTTTAAAAAGCGGCTGTTGTAAGAGCAGCATTAGGAAATAACTTTCTACTGTCAGGTCACATAGTTCTTCAGAAGTCTCTACAGTAAACAATGTGATGGGAAGTTATTTAGTCTCAAAGACATTCCAAATATTGCTGAACTGAAACAAAACAATTTATTAAAACTATAAATATCATAAATACTGCAGTTTTCATTTACTGTACTTAGATAATTAATCTGATTTTTCTCATTTGTTTTTAGTAGGTCTTATAGGGCAGCTACAGGTGACAGATGGCCTATCAACTAGTTGGTAAAGTAACAGAAATGTGATTTTCTATTATTGCTGCTGTCAACAAGTATATGGAATGGCATGATAAACAAATATTTTATTCTGAAGTAACCATCAGACATTTGAGTCTTCAGTATCCTTGAAAAACAGTGATTTGTTCTACCCACATAGAAAAAACCTAAACAGACCAATACACTCTCTGGGATGATGTAGTGACAAATCTACTAATGGGTTGATACTGAGATTTTACAAATGCTGGAAAGAAAGTGCATAAATTCCCCAAGTAAACAGAGAAAGAAAACTTATTAGCACAGCACATCTCTGTTCACTTACTATACATGGAAAATTCTCGGGGGAGGTATTTTTGGCTTTGTTCAACAAATATAGATGCACAGTCTTGATGCCAAGGTTTCAGTGAAACTTTATTGCTCCAACATGTTCTCCAAAAATAGTGCTTTTTCTTGCACTAACTATACTATACCATGCAACTTCCGACTGCAAGGCCACACAGAGCACAGAGGTAATCACAACCTTTTAATGATGTTTTTTGTTGGTTTTTTTTTGTGTGAGATGAAGTATGGATTTTAAAGTGGAGGTTAATTCAGCCTCCTTAAAAAATTCTACAGTAAAAAAGAAGTCACATTTATTTTTAGTAGCTGTGGTCTCTGCCTTTACCAAGAGGAAAGGCGGGGTGAGACATGGGAGCCTTGAGTTTCTTTGCTTTTGTTAATATTATGACAGAAAGAGAACAAGCTCCACACTTAATCTGACTTTTTTTTAAACCATGCCTGTAGTAAAACCACACAAATGCAGCACATGTGCCTCCTGCTTTAAGCTTGTTTATGCATCTCAAACTACAAATACTTTCACTCCAAGCAGGAAGTTTATACATTCCCCAGAGTCTTTTCCCTACGAAAAGATAACCTATAGAGCACCTGGGTAACTGCTGTACATGCATTGTTCATGCTTCATATAGAGAAAGCAGATCTGGACACTTAAGCAAATCAATGTTAGCAAATATATTAAGCAAAAGACTGCAAAAAATAAGCTTCCTGGCTTCAGCACAGCATGCAGCATCTCAAGAGATGATTTGATACAATGCACTGATAAGAGGTCTCTCTTAAACCTCTTCCTGTATTGTATTTTAAACGTCTTCCTGTACGTGAAGCTCTTCAAACTCACAGCAGCTTTTCCACGTTACTGTTGGGTGCTATACCCTAATGACAAAACAAGAATTCTATACCAGCTATGGTACAGAATTACAGACTCATTACCATTAGAAAAGACTTCTAAGAGCATCAGGTCCAACCATCAAAACAGCACCACCATGCTCACCACTAAGTGCCACATCTACACTGGTTTTGAATCATCATCTCCTCCAGGCTTGGTGATTCTACCACTTCCCTGGGGAGCCTGTTCTAAGGCTTGACAAGAAATGCTGCCTAATATCCAAGCTTAACCTTGAGGTCATTTCCTCATCCTACTGCTTGTTACCTGGGAGAAGAGACCGACCCCACCTGGCTACACCCTCCCGTCAGGTGATCAGGTAGAAAGCAGTAAGGCCCTGAGCCTCCTCCAGGCTAAACACCCCCAGCTCCCTCAGCTGCTCCTTTTTAAGACTTGTACTCCAGACTTTTCCCCCACCTTCATTGCCCTTCTCTGGACACAATCCAGCACCTCAATATCTTTCTTGAGAGCCCAAAACTGAACACAGGACTCAGGATGTGCCCTCACCAGTGTGGAGCACAGGGGGACAATCACTGCCCTGGTCCTGCTGGCCATACTGTTGCTGATACAGGCCAGGATGCCGTTGACCATGTTATGCATTAGACTCCTGGACTGCACAGATGACAGGTAAAGAAAGGAATGGTCATTATGACCACAACTCTAACAAATTTCATTCTTCAACAAATAACAGAATTATACATGCCACTCTAGTTCTTTTGACTGAACCAAATGTATTTTTCAAGCATTTATAAAGGCAGCTGGTTCTTCATACTGAAAATTAAAAGATACTCTACTGCAGATTCAAGAACCCAGGCAAGCATTTTAAAATAGTCTAAGTGATGCAACTGGGATATATATTTAAGGGACCGAAGGTCATTAACCAATAGGGAAACATGGGAAATACTGGAACATATAAATAAAAATAAAAAAGCTCCAGTGAACACTGCAGAAAAACAACACATCAAAAGGAATCATGATTCCTAAGTGGATATGGTATTTCCAGACCAAATATTCTTCTCCCTTGATTGCCTAGGATGTTAATTTGGAGTTGCAATTTCAGTAGGAGATGAGCAAAACCTGCTGTGTGACAGGTTTTGATAAGCTGTTGTAAGACAGAAATTAATAAGCAGCAGTATGTTCCTAAACTCTGTCACAAAATAATCTCAACACCACCTGGTAATTTGTCCAGCAAAAGAGTTGGCCAAAACCAATCAGTACTGAGTAACTTCTTCAATTCTTTATAAAAATGTGTGACAACTGAGAGACATAAAAGAGAGAGTATCAAGGAATATTCTACACATTGATAATACGATATGAGGAACTCCCAAAAGTAATGAAAATCTACTTCTGTGAATGCTTCCAAGTTGTTTAGTACTCTACTTACTCTTTACATTCTTTGGACACATGAGGTGGCACTGTGTATTTGCAGTCCATTATCATAGTTAGAGTTTCACTGTCGTTTGCTTCTTGAAATGGTGGTTGTCCACAGACCAGCATGAAGAGGATGACCCCCAAACTCCATATATCTGACAAAAGCAAGTACATATTTTAAAAACCCCAAACTGTTGAGGATACAGACATAATTACCATCCAACACATGAAATATTCTTAAAATGCATATTGGGGTGATACCGCACTCTTCATTATGAGCATTACTTATGGAAAATGCAATTCCATTGAAGTACAAAATACAGTAGAATTCCATTGTTTGACAGCTTTTACAGTTTTTGAAGAGGAAAAAATCAGAATTCATTACTCCAAGGATGCATAACAGTTCGAGATGCATTAACACTTTTGACAGCAGTATTAAATAAAGCTGAAAAGAATCTGGTCACTTAAAAGGCAAAAATTCATTACCATTTTGATAACAGGTAGGCACAGGTTATTCAAGAGATTTGTATTCAAAGTGCATCCATTTCTGAAGGACTCGCATAAACTGTTCTCTGTATTGTTTACATGTTACTCTATGATGTAAGAAATTACAAAGAAAGTCCCTTATTTCAATAAAACTGATTTAGCTATGTTTTTCATTCAGTGGTGTTGTGTTCCTTTAAAATTTGTTACTTCCAATGATAACTAAATTGGTTTATGTAAAACCAGCTTCTTATACCAATGATACTACAAAGTGTGGAGTAGTGGGTCTGGGTGCTGTTGTTTTTTTTTAAAATATCCAAACATAACAATTACAGTGATTTCCACTACACTGGGAATCTTCTGGTTTCCTTCTAATTCCTGCTTGTGTAAAATAAACATTTAACAACTCTCTTGTTCCCCAGTGAAATTGCATACCAAAAGATGAAAAATAAGCACTTTGGAGCATGAAGCCCTGTAGTTGGTTTCTGCTTAGTGTAATAGCTAGTATTTAGTTCAGATCTTTGTTAAGAGCATGCCTGAAAGAAAATATTTCACGAGTGTCACTGCATTCAATAAAGGAAGCATAAATATTAAGAAATACATCATATTGCAGGAAAATAGATAATTCACTTCAATATATGCTTAATAAAAATGCCACGCTCTTAAACTTCAGCTACAACTCCATGCTCTGGGAATTTCCGCAGCAATGTTGGGTCTTACATCCTCAGCATTTTACAGATCTGTACCCAGTAAAACCAAACATTTGAGAAATGATCAGGCAGGCACCTCCCAGGCAAAGAGGGGAGAGCAGCCGGCAGTGATCTGGGACACAGAGCACACCAGCACTTCCCTGGAAGGGCTTGCAAGAGGGATCCACGTAAGTTTCCTACTCAACTGCATCTTGCTTCAGTGGCCCATTCAAAATACTTGGCATGCATTTAATGCTGAAGGATGGCTACAATTTTATTTAATAAAGTGAATCACACAGATTAATCCCTAGAACAATTACTCATTTTGCTAGTTATGACCTATTCTTCTTACGGTTTAGCTGACAGAGGAACAGAAACACTACATGGTAGATTTTCTTTAGAGCTCGAATTTGTAGTAAGTGTATGCTATTAAACTCAGACAATTATTGGATTTATGTTTTGCGCACTAGGGCCTCAATCCTGTAGGCAACTCAGCATTTTGAGGCTGGTACACTGTATCATGTATATCCGCAAATTTAGCATGACCATCGCCATGTTTACACATTCAATAAGTGCTTTAATACTTTGATAGCTTGATGCCAGAAGGGCAATGTTTAGGAACACAGAACTTTAAAAGCACTCACAAAACAGAGAGGCAGTTTCACCTAAAAGGTCCACCTTTAATTTTGAAAAGTTACTTGTTGTCTTTCTGCTGCTGTTTAGTTTCAAAGCAGCCAAAAAGTTTTGGTGCATTTCTATCTCCCATCACACAACAGATTACACTAAGTTTTTGCAAGCACAAAAGACATATGAATTTATGCATTTCTGTGAACAGTCATCTTTTGGCTATCAATATCCTTCCTAGATTTTTAACTTTGCCTACAATCTATGTTGTGATTTGACCTATCCTAGTATTCTGTTCAATACTCCCCCACAACAGAATAGAGTGCTTCATGTGTCCTTTTAGCTTGAAGTATTTACAAGAGTCCACAACAGTATTCATTATTACAGACAAATTACATTTGCTATAAAAAAAGCAATAAACACTGGCCAAATTTAAGGCAAGAGAAAAATATTGGGGAGGGGAGCAATAGAATTAAACAGTTAAAAATAAGCATATAAAAAGCTTAAACAGAAGGAAAAAGTAGCGTAAGAATCAAGCTTAAAAACAGTAAGACAGTCCTGAGAAAAGGACAGCAATCAAAGTAAGACAGCAATTAAAGTTCCATGAAATCACTACATACACCAACTCTACCAGACCTCAAAAGTTCAACTGCACTGAACAGATACTGAACATATCTTTAAGTATTTTCCATTACAAGGTAGCCTCCTAATTTATTTTCTATTTTACATGCATGGCTTCTTCTCTGGGCTATACGCATACTTTGCTTTATTGCAATTGGAAAGGATATGTGATAGCAGGTACTGTTTTAGTTTTCCAGAAGTTACTTGGATAAACATGGATGTACATTTACTTCACAGAAATAAAAAATAAAAACCACTTTTTATAAGCAAAGTCCAACTGATTCTCTAAATGCAAGGTAAACCCCCAAACCACCACTGCTTGCTATGATGCAATGTCCATTAGACAGCAACTTGTATGTTTTGATAAATAAAACAGTAATTACTGATTAACCAGCACATAACACAGAATTCTGAGTATTTTTCTTTCACTAGTTACTATATTTTGCACTCTGTACCCATGGGTCTTTCCAGATAAGAAGAGCTGCAAATTGAAAAATGAAATAATTTTAATACAGCTGCATGAAAGATAGAATACAAACTCTTGTTAATAATGAAATATAAATCGTATACTGTATGCACTGAATTGCTACTGTATTTCATTATACCACAAATTCTGTTTAATGCACAAAATATACACTAAAAGGGTATCATGTATATGCAGAAAAGGTTTTGTTAGAAACTAAAAACAGTGCTTAAGACCTTTTAACTTTGGCATATTATATAGATTTTCTTAGCCTCTCAGTGAGGAGCACTAGGGCAGCAACAACTACACTTTACCTCACTCTCATACACTCCAGTCAAAGCTTCCCATTACACTTTTCTGACAAATGTGTATTTTGTTACCCTGTCAGAGCAGAGCAGACATTTATTCTGACGTGACCAAGAAAAAGAGTGGACAGAAAAATTACATGGCTTTTATTCTCATCTTATTTTTACAGCTGTAGCTGTAAAAAGATCAACTTCATTGCACCTACAGCCAAGGTGACTAAAATGACTCAGCTTGCAGTGTCATGGACAGAGCTGAACAGCCTCAGCAAAACTTAAAAGCCTACTAATAGCCAGGAAGCAAGAAAATAGTGTGCCTTAGAAAGTCTAATCTACATGAAAGACTGCAAAATCACTGGGAGGCTTAGTACAAACCTTATTATGTCACAATACAGATGTCATCTTAACAACACCTTCACAAGCCCTCCAATGTCATATTATAGCAAGCCTCCCATTTCCAAAGCAGAGTCAAGCATTCAGATGTCTGCAGGTGTACTAAGAGGACACCTTCAGGAGTTCTGTCCTGCCCCTTGCCCTGCAAACTCTCCAAACAAGGGGTTGATTCCTTGCCCCTTTTCTGTGCCACAGTTTAACTAGACCACATCACTCGTTTGCAACTCCTCATGCAGCTAAAGCCAACCAACAGATGACTAATGCAACACCTTTAAAAAGGCTCTTGTTAACACAACTGCGTATTTTTCTGTCAAATTCAGAAAACATACTGCAAAAAACACTTAAAGAAAATATACTGCTTTCTTTTCTAAATATACAGTTTTTGTTCACCCATTTAATATAATAATCACAGTTCATTTTGGACAATTCTTCTATTCCAGAAGAGCATCACCTGGCTGAAAGATGCGGGATCTTTAAGTAGGGTTGTCTTAGAGAAATTAGTAAAGGAGAATCAGAGGTTATTTTATTACAATGTATATTTACCAAATTTTATTATTTCCCCAAACAATACACAAAGCCACACACAACAGTGCTTACTACAACACTGTTCTGTCCTGTCTTAATTGGTGCCAGTGCCAGTTCTAGATTTGAGACCCTTAATTGAAGGAACACAAGGAAGAAAAGGGTTACAGAAACCACCTTTAAAAATACAGATTCAAACAACAATTTATTTTTCACTATTTCAAGTTCTTTTCCTACTCTTAGTAACTAGCAATTAGCAGATGAAGGCTTTACAGAAACTGCTTATTTCTGTCCTTCACGGGTCATCTAATTTGCTCCCTTTAGGAAACTGATGGAAAAGTAGAAATTAGACCCAAATGCTGCATGCATTTAGCATACTTATAACCTGCAAAACTTCAAGTTATTATAGTAAAGGAAAGCACAAATCTATACTGCAGTAGCCAAAATCAAGAGCTCTTTCAAAAGCCCAGTGAAGATCTCAAGATACAATTTAGCCTTTAAATTGGGTACTAGTAACTTGAAACTGTCATTGCTATAACAAGAACAAAAATAACAATAAAAGCTGTAGTAACTAGATGCAGCAGAGAATAATTTTTTGTTTTCTAAGCCATTAAATAATCAGGAAAGGACCATGAACCATGACAACCAGCGCTGTGTATATGCAACTTCCTTACATAACGTGAAGTCACTGCCATAGAAACCAAATTACAACATTAGCTGTCTGTGCTATGCCTGTCTTAAACACAGGGTGGTCAAACATCTGTCATGTTCAAGTTTGCACACTGCACAAAGGATATCCATATTCATCTGCTTCACCATTTCATTAGTCACTTACTGCTTTCTGAAATTTGTGATTTACTCCCAAAATAAGTACTTAGGATTTCAGTAAGTTACAACTTAAGTGACACAGGATGCTTATAGCTTCATATTCCCACAAATTTCTACCATTCTTCAGAAGTCAGACATTTGTCACACTTCATATATGCTATATGAAGTTGTGATTTTAAACAGTTAAAAATCCATATTCATTTTGGAATATATACATTTGCATTTACATGCATAATGTAAATTGAGTCTGCTTATTGAAGTTGTTTATTTCAGACCTTGATGGAAAAAAACGTTGATTTTTTTCTTCCCTCCTAACTTAAATTTAGAACTGCTCAACAGTTTACAGTGTATATCGTTCAGCGGATAAGATAGATCTTTCTACAGCAAATCTCTTTATTCAGAAGTGATTTGTAATATTGAGTAAATTTAGCCAGGTTTTATAAATTTCTCTTCACCGTATTTACTATAACAGCTGAACATTATAGTTATTTTCTACTAGGAGTCACTTAAGCTAAAAGGAAACAAACCAACTTTTATGGAGATGACAGAAATGTTTACATGTTTATTATGCCACTACAGAGACATCAACAAACTGTGGATAAATGAAGGGTGGAAACGGACCCCAGTTTCCAGGATTATGGGCACTTACTCTAACCACTATGTTAAGACACTAAAGAATGTTACCACTGCTGCTGCTACCTCTTCAGAGCAGATTTGATGAAGGCCAATCCGTAAAAACCTGTTGAATACAAGCCTTGGAAAAGATTCAACACATCAGCCCTTTAAGACCTAGTTCTTGTATACACAGCTAAATAGGAAAAAAAATGTGTCAAATAGTCAGTATCTCTGCACTCCTGGCACGTTCAGGGCTAGGCAGCAACCAGCCAGTACCTGCAGACTGCTCTTTTGAACTCAAGACACAAAAACCCTGCCATGAACTACTTCATTTGGATTAAAGGGTGGAACCTTGAGGGGGTTCAGGAGCAGGTACAGGCTGGTAGCTCACGAGGGTAAGTGGCAAACATGCTTGTTACAAGCTAGAATTTAAGAACCTGCTCACAGAATAGGCTGAGGGAAATTGAACACTCAAACATACAGGATAGCTTCACATAATTATCCAAAGAACCAACACAAAATTTAAGAGTAAAAATTCACATGGCAGGTGAAACACTGCAGAAAGTGAGACTTCTACTAGAAATAGTGAAGAAACTTTAGATACAACAGTACAAAAGATAGAAGCTGGTGTCATACTACTGAATCATTTGAATGGTGCTTGTTGACATACTTGTGTTTCAAAAGGAGTATTCAAAAGGAGTTTCAAAAGTATTTCCACTCCTGTATAAGCTAAAAATCTTAAAAAAGTTGCATCCCTTGCATAAAAAGTCAGTGGCAAGAAAGTAGAGAATAATTGTGTTAAAAGATTTCAGCATTTTTATTTATCACAAGTACTTTTACACTGCCATGTGCAAAGACTACTGACAAATCTGGAATATGCTCAAACTGGACCAGTAAAATTTCAAATGTGAGTGTAAAGAACAAGGATTACTTTTTCATAGATACTCAATTTTTAGCTGATTAAACTATTCTTTCATTCTTTATTTTTAATTAAAAAGGCTTTGAATAAACTTGTATACTGACCTCTCCAGTTCTCAGAGATGTTAACATCTGTTAATTCAACTTTTTTTTGTCTTTGTAAAATGGGATTTATTTTTCCATTGTGGAAGGCTGAGGAAGAAAACATCCACAATCAAGGCTAACATTTTCAAAATTAACATGCAGAACTGTGGTTTCTCTTTGTTTTAAAGCACTATAAATCCAATCAATATTACTATTAGGACACATAGCAGAGAAGAGAATTAGGATAAATCTTTTCCTTTCCCCATCCCTCCAAAAAAGAGCATAAATAGCAAATGGCATTTAGCAAATTATTTTCCTAATTAGCATATCTGTCTGGTGAAACAGTCTGTTCTATGTAAGTTATTTTATTTGACTAAGACATGATCACCAGTAACTAAGTCTTGTCTTTGCAAGTGATTCCTATTTTCATTCAGTCTGGCAACTTGTACTCGTACTCTGGAAGCCCCAACATCAGGAGGACATGGACCTGCAGCAGTGAGTCCAGAGAAGGCCATGAAGATGATCAGAGGGCTGGAGCAACTCTCCTATGGGGACAGGCTGAGAGAGTTGGGGTCATATAGCCTGGAAAAGAGAAGGTTCTGGGGAGACCTTAGAGCACCTTCCAGCACCCAAAGAGGGCTACAAGGGAGCTGGAGAGGGTCTTTTTACATGGGCATGTGGTGATAGGACAAAGGCTGATGGCTCTAACCTGAGAGAGGGCAGGTTTATATTGGAAATTAGGAAGAAATTCTTCACTATCAAGGTGGTGAGACACTGGCACATATTGCCCAGGGAAGTTGTGGATGCCCCATTTGCTGTCAGTGTTTAAGGCCAGGCTGGATGGGGCTCTGAGCAACCTGGTCTACTGGGAGGTGTCCCTACCCACACCAGGGGGTTGGGAATACATGGTCTTTAAGGTCCCTTCCAACTCAAACCATTCTACAATTTCACGATTTTTCCCTGAAGTCAATAGCATTGGTTTTGCTGGTTGAGTAAAACCACTAAAATACAAACAGTTGTTAATTTCTTTTTTAGTTACTAATGCATCTCAAATTTCAGTTAAGGGTATTTTAACAGAAAATACCACCATTGAAAGGTCTTACTGAACACATGCCACTGCCTTTATTCCAAAATCACCTGTTTTACTCCAAATCATCAGTTCTGCATTTAGAAATATGTTCTATCTCCTTTGATAGCTGTTGTTTAGCCACAAAAAGTTACCGAATTTGTATTAAAAAACCAAAATAAACCAACATTTTCTGCATGAATTGCAATAATATTACTCCAGAAAATTATTAGCCAGGATAAAATCCAATATTAATTAGTTAAATGCAAAAGGAAGTTTTCTTCTTTATAAAACATGTTCTCTAAATCATTGGACATATCAAAGCCTCTACAGCACATACAGCTTATGAACATGTTTCACTGCAATGATTTAGTTATTTTTTTTGGTGTATAAGGACAATTTGCTCCTGGTATCTTAAAAATTCTTCATATTTTCTGATGGACAATCTTTTCCTACACATTTTAGCAGTATAATGTATAATTTGTACATTACCTATAAAAAAATTAACATCTGAATACAGCTTTACACATGAATGCAAAACTTGGGCATCTTGTTTATAACTAGGTAGTACACCACTGATTTGGTCCCACCAGATCTGTGTTGCCAAATTAGTCAGCCATGGGCTGGAAATAATTCATCTGAGTACTTCTTAGAAAGATACATGAAATTAAGCTTCCTGGCTGTGGAGATGTATTCATCATAATGAAACCTTGCTCCACAACATCAGCTTGAAATACTATGAAAACAGTTCTTCCCCTGAACACAGCAACACGACTACATCCCTATACTTAAATTACAATTTAGTTGATATGGCAATAACTGAAGCCTATCTTGACAGCTTCTTCTCTGTAGTTTTACTTGGATAAATTATTCTTTGCTTTGTCCAGCAGTTTAGTGGTGAATGCATGAAAACTTTTGCATAAAGTAATCCAGAATGGAACATAAATTATACTTCATAAATATTAGCTCCCTGAGATTTATTGAGAAGTTATCAGGATCACAGATTCCCACCGTTCACTGCAGCCCCATCACATCAAAGCTTCACTTCTGAATACAAGGCTCCAATACTTTCAGCATAACAGCCTCAATTTTAAGCATTAAGCATTTTCTTGTCAATACAGTAATTAGATTGAGGGGGACAAAAGAAAGAACCAAAGGATAGCATACTGCAGGAAAACTCAACTCCCCTTTTCATTAAAACTAAGCTTTTACTACCTGCATACAAATGGCCACAGAACATAAATTCCTTGTAATTCTCAAGACTGTGATTTTCTAAAGGTGTTCTACAACCAATTCCTTCCATTTGCCCCTTCTAACAAGTATAAAAAGTTAATTTCGATAATTGTTCAAATTTTACTCCGTTTTGTCAGCAGCATGAGATACACAGCACAGCAAAGTGAAGGCAGAAAAGCGTGGCCACTAAACACAAGTACACGAGAGAAGACACCAGGACAGAAAAACACCTGGTACTCACAGCGTTTCCTTCTGTTTTGTATCAAAAAAACATTTGAAGCCAAGAACTAGAGTGTACAATTCTCCTAAATACACTGGCACTGATGATGAATTTCAGTCAAAGGTGTTTCTCTTACATGGAAGGTGAAGGTAAGTGGGCCAGGCAGAGCTGATATTACCAAAACTTGCTAACTCAAGAGACAGTTCCTACCACTTTCTCCCAGAACTACTCCAAGCTACATGCTCCCTTCACCTCCTGTGCACCAACTCTTCCACTCAATCCCAAGGGAACAAACAGCTCTGCTAACCTGGCAGAAGTCAAGCCTGCAGAGAGCAGTTTGTCTGTCAGTTTTTGGCTTTCTAACAGTTTTCTGTCAAGTTAGCTGATAAACATCAGCTCATCGGTCCCTTAGCCATGCAACACAGTGCAGCACAGGAGAAGGGGTAGCTCTGCACTGACACAAGCAAAACACAAGGGGAAGCAGATCTTATCCTGGAAGCAGCTAAGTATCACACTTTTAGCTTTCTGCACCCTTACAGCCTCAAGCTCATTCCATAATGCATCCAAGTATAAATGGTCTGAAGTGTTGCAACACAACAATAAAAAGGGAGAATTTAAAAACAAACAAGCAGAGAAATGCTTCTCATTTCTGTCAAATTTGGCTATAATCTGATTTTGAGCATACTGAAAGTCCAAAATGCTGCCAGGTATGCTCAATTATTCAATATTGTATATGGTCTGCAAGTATCTTGCAACCTTTTTTTTTAATACCATTCAGTCAAATCTTATATTCAGTATTTTTTTAGTGCAAAAGTTTACTGTATAAAGCCATTGGGCATAGGTTTACATTAGTCATTCAATTTGAGAATAAAGTGTTATACACACCCAGAAACATCCAAAGTAGCTCCACACATGCCAGACAGGGTCATCAGGGCTACTTGGCTACGCTCAAGCACCTTGTGAACATGGCTGAAGCTTTGAAACACTAAGCACACTCCAACAACACTATATTCAAATAAAAAGCCCTTGC
The DNA here is from genome assembly GCA_013400915.1 of Pardalotus punctatus. Lineage (NCBI taxonomy): Eukaryota > Metazoa > Chordata > Aves > Passeriformes > Pardalotidae > Pardalotus > Pardalotus punctatus. Next base: position 17,272 of record VZTX01030034.1, on the reverse strand, counting down.
AAATGCTTGATGTAAAAAGAAAACAAAGAATTTGGGATCATTCCAACAGACACAAAGTGGGTCTAAAAGCAATGTATTATCATTTCAGGAAAGCAGAAGGCATGTATAACAAAGCCTCTGTTTCCTTTGGTAATCAAAAACATATGACTAGATAATAAATACACAGTTTTACCATATTGACAGATGACATCCAGTCTGAGTTGTGCAAGCCAGTATCTAACTAGTAAAGCAGTGGAAGTTATCTGCAACTTCCAGGGCAGCAGCAAGTTGGATTTGGACTACAAAGTGCCATTTGAGTAGCACTGAGCTCCAGTAACCACAATATTCTTGTTAGTCATGTCTTTTATGAGGAACATCTTGCCACCACTCTCTTTGTGTTGCTGTGATGACAGACTGCAATGCTAAGTAACTGTGATGGTAACTACTGTGTTATTTGTGTATTACAGTACTTTTCTAAAGGCCAGTACTCAACTGTGCTAAATACACAAAATCCCAATGCTACAATCTGAATTTGCGCATTTCTCATCCCCATAAGAATGAATTTACTCTGCAAATGTTTTCATGCATCTGCAAAATATCCAACTACAATAATATAAACCTATCACAAGTGTCTATTATCTTCCAGCGTTATTGTAGCCTACATAGCACTTCACACTTTGTAGAGATGCCAAGCAGTTAAAATAGAACTTGCTCTCCTCAAAGAATCAACTAATCTGAAAAACTCCAACTAAATTTTATCACCCAGGAAAGAGGCAATTTCCGTTTATTTAATGATCCAATCGCTGTTGATGCTGGTAGAGTAAAAGGAAGAGTACTACCAGAAGCACACCATTCGTTCTCATCTGTAGTTATCAACTTTTAAATACTGATGGAGTTCACGGTATCACACCACTTCCCTAGACAGAGCTCTGATCTGAAGTAGCATGTCCATTTGATTTAGGAAATGAACTTTATTTCCAACAACAGTCCTCTCACTTTCCTCTGATTAGAGCAAATTTTAATTAAGTATGAAAAAAACATGGGGAACTACAAGCAACAGAACTTCTCATTATCTAGCTCACTCGGCTTTTTGAAAAGCCCTGGGAACATATGATCATTGCCCAATATTCCTCTTGCATCATTTTAACTACAGCTTTAAACACAAAAGGAAGTGAGAGACCTAAATTAACTAGACTCTTTTCAAGTGTGAAAACTTTCAAGTGACATCACAAAGGGAAGATTAATCCCTCAACTAGCCGAAACAGTTATGTTTGCATAAAGCAAGCTTTTCTATAATCTTTATTAAGCATAAAACTTAATAAAGACTTGCCCTAAATATTTCAGCTGTTTATAGAAAGAAAATGTAAATTATCTTCTTTTATATATTCATTCTAATATTATTCATAAGAGATCCAAAAAGCCATGTTCATGACAAAGTCTTTGGCCAAAAAAACCCCATCATATTCCTTGATTGATTTTTCTTCCAATCATTTTTCAACAATTTTGCATAAATAAAAACAGGTGTGGGGTTTTAAAAATATAATGAATGCAATTGTGCCTGAACATGAACAGAGTGTAAGCAGGGGAATCCATTTCAATTTGTCATTTTAGTAAACTGAGTTGGATTTCAAGTGGCCAGATGCTCACGAGGGGGCATGACCACGTAGTTGCACTGGGGAAAGTGTGACCTCCTTCTTACTAAGGAACAAGTTTTTAGATTGGTTCAGCCGTAACATAATTTCACCCTAACTGGCAGAAAAATCTTTGCCATTGTCAGTCACTATAATTGCAATATTAATAGCCCCATTCAGCCAACAGCTGAATGAGTTCACAGCACCTCACCACCATTTCAAGCTATATCTACACACCTTGCACATTACACACATTACAATGTAACTGATGCAATTTCTAACTTGAAAATTTCTACTTCTGAATTTGTACATACTTCTAGTCCTCAAGTACAACCTCATCCTAGCATGAAATTGTATCTTTCAAATTTAAGAAAGGTTTGCAGAAGTTGATTTCTCAATTACATAATTACATTGTTAGTGATAAATTTCCTAAACTTGCATTAAGATTCTACATTGAAGATTTCTTTTGGGGGAAAGATGACTTTAAAAAGGCCCTATTTTTTTCCCCCACAATCTTTGCATTTGAAATAATTTTAAATTTATTTTTAAATCATATTTAGAAAGCTTTTATAGCGTATCTTACCTTTTTACCCATAGTTAGAAAAGGAAAATTCAGACCCTTATTGGAATCTTGTAGTAAATTTTGGTATTTTTACTCTGTTAAACTGACAGTACTTCATGGAGATTTTGTAGCACATTACAAAGGATGAAAAATATGCCACTAAAATGTTAGTATACAAGCACTCCAATCAGTACACTAGGATAGAAGTTTTAAGTATCCAGTTGCTGAGACAGCATACTGGGGAATAAGTAAGCAAAAACTAACCCCAATGTGTATTTAAATATTCTCAGAAATAGAAGATAACTGGCGTCCTTTGATACCAGTTAAAAGAATTTTATTTTTTCCTAATTTTTTACATCAATCTATTCCATATTAGCCAGACCTCCCCCTCTATGAATCCATTCAAATATTTTCTTTTAGTACTATTCAGAAGTTTACCTACTTAATTGCTTACAATGCCCTCTAACAATCATTATTACATTTATCATTAAGAGGCCCAAAGCATGCTTTGTTGATTATATAATTTAATTTGGACCATCTGGTCATAATGTTCCTAATTCCCCCTCCCCCATTAATCTCCACACACTTCCTTTTTCCCAAGCATCTCCAATTGGGCAACAATATCAAAGTTTAATTTTTTGCTCATCCTCCAAAATTTGACTGCTATTCAATTTTTCAAGAAATAATTCACATAAGGCACCGTACAGAATATTTAACAAATGTACTTTTCCATTTAGTTTTGAAAACCACTGCTATCAGTTACACTCATGCTTCAGGAAATTCTCAAAATAAAGAGACATAGGAGAACACAGAACTCAGGAGTGAGGAGCTCTAGTTTGCCACTAATAAAACCAGAACCAACTTATCTAAAACATCTGACTTTAAATAGAAATCATTTTGTAAAGTATCAATGTAGCATCAACATGGGTTTGCAAATCCAGAAATAACAGATCCAAAATTCCTAATTACAGCACACTTGGGAAAGTACTTTCAAGTCCAGAAAACTCAGAGTACAATACCTATTCAAAGTTAGAAGCCATGAAGTGCTATTCAAATGTTTAGGCAAAGACCATAATACCTAGTAGCTAAAAATATTTATATTAAAAATAATGCAAGAATTGGAGTTCAACAGTGGGCCTGTCAGCATACAAAATGAGCTGATTGTTTACCTCAGGTAAATTAGCAAAAACCTGGACAACTCTGCCTTAATTTAATCCTGATTAAATCACTACAGTCACTACTATAAAACATAACAAAACACACAGAGCCATATACAGAGTCCTGATGGATGCAATTAACACTCGTGAAAGTATCAGATACTGAGCAAACAAGAACAAGAAGCATGTTGACTACCAGAAGCTATTTTTGAAGCACCATTTGGAATTATACGTACCTACACTTGTTGGAGAAGTGAGTTGTACCTCAACTAACAGATTTAAGCAATCCTATGACTACAGGACAATATTCAGCAACCATATCAATGTTTACAGCTGATCTAAAAAGACACTAAATTACTTCTACTAGAATAAGCAGTAGACCTAAGAGAAACAGTAACAGAATTATATGTAGCAGTCCATCCTGCAGACTCCACTTTGCAGCTAGAAACATGCAGACTCATTTACACATTACAATTTCTTTTACCTTTTACACAATCAGGAGCAATTGGGAACTCATCCACTACTTTCAGTCCTCAGACAGAAAAAGGGCAGAGAAGGGGCAGAGGGAGTTGAAGCTTTCTTTAAACTCCTTGTCTCCTCCTCTGATTGCTGAGTTAGTACTTGGTACAACTCAGTACAAGGCGGCTTCCTGCCACCTTGCAGCAGAACATGTAAGGAGCCTGGGCTCACAATGCTATTCTTACATAGCTAAACTGAGCAAAGAAAGTCACTGGTGGTTGGGTGCAAGCAAGTGTAGGCTCATGCTAAAAATAAATTTAAAACAGGCACTTTTCTGAAAAGAAGATGGATTCTCTGTAACAAAGCATTTACAAATATACCAATTGCATCCACATTATTATTAATAAAAATTAAAAAAATTACAATATATACGATTGCATCACTTCATATAAAAAGAACTTTTAAGCATTTTTGAGAATGTTTTGAGTATCTCCTTCATACAGAACTGCTCCAGTGTTAACTGATCCATAGCTCATACATGTTGTATTATTTCTTGCCAATTATTCCACATATGGCATTATCTTGAAGCAGAAAACAGAGGTACAACATCATGGTATTTATGTTTATAGATTACTGGTTGAATTCAAAGAGGATGTACATACCGACTGCTGGTGCATCATATTCATCCCCAAGTAAAATTTCAGGAGCAGAATAGGCAAGAGATCCACAGCTTGTGGTGAGCTTCTTTCCAGGCTGAAATTTGTTGCTGAAGCCAAAATCAGTCAATTTCACAAGTCCTTGTTTTTCAAAGAAAACCACATTCTCTGGTTTTAAGTCTCTATGAACTACATGCAGTTTGTGGCAGTAGGATATAGCATGAACTATTTGAGCGAAGTATTTTTTTGCCAGATCTTCATTGAGACCTTCTTCATGTTTCATGATGTAATCAAACATATCTCCGCCATCCCCCAGCTCTAAGATAAGATAAAGCTTTGTCTGGGTGTCAATGACTTCATACAGCCGCACTATGTTGGGATGCTGCACTAATTTCATGCACCTGACTTCTTGAAAGAGATGTCCAGTGGCAAGAGTGTCCAGTTTGGTCTTGTCAATGACTTTTACTGCTACTTTTTCACCTGTAAAGACATGCCGAGCAAGTTTGACCACAGCAAAATGGCCTCTGCCCAAAGTTTTATCCAAGTCATACAATCCTGCAATTTTTCCATCATATCCTCGTTTGAAGCCTGCCATTCTGTTTCAGAAGATGAAATAATATTCAAGCTCTTTGGAAATGTAGACTTTTCATATAAGGGTATCTGATGCAAATAAATAGTCCATAATCACTGCCAAGCATACCTAAAAATAAAGAGACAAGATTACATATTTGTATAAAAGTAAGCAAAATTATTATCCTGTAATTACCCCAAGTTACATTAGCACATTACTACAGATTATTTATGAAATAATCTTCAGAATTTTTGCAAAGGGTTTAATAAGCCAGGCTGTGCTAACTTGTAGATTTCTGACATCACATTATCAGTATGCTTGAAGAAAGTGAGTTTCAACACTGCAATAATGAAAATTTGTCTTGAATTCAGTGGCCTTCATGGTCTTGAGTCAAAAACCTTTCAAGCGGCACTTGAAGAAATTGGTGTCATAAGGACTGTTAAAATGGCAAGGCTCGAATCTGTAACTTTTCCAAGACACATTAAAAAACAGCTGGGCAGCACAGAATATCAGCAAGAGGAACATACTTAATACATCTCCTTTTTGGCACATGGCTTCATATTGTGCATGTAACAGCTCCAACACAAAGTTCTGATGGCATGACTTGGGACTTTTACCTCCTCCCTTTTAACAGCTTTCTGTTTAGCAAAGCTCAGAGTGACATACAATACTTAATTTTGTTACTCTAATTAGTTTGAGCATTATCAGTCAATACTGTAATTACAGCAAATGAACAATGCTTTAAAGGCTGAAATCAAACATTTGGGTTGGATGTACTTAGTGCTAAATAAAATGTCTTGTTAAATATTTTGACTGAAGTTATACAAATTGGTGATTAAAAGTTTGGAGGTAGGCTGCATATGTTCAGCAGTCCTGGGAATGAGTAAGGAGAAAGGAAAGAAGAGTGGGAAGAAAGCAGAGAAGACTCAAGAGTTCAGCTTTTGTGTACTGAATTCCTGCTTACCAGGTATTTGGCATTTAAGCAAACAAGACCCAACTTATAAAATACTCATATTAAAAACTGGTTTTGAAGGTCTTATGTCCCATTGTAATTTTTTTCCACATACAAAACCTCCAAAAACCTTTTCCTGCATTGTTAACTTATATTGAGGTTTAAATAAAAAACTGCAGCTATCAAAAAGCTAGCAATTTCTCAAACTTTGAGCGCAAAGTAGTTAAAAATATGAAAATTAGATGGCTCATTGCCAACTCTTAAAATACACAAAATGTAGCTCTTTAGAATATATTTTCAGTTTCAAAACTGAACTTCAAAAACAAAATCTTTGAAAAGGAAGCTGGCAACCAAACAGCCCCTTACATTAGTTATTCTCAAGCTGAAATGTAAGCATTAGATTAAAAACACTCCCTGCTAAACAAGTTACTTCACAGACAGTGAAACTAATGAACCTGGTTTCATATGAATTCAATTACAAGGTTGGGGGTCCTACGAGGATTCTCTAATGTTAAACAAGCTCATCTTACTGCTTCTCTCACCTGGAGCCATGGTATAACCTCTTTGCTATCCAGCTGTCTGCTTCCACAAAACCCACAGGATTCAGTTTGAGACATCCACCCCTGTAAAATTTGAATTAAATCAATCAATTTCCAAACTTCATAACCTAAACAAGGAACAGGGTTAAGTACAACAAGCATTAAGACAATAACTAACAATATAAACACTGAGGTTTGGAGTTTTGTGTTTCTTTAAAGATAGTCATCAAGCTTTAACAAACTTCAGTGGGTTTTGCGTTGCTGTACGCACACTTTCCTTCTGCTACTAAGCACTATGCTTCACGTGCTCTTTCAAAAACCACTCCACTAGAAGATGGTTGGCATATCTGCTTCCCAACACTTCCCATACTGCTCATCTTACCGAGTTTCCCCTACCGTTCCCATGTAACGCCATCCTTATTCAGAAAACCACAAAACTGAATTAAAGCATGCTACATTAAACCAAATGCCCATGTCAAACACTCTCCTACCTGGCAGCAACTATTACAGGATGCATAGGGAACAACATAGTACAATGGCAAATGCAACAATAAACAATAAAACTTCCCTTATCTTTCACAGATTCAAAAAATTCTTTACATCTGACAGCAGTGGGTTTGTGTTTAATAGCATTTGATGTATTCCACCCCACCCCTCCCTGTGAAACTGGGCAAGTGCTTTATTAAAGCATGTGAATTTTTAGCATCAAGAACATACTGCAGCAGAGCTGAATAGTTTAACTATGTGCTGTGAGAAGAACCATTTCCCCTTGCTTGTTTTTAATCTCCTGATAACTTGTGCATCTTCTCATGCACCCTCTGTTCCAAAGCAAGAACTATCATACTCCATTTACCTTGCCTCAAGCAACTCACAGCATTATCCTCCTCCCTTCCTAGCTTCAGCTCAATCTTGTTCAAGTCCTAATCTTGTCACTCCTTTTGCAGAGGTTATTCCACAAGCTTTAGCATTCCTCTCATTCTTGTCTACACATTTTCTGATTTGCTCTATTCTACTTTCTTAGGCCAGTTTGAGGGTTTTTTCACTACTTCTGCACATTGACAATGTTTTGAAGCAATGCTTTACTGTATAGTTGTATAGTGCTCCATCATACTGACCTAACCCCCAAAATGAAGACTAATAAAAATCAGTCCATGCACACACAGAAACAACCTAACTTTGGGCTGTATGAAGCAATAGGGGATACATTAATCAGCTGTGCCCCGTATGGTTGCGTAACTCTGGAGTCTCACTCCTAATGGGATTGCCAGCATTTAAAAAAAAAAAACAAACAACCAAACACCACCAACAAAACCACTTCACACCAACATGCTTTATAGTACTGCAGTCTCCACAGCATCTTAATCTGACTCCCAACTGCTTCTAGATTAAAGAAACTAAAGGAGAAATGGAGCACACAAATTAAAGTCAACTTGTCTAAATTTAACTGCAACACTCAGCAGTAAGGATTTATACTCATTATTTTGTTCACTTGGCACATTCTCAACCACCGTTGTACAAACTCAACAAGTGATTTAACTCTGGATCACAGAATACACATAAATATCAACCTGTCAACAGAATTCCAGCAAAAATCAGTTATGCTTAAGCCATGGAGAAATATATCAGAGAGTAATCAACAGGATAAGAGCTTACAGAAATGGAAGATAAACTACACTTACTAATGTTGCAGCCCCATTAGCTGTAATAAAATTAATGCAGATTCATTAACAGTTTAACTTAAAGTCTGCACAATAACAGACCAACTAAACCTTAATTCTGTGGTTTTAAAATAAATCTGCATTGGTGAAGCTCCCACAGCTAAATACAAGGATCTTAGATACTACACATGGTTTGAACACACCAAAATTTAGAATTGTTCATGAGTAGGAAGTCGATACAAAAATGTCACAGTGTATATAGATACAAGCCTTGATTACAATTTAAATATGCTATCTAAAGGAGCGCAGTTGCCATACCAATACATTTCATAGCAGTTTCTTTTTCTCAGCTTCTCTCAAGAGTAAGAAAGTAGAATTTCAAAAGTACTTAAGAATCAACTAAAAGCACATTTTCATAACTTTCAAGCTGAAGTCTCTTTGAGACCCTTTCTTTGTTGTTTTCTCCTCAGTTACAACAGTAAAACTTCTGGGGCTAACTATAAATTAAACCACCCAAACCTCTAGTTTTGCCATCACCCTCCAAAACAGGATTACTTTTAATGATGGATCATTTCAGTGATCCAGTTTATAATGTGACCTCTGGAACATTTTCACCAAATGAAGGATCTACAGACTAAAGCACGACAAGCAAAATTTCCACCAGCCACACTTCAGCAGCAAGCCAAATGACAGCCTGTGAAAAAGCATTAGAGACACTAATATCACAGAAAATATTTACCTGTCTTTTCATTCACATTATCTCAAATCCCTGTTAAGTTCATTTTTCAGCATTAAAGTTTGTTTTTTCTAGTTGGTGAGTTCAGTAACCATTAGCAGCGTTTAATCCATGTGGCTAATTATGGTTCTAAAAATGCTTTTTTCCTGAACTATACCAGAACTCAGCTACACCCCTGATACTCATTTTATGCAATGTAGACATTTACCAGTAAATAATGCAAAACAGATCCTTCCTTCCATAGAAGCTCACACACCTATTCCACAAAACACTGCAAACAGCCACTAATAGAGATCTGCAGGACCTGTTTTGTAATATCACATGCATCCTATTAAGAAGCTTAGCAACAGTACTGTGATTCAACCATCTTTAAAAGATGGATGAACAGATCTGTTTAGAAAAAGCAGCATGTTTCAGACACATTAGTTTTTCTTCAAGCAATTCACACCATTCAAAAAGCTTCACTAGATTATACACTGCATGTAAGACTAGCCTAGTTCATTTTACCCTAATGTGTGTATTAGCTTACTTTAGAAAATGAAGCTTCAAGGTCCCATTTAAACAAAATGCTGAAGAGCCATCAATGCAAAGACTTCCCTGCATTATCAGGCTAACAGACATGAAAGCTGAAGTAATCTTCACTGGGACTCATCCGTCCACAGACAGCTAACTATTCCTGTCTCCCTTCACGATAAATGGAGATTCAGTCAACACAGATAAGAGTCTGTGATAAAACAAATTGCGCCCTAAAGCAGATAGCCAAATAGATCAACTGAATCATTTCTTAAAAGCACACGCTTTCATTTTCTGTAACAGGAGTTTAGAATGAATAGTTCAGTGGATGCACACATTATACACATCCACCAGATAGATTAAAGGAGTTTTACCCTGTTTCTCCTTTTGCTCTCTTTTGTCTCAGATGAGTAACAGCATCTATACCAATTATTTATTTATTACATAACTGTATGTTGAGAGTAAGACTTCTGTTGCCAGTGTTCCTAGAAACACTAAATCCAAAATTTGACATAAACAGATTATGGAGATTCAGATTCAATTTTCTTTTTATGCTGAAAGGAATTTGTACAAATTATTAGAAGCCAGGAGCAAACTGAAGGCCATATTAAGTCAGTATACAAACTGCAAGTATAACTTTTCATATTTTTTCCGATATTTCCTACCAATTTTTATCTGCTATCCTATTGTAAGATATCTTCACAGGCTAATCCGAACCTTTAAAAAGTCTTTGTTACTATATGAGCCACTACTCACACTGTTACATCTTCACTAATGTGTCAATCTGCTTTCCCCCAGAGCATTTATCACCTTTCTTTTGGCATAAGGAAGCACCAACACACTAGAAGCAGGTAAAAGGCATTGCAAGAGTGACACGTGAAGAACACACACACTCAATGCATACCACATGCTGTGAAAACTTGTCATTACTAAACTCCTCCAGAGTATTTCAAACTTCTTAAGCTCCTAGTACCCAGTATTTCTTGAATATTCGAGAGTCAATATGGGACTTAAGATCCCAGGAAAGTGTGTTCTCCCGTTTGCATACACAGATGTCATGGTCCACCTTCTACCTCCAGCTTCCTATGGCCTAAGCCTTCACAACTACTATTCAAAGGTACTTAAAGAAATATGGCAATCTATACCTGCCCTACAACCAAACATTTTGTAGATGCAGCATTTTTGGGGGGTGGAATAAGACACAATTCACAGGGGCAGCTGTGTTACCACTCAGCCCTTATGTATGGAGTGCCCTCTAAAGTTTTATTTTCCACTTTACATGACTGCACCACAGCATATACTTGTATCTTCCCTTCCACTGATGACAAACCCCATAAACTCTCCTGCTCCCAGCAAGTTCCACAAGAAAACACTACAAGAGATTTTTTCAATATGTATATGCACTTTTTTTATTTTCCTATTAGGCCTCATCATCAACGTCAGAATCCAGCTCATACTGTGTTACTAAAATGTCAAGATATATCAGCAAACCTCTCTACCACTCAGTACTGGCTACACCTAAAATGAAGATCATGATGAAGAGTCATCAAGTAATGCTGTGTTTCAAACATAAAAAGAAAAATTAACCTGCACAATTTAATTGTACTCCCTAGTTTTAAACAGTCTATAGAATTTCGCTCTGAAAAAATATAAGAGGTGCCAATTGCTGATGAAGTTCTACCATTCTAAACATTTGGGAAGTCTCTAGTTAAATGTTAGTGTTTCATTACTTCAGAATGTACTGCTGGCATTAGAGCTACTGATATTTAGCCTTAACTCTTCTTAGAATCAAGAAATAAAAGCAAAATGCTAACAAGAATTCTTCAGCTCTAAGGTCCATTATTCAGTGAACAGCCAGCAGCAGAAATATTTGGCAGATCAATAAACTTGTCATTGCTCCTGGACCAACAAAATGTTGGAGGATGGGAAGAGCAGTGCCATAGATTTAAGAAGAAAGAAAAGTTACTAACATTATTTTGTAACAGAAAATGATGAGAGCCGGCATGACCTGAGCTCTAAGAGCAAGATACTTTGAGGCAGATGCAATGCATGAGAAAAAGAAAATTTAAAAAATACAATGCATAATTCAGGATACCATCAATTAAAGAACACATTTATTTCTTAGATAAGGAATTTGCATAATTTCAGGCTTACAGGTTGCTGTCTACCATCTATTTTCTTGAAGATTAGTGCAGTCACATCAAACATAGACAGTTTAAGCTTTCCTCTTCCACACATGTTTGCTGACCTGTGCTGAGTGGTCTGTAGAACACTAGCAAAAAGCAAACTAAAATTTGAGAACTGTTTTAGAAACTCCACCAGACAGTTGGTATCTTTGTGAGAATCATCTTCAATGCATACAATTTAAGGAAGCCACTGGATCGGAACTGGTCCTTCAAGGCCTCCACTTTAAAAGTCAAGAATGTCTATTTCCTTTTTCTTTCCAAGTAGGTGAATGAGAAGAAAAAAAAAAAATACAGATAATACTGATCTACAGATTGGAAAGCAATAGTAAGACAGTAGTAGTAACAAAGACTATGATTACAGACTAGACACCAAAGCTATTTAGATGACAGATGCACTAAGACTGATGGAACTATGATCCACTGACAAATCCATCACTGGTAGTTCTTGGCATTGGTTCTAATTGTGAAATATGTTAAAAGCTCAAGGTACTTTCACAACGTTGCAGATAATCGCAGCAGTTCACAAAGTACTTTCCATTTCTAAGAGGAGGTATTACACAAGACAAATAGAAGTTGCCCTATGGATTTAAGAACTCAGCAATAGCTTTACACCATTTAAAGTCATCACACCAGCCACAGCTCCAAAAGCAATTAATCTCATGTTGTATCTGTTTTCCTCTTATGCCTACTCTCAAAGGCCAGTATGTAGAAAAGAGAAAATGCACTAGAGATACTACTCTGTTCACATACCAGAGGCTTCAGTAATACAGCACTTAAGCTCTGAAGCTGCTCCTAAAGTATTATTGTATAGAAAAATACCAGATCTTATCGAATAGCCATGTCTCATAAATTATCTTCTGCATAATAGTATGTGACAGCATCTTTTAAAAGGACTTGCTCCAAGTTTTGTGATATCTGCTAGTAGTTTCTTTCTGCATCTGTAAATCAGATAGAAAACTTCATTCAGACCCTGTGATGTCATGATCTATTAAAAAAAAAAATTTAGTTTCAATTGAAATTATCATGTTTTGCAGTTCCCACTAACAGAAAAATTTTTCCTCAATTGCACAAAATTAGCATGGGTATCTTAGCTACAGACATTCATACATCTAACCAATCAAGATCTGGTATTTCAGTCAACAACTGTATAAGCAACAGAGATAACTCACGGTAGTTGGACTCCCTAGTCCAAAATTATACTTTTCACAGCTAGATAAACAGTATCCAAGTAAATTTTTGAAAACTTTTAATATTCTAAATCCCATTACATTTTCCTTTTTTTATTCTTTTTTCTTCCCCCAAAATAACTAGGGACATGAAACTGATGAAGAAATATTTTGCATGTCAGGTGATTCATGATGGTATTACTACCTTTTAGACAGGATACTAAATCACTATTCCTAGGAAACTTACTACAGGAACTTTGCAGAAAGCAGATAGCTCAGACTTCTCCACCAAACTGAACTCTTCTAGAAGAGCTGCTTCAGCTACTCCATTTTCATGAATTCTCAGAATTTTTTCACTTTTTTCACAGTTATTTATTAACATTACCACATAATTTTGTCATGCCAGGCAGTGCAGCCAAGACCATTAACAGGAGCTCTAAATATTCCACTATTAATCAATGAATACTTCAGTGTGGCATGACATCTCAACGTTAGCACTATTTTAACACCTACATCTTTGTTGTGTAAATTCAGAACCACAAACATGATTTTTATTCTGTATAAAGGGAGGTGAAAGCATGGAACTCCATCTCAAACACAAGTATTCAGATGCAAATATGTGTGCGTACTACTAGTACCTATTACAAAAAATAATAATTTCTATTAAATTTCTTAACATCTTCAAGGTCAAATGTCAGAAATCTTCATTTGTTTAGCAATACATCTGGTAACATAAAATTCAGGTACTGAATTGACTCAGGTTGCCTCTGTGAGACTGTTTTCCATCTAGGATACAAACTGTTTAAATCTAAAAAGATTGACTCTGACCCACAGTTACATAGTTTCAATACTTGAGTCTCATTTATAGCATCCTAAATTAGTTAGGAACAGCCTGACGCCTGAAATTCGCCACTCTTCAACATGAACTAAGACTATAAAAGTCTAGGCTATCACCTCTCAAGTAAAGTTGGTTTAAGTCCAGTCAGTAACTAGACGGGACACTGCTGCAGAAAAACCCACAATGATACACAAAGAAAGAATAAAAACAGGCTGTCAAATACAGTGCAACATTTGTGTCCCAGCACTGTTGTAGAGTCACTATAACACAGAGGGATTCAGCTTTTCAGAAAGTAAACATGCTCTGTTTTATACTTTGCAAGTATAATTATTTCTCATTAAGTTCTTAACATTGGTGACTCAATCAACTTATGCATACTAGAATTTTGCCAGGGTGAGTTATACTAGAATTGTAAGGGAATATACATTTTTTTCAAATCCTCTTAAGCTCTTACATAATACTGTTATGTGTATTAAAACAACAGGTACTTTACATTATTATAGCAGCTGTACTTTCAGCTAAATGCTTGAAAATAGTGACACAGAAAATGGGGAGAACCTCATAGGCTGCTAAAGTTAAGAGCTTATGCAATTTAATATTACTATATTCATCATAAACTGCAGCTCAGCCCTATATCCCTGATGTGAACCATGTTTCATTGGTTTCTTATTTTAAGACATAATTAGAAAACACTATTATGTAGGAATGGACAGAAGTTCATCAATAAGTTTTACAGCTACAACATTTCAGTGGAATTTTGAAAATCCAAGAAAAGAAGTGCATTGCTTCACAAGAGGAAAGACTATAGCTGCACCGGGATACTGTGCCCTTGAAAGCAAGGCAGGCTAAGCAAGACAAAGGCACTACTTTGGCATTACAGCTGCCAGTGGGATAAAAAGGACAATGATACACGGAAGGTGTAGACTGCAAAAGAATTATTCAAGGATGACTCGACGGCAGTTAGAAGAGACCAGGTTGGTCAGAACAGTGCACAGGATGACTACTGCAAGTAAAAGAGTATCTGTAGTAGCGTATTAGCATGCATACCCTTAAGATGCTGTTTCTTTAAAATAAGCAGAAAACAGACTATTTATTACAGTGCATTACACACATACCACATGGGAATATCAGTTCTCATAGCAGGATGATTCAGGGAACAGCAATAACCTGTCGAGTGTCCAGCACTCAAACTGTACAATTCGGTAAAATGAAAACAAAACTCCTAACACAATAAGTCCACTTAAGACGCAATTTTCCCTCTTCCCTGTTTTTCATGAAAGCCTCAAGTGTGGATCATAAAGATTCTCTTAAAAGAGCCAGATGAATGTGCTGTGTTAGATGCTACCTTGCCTACCAGGCAAAGCTCCAGCAGTCAGGTTAGTTTCACCTTCCAATCACTTGAAAAATCATGTCATCATTCTACCACTTTTCTGGTCATTCAAAGTATTCAGGAAAAGTAAGAGATAAGACTGGACTTTCTCCTCCTTAGCTTTTATTATTAAATCCTCTAATCTGGATGTTGTATGCACTAAAAGTAAAAGGGGCAGATACTAGTCTAAGTAAACATTTTTACATGTTTCACAAGGTAAAATTTGACTGCATTGTTTAGCAATGATTGTTAGTTCTCATTTGTTTCAGATTCCTTCTAAGGATTAACAATAGAGCAAAAACAACCACTAGCCAATTTCCCACTTTCTGTGATATTATCTGCCAAAAAAATTTCACCATTCCTTAATGCAGCTCCCAATGGTGCATGCCTTGAAAGAAATGCTTAATTCTAACACAATAAACATTTGCTAGTAAACACTTCTATATAGATTTTGCTTTGCAAAGATTTGTTAAACTAGTCCTTCCCCAGAGTCTGAAGAACTAAATATATCCATAATAAACAACTCAAAAAAAGCAGCCGATATGACTAAGTAGTGACTGCACTACAGAGGGCAGGCGTAAGCACATTTGCATGCACTTCATTCATGCTAGATGGCTGAAAATCATACAATACGCTTCAGCTGCTTCAGTAACTGTGATGGTACCACTGAAGAAACCACTTCTTTGCCCTCATTTACTCATAACAAGCTCTTGGAAGCAAGATTATCAATAAGAAACTATCTATGAATAAGCAAAAACCCAAAGCTTCTTGTATGCATGTATCCCACATAAAGGTTTCTCCTTCACAGGTATGTATACCAGCATCTCTTAGCAATAAAAATATCCAATCTGAAAATAGGTCACTTTTGCCACCAATCATCCTCTGGCCAATATAGGGGGTTTTTCCCTAGTGGATGTTCTCCAATACTTTACTTAGTCTACTTAATTTAAAAAAAAACAAAAAACAAAAAACCAAAACAAAAACCCAAACCCAAAACAAAACAATAAGAAAACCAGCTACACTTATCTGTCCTTCAACTATTACCAAGACTGCACATCAACTATCTTTAAAAGTCATCTTCCATTAATTTAAGCACCTAGGTGCCAAAATCCATCTGGCAAAAAGCACAAAGCCCTCTATGCAGGACCCTGCTAGTTATTCTACCAATTTCTATAGTAATCTCTAGGCAATGAATTCAACGTAATAAGTGTACTGACAGCAGCAAGGCACGTACTGACAAAGAACGAGAGATACTTCCAGCTTCTGTCAGGAGGGGCACGCTCCAGCCCTGGGCAAGAGACGAAAGCAAACCTGTTGGCTACGCAGCGGGTTCCGAGGGGCGAGATGCACCGTCATTCCCCTAAAACGCACCCGCGGCCGGACCGCGGGGCTCTCGCCTCACTTATTTATTTTTTTCCCCTTCCCAGCAACAGAACATACGCGGCGGGCAGCGGCGGCGGGGGAGTGGCGGAGGGACCGGTGTCACTCCGGTCACACGCGCGGGGCCGGGTGTCACCGCGGTCACACGGGGCCGTGGCGCACGGACACTGCGCCGCGCCGGAGGCTCCCGGCAGCCCGCCGTCCCCGCAGAAACAGCCGCATCCCGGGAGCCCACTGTCCCTGCAGGAACACCCGCGTCCCGGGAGTCCGCCGTCCCCGCAGGAACACCCGCATTCCGGGACCCCGCCGATCCCGCAGGAACACCCGCATTCCGGGACCCCGCCGTCCCTGCAGAAACAACCCCTTCTCCCCTCTCTTCCCCAAGCCCTTCCCTCCAGCCCCGCCGGCACCGACACACCGACCTTCGGTGGCGGCCGGGAAACGTCCCCTCACCGCCTCCTCCTCCTCCCCCTGAGCCGAGGCCGCCATTGGGCTCGGCCGGCTCCGGGAGGAACGGGAAGGCGCAGGGAGGGGGAGGAAGGAACCCACCACACCCCACCGGCCCAGCCCGAGCCGAACGCGGCCCACCCCCGCCGGCAACTTACTGCCCGCAGCGGCGGCGTCTCCTCGGGGCGCCGCGCCCCGCGCCGCCCCCTGCATGGGCAGCGCCCGCTGCGACTGCCCTCGGGAGCGGGGACCTCAGCGGGGAAGGAAGGGAGGGACAGAGGAAAGACTGAGGGGGTCCAAGAGCCCAGCGGGGAAGCTCGGGGAGGGCTGCGGCGGATCGCACCCCTCGCCCGCGCTGCGCTCGGACGGGACCCAGCGCCGCGGCCGCTCCTGCTGCGGCTCCCAGTCGCGACTGACAACAACGGCCTCGGCTCGCGCGGGGCCGCGAGGGGCGGGGCGGGGCCAACGGACGC